>JAEIFJ010002505.1:0-600000 GCA_018903435.1 Leucophenga varia | reverse complement strand
CAGATTCAACACTGCTGCTGCTGCTGCTACAATCGAGCATATTATTGGCGGCATATCTATTGCGTTTATCACGTTTTAGCAAGCGCAGATTTGTCAGATTTTCTAATGATTCTTTTATCAAAGATTCGTAGCGTTTCAATGTTGGCATTTCTCTATGCAGCTGAATTTTAACTTGTCTAATAATTTGGTTTCGAGGTATAAAACCACTTTCGTAGTGAGATTCTAATGTGTTCAACTGCGGCCAAAACATGCTTATTTATTTTTTTGCTCATTTGTAAATGGAACATTTTAATTTTTTATATTTTTATATTTTTTTTTCAATTTATTGACAAAACTGACAGAAAGATAATCGAATCAGATATTAAACTATAAAAGAAAAGGCTAAAAACTAAAATTCATATTCATTTTTGCAAAATAAAATAAAGAAAACTGGAGTTGACTGAAATCCCTGTACCTAATATACGAACCACTTAATTGGATATTAAACTCGATTTTAATAGAAAACGAGTCGTACTCAGTCGATTATTTGCACAGCAGTTCATCTGACTTAATCGAATCGATTTCATTTCGAGTATCCGTTTTAGTAAATATCTCATTTTTTAATTCAGATACAAATTAGTTGGCATCATCAAAAGCATTAAATTCGTTGTTCAAATTATAAAACATACAATATTTTTTTTTTGCCGCTCTCGTAATTATTTCGTAGCAATTATTTATAAAAATAATGAATAAATATGAATAAGAATGATGTCATTTCAATTTTTCATAATAATTCATGCGTCAAATTTTATGATGTTTCCAAATATTAGCTTATTAATGCTAAGGCAGAACTTAACAACGACCTTCAAGCTCACTGAGCTACACTTAAATAGAATACACAGCAATGCACACGTAATCGCAATCGCACAAATTTAGAGATTTACTTTTCAAATCGTAAATTTTGATGCTGCATTAATTGCAAATCGCAAAATATTAACAATTTCAAACCGGTAGCGTTTGAGTAAATTTATTTTAGAAATATTTTTATACCGAAAACCTTTTAATTTGTAAACGATAGCAGTTTTTGTTTATCAATGCACATTTGGGAATTGCAAAATTACTTTAGCGTTTACCGGAACACAAACGATTTAAAATCGTACGAATTTACTAAATTTTTGGGATTCGTGGAGCATGGCTGATAATTAATATGCAAACCTCGTTTAAATGTTGACGTTCAAACTTATATGCTCCCGAAATACGCTCCATAGTAAACTTTTATTTATCAATGAAAATGCCAGCTGCCAATGCGTAAAAGTGAACCGTTTACAATAAAATCTAGAACACAATTGAGCTGTGTCACGAGCAATTATAGCGAAATTATCAAAAACAATCTGAAAATTTAATACAAAGTCAAACGATTTTCTCATAATTATGTACAATAAATGAAGAACGCGTAAATAAATTATAAAAATAAATTGTTTATTGACATAAAAAGTTTCGCGTAATTGTAAATTCTTTGCAGCTTGCAATTTCTCACAACAAAAAATTTATATACAGAAAAAGACAAACTTAAAACATGTCAAATGCATTTGAAATTCAATACTAATTGGCAGCGATCAATCGAATCGAACGTCTCTGATTGTTTGCATTAAAGCGGATGCAATTGGAATAGGATGGGATGGAATGAATTGATGGGTGGGTGCGTCGTTTAAAAGTATAAAAATTGTAGCTATCTCTTTGTTAAAAAATTGGGCAATATTCCAAAAAAAAAAATATGTCAACTTCAATTTATATTCTATTGTAAAAAATTATTATATTATAGATACATTTTTGCTTTTTAGTTTGCAACCAAAAAAAAGTAAAAATCAATTGACTGACTGACTGACTGACTAACTGATACACGAATATATAATTTACAATGTAAAGCTTCATTTACATTTTTAAATATGAATTTGTTTTATTATTTATAATCACGCAGACTGACATTGACCTAAATTAAAAATGTACACGCGTAAGTGTCGTATTAATTATTGTTTGAACAAGTTTATTGTTAAGTGGGAACGCACCTATTGCACCTATTCTCATTTATTTAATGCTTTTAGAAAAAAAAAAAACAAAAAAAAAAAAAAACAAAAAGGACATTTATAACTAAAAAATAATTACAAAGTAACTTGTACAAAAATTGTATAAAAAATATCAATATCAATTACAATGTGTCTATATTTGGTTACTGTATATACCTAATTACTATTGATATTGATTTATGATTGAAGAATTAAGCAGAAATTAAATGTCAAGGTTAATAGCTTTATCATTTATTGATATCCAAAACGATGTATTCAGACGGTAGAGAGATGAATAGACAGACAGACAGACATGGTTATTAATTTGTAGTCATTGACTTTTTGAACTTCCTATATAATAACTTTAACTGCAAGATTGCTGTTAGCGACTATAATCTATAAATAAAAAGGTTTGATTAATACCAAGGTTAATGCTTAGGCAGTGGTTTTACGGTATTTCACTGTGTTATACGTACAGTAGAACCAAAAGGGGTCCCAGAAATCTCAGAAATGGTTAATAAAATGTATGGAATAATATTAAACGTTCGAAGAATAAAAATTGTGTCAGATGTCTGTAGCTGCAGATAGATAAATTCAACGGGTACATCAGATTTTATACACAAATAGCTTGTACCGCCGCATGTCCGCCGTCTGTCCGCCCAGTGTTAACATAGTCGCCAAGCTAAAGATTGAGCTCAAAAGAGCCTTATATCAAGTCTTTAGATTATACCAAACCCTTCAAATCCGTAAACACATTTCAAATTTCAAGGTATCATATCAAAGATAATGTCTTCCGTTTAAAAAGCCCCTTTAAAACCACTAGTCACAACTTTCCAAAATCTCGTCTAAACGATTACTTATATCGAAATTTTAGTTTACAGCAAAATAAAAAAAAAAATTAAAAATTGATAAAATTTTTGTTTTGGATGCCCCGCTGAGCCCAGGTCCAAATTTCAGAAACCTCTTGAACAAAATAGTTATCTTGCATCTTGCAAATGCGCCTAATATCAAGTCCCTATGTATATTCATCCCAACGACATGGTTTTTCCGGTTTCTAAAACCATATTAAGCCCCGGGTCAACAAATTTCCAAATCACATCTTAGTGCTCACCTAAAATCTAAAAAAAAAAAATGGCAGAAAATCTCCTCAGGTCCAATTCTCTTGAGCATAACAAAGATATGGAAAGCCTAAGTGCTCCTCTACTTAATGAGAAATACATATCTACAGGCAGCTTTGTATCTTTAGCCGTTTGCCGTAAAAAAACCCCTTTAAAATATTTTGTCATCCAATCATTAAGCCAGGTAAAAGAGATTTATACATAACATATAAATATAGATGGGACCAACCAAATGGAGTGTTTGCCGATGTTTAACCGTAATCCAAACGTGTTTTTGAGATTGATCCAATACAACACAACAACCGCAATGGAAATGTCAAAGCAGTAAACTTCTTCAGTTGAATCTGCATCGAAGAGAAGGTCAAAGTTTTTCTGTGGGCTAAAAAAAACCATGTGGAAGTTTTTTTTTTTTTTGAAAACAGAGTAAAACGATAGCCTCTGAATATTATTCAGAATCATTGAACATCAGAGTTTCAGCATTGTTTTGAAGCAAAAGTGCTTTTTCACAACGACAAACTGCAAACCCATTCAGTAAATTCTCCAGAACAAATTCTCCCGATCACAAATAAATATTAGCATACAACCAATTTATATGATAAACAACTCTAATATAACTTTTGTTTTGTTTGTACATGAGCTGCTAATTAGTTATCGTGTGACATCAAATTTCGAGTCAAAAAAAAAAAATAAAAATAAAATAAAAAATAAAAAAAAAAAAAGAAACATCAATATTTTGTATAATTATATTTTGTCAATTAAATCATCATTTATTTTTTGCCAATAATCGCCAAAACAAAAACAAAAAAACAAAATTTTTATTAGAAAGATAGAATTCGGAACATGTTAAATACAATCAAAAGTCGTCGTCACAGTCGGGTTTTTAAAGCAAAACCTGCTGCAGTCTGTCCGTCCGTTCAAGTTAAAAAAAAAAAAAATAAATAAACAAATATATTACCAAGAAAAGTAAATAAAAATGTTAAAATCAAAACAGAAACTGAAAAATTATTAAAAACAAATAAACAAAAACAAAACTAAATGAATTGTAAAAAAAATATTGACAAGCGGAAAAAAAGCGAAAATAAAAAATTAAAAACCCATTGACCTTCTCAAGCTTGTGCGGTAACACTTTAGACACAATATTTGCAAAAAAAAAAAAAAAAATGGGTATTAACGTATTTTTAAAATGGTTTACAACATAAAAAAACAACTATTTTTAAGTTTTAAAGCTAAACAAAGAAAAAATAATAGAAGGGTTTAAAAGCTTCGTTTTAATCTTATTTAAAAATTATGTTTTTTTTTTGTTCTTAAATTATGTTCGCTTCATTTGCGGTTATTGGCAAGAAGACAACAAAAATACAGACAGACAGACAATAAGAGGTGCTAAACAAAGTAAAAAAAAAACAAGTTCTAAAGTGTCTATAGGCAATATTTTTTATTACGCATTAAATATTATCTAGTAGGAGAGCTAATTATCTTTGTTTTGTAGTACAATGCTGCATAGTTCCTACTTAAATCTCTTCAGAAGAATGCTTTAAATTATTATGAATCAATTTACTAAATAGTGAAGTGATGACTTTAATAATGCTTTCAACAGAATATCACTCGGATAAGAATAAAAAAAAGTATATAGACTCAAAAAACACACCTATTGTCATTAATTTAATTGCGCAGATCGGTCTAGATCAAAGAAATTTCCGAAGTTTTCGTATTGAACGATTTATCACATTATCAAATATAAATAAATCGAAGCGCCAATGACTTTAATATTGAGTACCAACATACGACGGTTATCGTTGTTTCACACTGATAAAGAAATCCCCCAAAACAAGTCTATTAAATATTGTGACAATTAAGTATACAACTGGAAAAAAAAAAATATTATCAAAAATTCGAAGAAAAATATTTACCATTTAGGGTGGAAGAATTTATAACAAACGAAAAACTTTAATTACAATACTCATTTCCATGCATATGGTAGTTCCATTGTAATTCTATATATAAATAATATAATATCCAGTAAAAAAGCTCATCTCAGAAAATTTATGAATTTAAATTGAGTTTTACTTGTGTTGAGTGTTTGTCAGTATATGAAAAAAAAAAAAAAAAAAAAGAAAAAACGTTAATGTTCGGTACGATCAATCAATGATGTAGATTATATTCCGTAAAGGAGTTGGGCGGGGACAACTCAAATTGGGACTCAAATAAGCCACATAGTATATGTCACATTTTAAGCTAGAAATGCATTCAAAATAATAATTTTCTTGAAGAAATAAAAAAAATTAAAGGTGAGTTTGTATGGGTTCTGTATGTTATAGTGGTCCGATCCTTGTCATATCGGTAGTATATCTAAAGAAGGACAGTAGAATTGATTTCACCCAGATTGGAGAGAATATATTCATAAATATTATATATTTTCATAAAAAAACTAAAATATGGGCGCTGTGTTTGTATGAGGGTTATACCAAAAAGATGGGCGTGGCACCTTAAATTGGATGACATAAGAAGTGTTTTTAAATAATTTGGACTGAATGCATTCATCAATAATACATATTTTTATACAAAAATTCGAAAATGGGCTGTAAGTTTGTATGGGGGCTATGCCTAAAAATGGGCGTGGCACCTTGATTCTGAGGAAAAGCTTAAGTTTAAAATTTAAGTTCAATATCTTTTCGAGAAAAATGCATTGCAAAAGTCGAACATGGTTCAATCGATTCTTCTCGTCGAGCTGATCAATAATATATATATACTTTATGGGGTCTCTTATGCCTCCTTTAATGCGTTACACACTTTCCGGCAAACTGATAATACCCTTCACACTGTTTGGCGGGTATAAAAATGCTACGTTTTGAGGTGGCAACCTACAAGCCACTACCCTATGCAATTGTAAAAATTTTAAAACAATACCTATTCATTTTTTATGTTAATTAATTATTTAAAGACTTAATAAAAACACAGTTAATATTCAAATCTTTTTATTTAAAAAAATTAAATTTTTTTTTATTTAAAAACCAATTAGTTTGCTCGTGAAAAAAATGATGTAGAAATAAGTTTCCTAAAAAAAAAAAAAGAAGAAAAAAAACATGCCAAGAGCGATTGTCATCTTTGCTTGTTGTGGCAAATTATTTGTGTTGTACTTTTTAAAATAGCTAAGATGTTTTTTTTTTCTTAAGTACGAAAAACCTTCGTAAAACAGTTAAGAAATTGTTGAAAAAAAAAAAAAAACTTTTAGTGTGACACTTGCAAATACTTATTTCTTTCGAAGTTACTGAATAGCGGCGCAATTGCTATAATAATAATTAAGTACCTTTTCATAATATAATCATAATTATCATTTGATGATGAACGCGATAATAATGACGACGATGACCGCAGCAGCAGCGAATTCCAAGTGCTAATTGAGCGCTGAGGTGCAAAATATTTGTTTAGCACTTAAGCTCACAGCATAGGAAGCAAACAAATTGGAATACATTAAGGTTGGTTTGACTTTATTGTCGGTATTGCCTCATTTGTCGTTTTGCACGAGATAAATAATAAATATAAAAAAAAAAAATTAAAAACAAACAAATCAACCCACTAGCTGTTAGCATACATACAAGTAGATATGAAGACCTTAAAATAGTGCACAACGCTCGTTCATATACGATTTGCTAAATTGTTCGTAGTAACTACATAAATAGTTTTGACCAAACGATTAATAGTTGAAATTAGGGACACCGGGACCCATGAAAGTCGCGAAACAATTGTTAAAAATGCTGATATGAGCGGAATCGGGAAAAAAAGATTTGACAACAATTTTGCGAATGATACATATGTAGCATACAAAGACCTTTTTTGTATAATCAAAAATTCAAAACACCCTTGAGTTATGGCATTGGTCACCTTGATTGTTAAATCAGCAATTATTGAATATTACTTCTCTTAGTTTATTGCATAGGGATGTTATCTGTTACGGGCCTATTTACAGTCTCATCCGAATTTAACTGCGCCTAACTATTTTCTCCATTTTAAGAAAAATTTTAATGAAATAAAAAAACAAAAAAACGTAGTAACCGGTGGAAGTGCTTACTAATACAACCTTTGAAAAGTTTATTTACATTTGTTCGAATTTAATCGATACCTTTCGTAGTTGGCTTAGCAAAAAATAGGCGTATATATATTGTTATTGTTTATCATTAGATGTTTTTTACATAAATTTGAGTGAATAGTCTCATAAATAATCACCAATTTTTATACAAAAATTCGTGAATACGGAAGTTAAAAATGTGAAGGGGGCTATAGCTAAAAATGGGCGTGGCAGATTGGATTTGACATTGGATGACATTAGAAGTATTTGGACCCAACTTGGAGTGACTACATTCATAAATAAATGCTATTTTCAGTACAAAAATCTGAAAAAACGGTAAGTTTAGAAGGCACTCCTTGATTTTAACACTTGGACTGCTTAGGACTGAGAAAAGCTTAAGTTCCAGATTCAGGTCAATATCTTTAAAACTAAGCGTATCAATCGGCATATATACAGCTAGACGGCCAGACGGACGGTACAGACAGTTACGGACATGGCAAGATCGACTCGTCTCGTCGTGCTGATCAAGAATATATATACTTTATAGGGTCTAAGATGTCTCCATTTTAATGCGTTACAAACTTTCTGAAAAAGATAATACCCTCCACACTGTGTGTGACGGGTAAAAAATAACTATATATACTAAGGTTCCGAACGAGTTTATGATCTGTTGTAAATGTGTTGTATAAAATTTTGCCTTAAAGAAATGAACTACTTGACTTTAAACAAAAATATATATTATACTGTACTCTTAAGATTTAGTTTTAAAGCTTAATATTGTGCTCATGACAGGTTTATCACCGAATGAATCTATATATGTAAATTTGAATCATAAACTACATTTCTATTATAAATTTGAAAAAAAACGGGACCCATGGGTACCACGTAACAATTTTAAAATAACTCACGATAGTCGGAATTAGAACAAACAAAATTATGCATCGGAATGAACAAGATTGGGATCATATATTTAGTCTGGCGCTCATCTCTTGTTAAAACAATAATAGAGAAGTGAAACATGTCATAGATTTTATGAATTTAAACTACAGAATACAGTTTTTTAAATGCAAAATTACGATTTTTTCACTATTTGCTTATATGTGAAATAAAAAACTACTACCGCAAACTTTAATAATAAAAGAAAAAAGCAATATCGCGTGTCCTGCAGGCATTTAAAAAAAAAAAAAAAAACACGCACACACAGCACTCAGTACAGCGCTGTCAGTATTGGTCAGAAGTTTACTTACTTGCGTCAACTATGACCTAAACCAATCAACAACAAAGTACATTCAAAATGGAAACGTATATTTTATAAAAGTCGTCCGTCCGTCCATCAGTCAGTTAGTCAGCTGAAAAAGGAGTCTAGAAACTAGAAAACGATTGCATGAAAGTAGGCGTTGACCGTTACAATCGCTTAAAAGGAAAACTTCGTCTGTCTGCCTGTCTGTCCGTCTGCATTCGTGTGTGCTAAATGTATAAATTTTAATTAAATTTATGTTATGCAAGACTTAAATCTTTTATATATACGATATTTATGTGTATTGTATGGGTCAGTTGTCAGTTAGAATGTTATATAATTCAATTCTAAACAAAATTACCTTATTTAGAATGTTTCCAAAAGCGTATATTGTGCTAAAAAATCAATCAAACAATTCTGACCTTGACAAAAACTCATTAATCATATCGAAAAAATATACTCGTATATATATTGTATATGGAATTAATAATATAAAAATAAACTAAAAAGTACACAACAAAGCGTTTATCTTTACTAACTTTTCTTTGAATACAAAATCGATATGAAGTAGCGAACGAAGCGATTTTACGGCGTTATATAGCGGCATGAGGGCAACGACCACGTAAGCATTAACTTCCGATTGCCATAAACAATTAGAACGGAAATTAGCAAATATGGTATCAAATAATAAAAATTTTTTTTTTTATTTTCATATTTAAAAAATAATATAAATAATAAATTTACTGTCACCGTCAGGCATCGCATCGATCGCAGTGAATGTATGTGAAATGGATGAGACTGGTACAAAAAAAAAAAAAAATATATATTTGTAAAGGCAAAAATAATATTTAAACTTTTTAAAGCTATACCTCAGCCTTACCTCGTTGTCAATATTGTTCTTTAAAATCTTAAAAATGGGTGCAAAGCTAAAAATATCGAAAGTCATTCCCAAAAAAAATGTACATAGTCATCCACAGAAAAAATTTTCAATACAATAACTCCAAAATATGTCGAAAAGAGTTTACTAGACAGACAGTCTTTTAGCTCTTGCCATGAATGTATTATTTAGATTTGTTCATAAATTCCGAGTATATTCCCAGCAATACTAAATCCATCTAGTCTAGATCTAGATAAAAGCTGAAACGCCCAGCTTTACATTAGTAATGAGACGTTTCCTAGTCTCGGCAACTTTTCACAGCACCCAGTTACTGCTATCTTTTTATGCATAAACTTTCTGGGAATTAAGAGATTTCAGAAAACAATTTCGAGTTGAAAAGTAAATCATAAAATTTTATTGTTTCCGAAAATGGGAGCATGAGTATTTCTTGTATTAATGGATGTTAAATCAATTTTGAATTTTCTGTTAAATTTAAATTTAAAAATTTGATTTTAAAAATTTGGATTTTTAAAAAAGTTTGAAATTTTCAAAAAGTATAAAAGTTTTTTTTTTAATAAATAAAAGGCTGCTAGTGAGTGGTAAACTGTAATATTTCGAATGCTACGTATTACTTTATTTATCGTTTTTTTTTTTTTTATAATTTTCTGCCATATTTAAAAGAGTTACGCATGCAACATGAGTCACTTTGCAACAAACAAAAACAACAAAGCATTTTCTGAAAAAATGAATGAATGAATGAATGAAGAAGCAAAAAGTTATGACTGTCGATAAATTACTTTTTGCGTTTGTTTTTAGCGTTTTTGCAATAAATTAAATTGCAATGCAGCAGCAAAGTGTAGAGAAATGTGTTGAATTAATTACAAATGTAAAAAAAAATATAAAAAAACAACGATGAACGCTTAAAAACTAACAAGTCAAGCCACAAAATATGGCCAAATGTGTTTAATTAACCGAAACGATTCTAAAAATTTACGCTAGAAAAATGCCTATAAAGACCTCCAAAATGGAGAACAAAAAAGCAGTCAATTGCCTAAAAGGAAACTGTTAAAAAAGGAAAAAAAAAAATGAAACAAAAAATTTAACCAAAAGCCACTAGCTTTTGGCTCAAACCTCTCTGTTGGAACAAACACACACACACACGGACCCCTTTAGTCAGTATTTCAGTCAGTCAACCTTCTTCTGTATGGATATTCTTGTAAAAATACTCAATACAAAAGCGTTGCCAAGCATTTATTCATCGTTCTTGACGTTCATACCGTCTGTCGTCTGTCGTCTGTCGTTTGCTGTTGGTCTGGTCTGCTTGTTTAATGCTTTATAAAATACAAACGTTCTTGGCCATTTTTCACATCGAGCGCACTTAGCCTGCTTTCAATTCTTTTTGTTTTTTTTTTTTTTCAAACGGAAAAGCTACAACAACAAAAAGCCAAAGTACAGAAAGGACAAAAAATTGCAAATGGTGATGAAATAATGCGCTGTACGGATTCATTCGAGAGTCCCAGAATTTTGATTTGCTGTGAAACTGATCTTACAAAATGTTTATTTGATATTGACGAACTGAATATGTACAAGAGTTGTATTACAATTGTAGTGAGCTGAAAACCCAGACATATTTCGGTTTATCGGTAATCAAATTTTAAAAAAGTAAATAGTGATATTTCAAAACACAATACTGGAAAGAATTTTCGATAACAGTATCAAGAATTTTATAATAATATTTCGTATTGCATTTAAATGTATTTAGAACCTGAGACTAGACATAGTGTGCTGGAGGGTTATGTGTACTCAATTATCAAATCTACGCTCAGAATAAATTAGGGTTTTCGATATATTCTATAAAAAGTTGTTATGAAAACCATAGGAACAATTTTGAACAAAAATTCGAAATCAGAAAGAATTTCTAAAAATATTGTAAAAAGATATTGTAAAATATAAAAGTTAACTTGGGTGGAACCGAAGCTCAAAGACCTGTCACAAAAAAAATATTATAAAAATAATAATAAAATCCTTCGGATGCACTATGACGAGTCGCTGATTCTGGTCTTTCGTCAAATATTATTGTTGAATGTGTTATTTCATTTAATTAAATAGTTTATAAATTTATAAATAATATAATACTATTAGTTTTTCTCACAGAACTTACCTTTTTCTCTTCAATCATTGGATTATTTGGTTCACCAAAGACAGTTGCCTCCAGTTGATAGTTGACTATAAGCGCCTTATCCGTTGGATGCGGTTCGATAGTGCCGCCTTTCCATCGTCTGTGCAGATAATTTATAAAATAAAAAAAAATCGCGGGATAATGATAAACAATTTGATTTATTTATTTTTTTTTTTTTTTGCAAAAATAAAAAAACACATTTTCATATACCAAAAAAAAAAAAATCACAAAAATAAATTTTAAAGATTTAAAGAAAATATATATTTTCGTTTTTTTTGTAAAATTTAAATATTTTTATTTTTTTTTTTTTTCAATTATTTTTTAAAGAAAATCACATGAAAAACACCGAAAGGCAAGCGTATATATACATTGTATATATATGTACACACATACACATGTACGCACATGTATAGATAAACATTTGTTTGTATGCGTGGTTGGTTTTTATGTTTGGCTGCGCGGAAAATGTCAGGGAAATGGAAAATCAATAATGCTGACAAATACAAAAGCAAGGTGAACACTTCAATTGCATTAGTCACAAAATAAACATTTTTTTCTTTGCTTCTTAGCAATTTATTTAAATCTTATTAGAATGAAAAAAATTCTTATACGATTATTTATTTCGAGGAATAAATTTTCATACTCTCGCACACACACCCTCTTTTATTTATCATTTACTTTTTTATGTTTGTACTTTTCACAGCTTCAAAAAAAAAAAAAAAAAAACCGCCATAGCTATTGTTGTTGTTTTTTGTTCTTAAGATGCTGCATTGCATTTTTTTTGTTGTTGTTGTTGTTTTACACTCACTTTTTAATAAATTTTGCATCGTCTGTTTGCATTTTGCTTAAATTTGCTGCTAGTGCTGCTGCTGCTACTGCTTTTGTTGTTGTTGTTGTTATTGCAATTGTCGTCGACTTTGTTTTTATTGATGTTGCTGCTACTGCTGCTGCTACACTAGTTACCGTTGTAGAATTATTGAATTTATTTGTTTTTGTTGCTATTGCCGTTACTGTTGTTTTTACTACTGCTGCTGCTGCCGCAGTTGTCGTCGTTGTTGTTGTGATTGCTTTTGAATGACTATAATCGTCGTCAATATGTTGCTTTATTATTAACTTATTCGTTTGAGCGTCGCGTTCTTTTTTGCAAATCGCCGGCAATTGCATTAATTATATAATAAATATAATGAATCACAAATAGAAGCAGCGAAAGGCCTGATATTATTTGAAAAAATAACAACACAAATTGCATGCGACGCGACGGATAAATAAGCGAAATACCGTACGGTACGTATGTACCGCACAACTCAACTCAACTTGTTCGACTGACCGATTATTCTATCGATGACCAATTTTTCGATTATTAACCAATTGAAACCGTTAAGCAGCGGTCCAAGCGGTTATAACAGCACGGTACAATAAACTATCGATAACTGATAAGAACAATAAACAAAAAAATTTATACTATCGGTTTTGTTTTTTATTCTTATTGGAAATAACGCTTGGCTCCGTTAGATTTCTTTTATTTTAAAGCAATCAAGCATAGCAGCAAAACGTTTTACTTGACTTATTTCAAAATTTGGGCGCTCTTATTGTTAATTTTTTTTTGGTATTTTTAGAATTCAAATTTAGTAAATGTTGTAATTTTTTTTGTCATGCGACAGAGTGCTCTCTTCAGTGTGGTACCAATTAGCTCAGATGACATATGAACGTTGTTCTGAACGGTTGTATCCGCTCATAATTCATTTTGTTTTCTTCTAATACATTTATTTATAGAAATATGTAAAAATTTTTTGTTTTTGTTTTTCATAGACTTATTTAAATGCCTTACTGTACAATTTGTCATACAACAAGTTGAATCGTCATTAGAGCAATACGCGTACCAAAAAAAAAAAAAAAAAAAAACCGGAAAGACGAATATTATGGGAACTAAATATGGGTGTTACATATAGTAATATTTGATAAAGCTGTATAACGGAAAACCCTGTCACAAAAATTGGGTTTGGGAATTTTGGTTATTTAAAATTTAAGCTACAAGTGAGCAGCGAAATGGTCGACTACGTAGATGCTCCGCCGAACTATGGGGATAGCTTTGGTTTTATTCAATTCAAAATAGTAAACCGCTTTGTTACTAAATCTTAAGATTTTTATTTTTGTCAAAACGAACGAGAGTGCTCTCGCTTATGCGTACACAAATAAAAAGACCGATTACAACAAGACCAATATTACGCAATCGATGACCGATTTCATCGATAACAATCAACACATATGTATGTTTGTGTGTGAACAAAATCAGAATCCAGTCAGTCGCCGTGTGTCGTAAAAATCTTTTCTTTATTTTTTTTTTCGTATTGAGTGAGTAGTTTTTTTTTTTTTTTTTGTTTCTTATTTGATACATTTGAATTGATAACACAGCCGCGTAATATGCGTCAATATATTTGTACACTAATATTAGTGCTATTATTTTTATTGCAAGTGAATCCTTATTAAAGCTGCTGCTGCCACTACTCTTGTCGAGATTTATATTTTTGTTTATACGTAAAACTTGGTTCATATTGCCGGGTGAATACATTCAATGTAAACAAATAAAAACGAAACTAAAAAGTGCATAAAAAAGAATAAAATGTGTGTGTTATGTTTTTTATTTGAAATACATTTATGTATAATATATACATAGTTCACAAAGCAAATAATAAGCAATTTTTAGTGAGTGAGTTTGTAAGCGATAGAAAATTAGTTAAAAGGAAGGAAGGAAACGTAACGGCAAGGAAAAGCAGTAGCAGCAGCAAGTCAGACAAACGCTGCTCGGTGTCAGTCTGCGACAGTAGAGGACCCTCGTTTAGTGTCTCTTTTTGACGTTTTTGCCTATTCTTTTCAAAAATGCTTCTGTATATATGTGTGTGTGTGTGTGTGCGTGTGTTTTATGGGGTGGTGGTTGCTTTTGGAACGGTAGTGCTATGTCACGGTAGGCGCCGCGATATGTTGTGTTAGTGTACGAAGACATGATAGAAGGCGGAGTAGGAGCAGCAGCAAACGGGCGATGGCGCTGTTTGCTTCTCGCCATATGTACTTTCGTTTCGCTCTGTTGGAACGAACCAAAGCACACAGTAAATTTATTGATTTTTTTATTTTTTTACAATGTGAAGAAAATAAAGACAAAAACCAACGAAGCGCACGCATTACACACTTACATACATATGTATATATGTACATACATACATATGTGTATGTTCTTAAAATAAAAAAGTGCAATGAATAAAAACAGCAAAGAAGTGTATTAATTGTTTTCAAGTGGTTGCAGTGGTAGCAGAGATGACAACGACAACAACAACAACAAAAACAAACAAACAATCAGACGACACTCATCACCCACCCATTCAGGGTGTGAGGAAGAAAGAGAGTCTGCATTTTGAAAACTTGCGAAGTGGGAATGCAGTGTAGTGTAGTGGATTAGCGCAATAGTCAAACAAAAATTCTGCTACAGCTGCTGTTGCAACTTTTCTTTAATATTTAATGCCTACAGAAAACTTTTCATCTATAAATTGCGCCATCACTATTGGCTACTATTTGTCCTTCACCTCCCCTTTACTATACGTCAGCATCAAAGTAGAGCAAGCAGAACCGAACCAGCAGCATCTGTTTCTGACTGCGCTCAAAAAAAAAAAATTTTTTAGAGGCCAAGTTTACGTAGTTTTACTTCTTCTTTGTCTGTGTTCATTTGTCTTGGCTTGGTCGGTGTCGGTGCGGCTAGTTTTATCCTTTGCCCACACGTATATACATACATACAAGTATATGCCACCTGACCTGCTTTATTGATGCTGTTCAAGTATTTAGTTTGTTGTTGTTTTTGGTTTTTTGTTGCTGTTATTGTATTTATTTCTGTTGTATATACATACATATGCATGTATACGATTGTTATTGTTATTATTGTTGTTGTTTTTGTAGCACGTACATATGTACTATATATACACATCTATCCATCTCTATTTCTATAATATTGGGTTAATTGGCAACCAACAATGATGACGTCTATTGTCTTCAACTTAGAAATGAGTGTTACTGACGATGATGCTATTATATTCAGTCGTGTAGTTCTAATTGTGTTTAAAATATATGTGCATGTATATATGCATATATCTGTCTATAGATTTACATATTTTGTAATAAAACTCATTCGCTGATGATTCATGTTCTTTATAATACACTACTTATATGTACGTTTGTACATTCTATATTATTTGGCATATGAAAATATACATATAAGAGAACATGGTTTGGATTTAACCGCAAACAATCCATGGATATAGTGTGTAGCTGCTTTATTCTAACTCGATACTGTTAGCAGTAACTTCTGGTTATTTAGTGCCTTATAGTTAGGTAGGTAGGCACGCCAGAAGACTGTTAAGTTGATGAGGAATTTGTGTGGTTTGTAGAAGAATGTGATCTTTGTGTTATTTGGATCCAATTGTTTCCTGTTAACAGAACTTCCTTTCTCTTAACCTTTTATTGTATCTTTCATTCACTAAAATTTTCTTTAGAACCGATTCGTTTGGGAATCGTTTGTGTGATTGATTGTCCACAATAGGCTTGAAGTAGTTACAGGTAGTGCTGTGTGATTAATCGATTAATCAGTGAACAATCGAATCTTTTGTTTAATCAACGGATTAATTAGTTAAGATTGTGAAATATAATAAAATCAAAAAATTATATCAAAAAATTTTTGTTTGGATAATTATGATTATTCAGCAACAATCAATTTTTTTTTACAATCATCAACAATCGTTTATTTCCAACAATCACACAGCCCTAGTTACAGGTTGCATACTACTGCAGGGTATAGCATATTTGTGCTACTTGGATAATGCCACACATATTTATTGCTTTGAATTAAGTGTCGACTTAGATCTTTGAACGCGAAAATGTTTATTTTTATTGTCATCGCTGCCTGCCATCCAGCCAGCCAGACAAACAAACAATAATGGATTCATATTTGATTCAATAGTATTGAGTTTGAGCAAAGATTAGTAACGCTGCATATCATATCACTTAGTAATAATTAAATATTTTCTACTTTTTTTTTTCTCTCATTTTTCAGTCTATGAAGTAATCAATAAAAGAAAAAATGCTTGCAAATGCAGCAGAGCAAAGTCAACGACTTAACGACGAGAGTGCAAGTTAAACAAAGTCGGAACACGATAACAAATAAATGCTACAATTGTATGTACAGCAGCGCAGTCAGTCAGAGCAGTCAGAGCAACCAAATCAAATTCAAACTTCAATCAAAAGTCGCAGCGACAGCAGTAGTAGTGCTGTAAATGCATATGCATATGTTGAAGAAGGTGAATCATGAACGAGCAGCACGATTTAATGGAGTCTAGCAGCACAATTGTAGGTACGACAACAACAACAACAGCAACAGCAATGTCCACAGCAAACAATCAACTCTATCAACAAACGAGCAGATTACCTGCTGCTGCTGCTGTTGCTGATGCTGGTTCACCTTTGTCCACAGCAACTACAACAACTGCTGGAATAGCTGCTGATATTTCTGGCGATGCCATTGAAGTTGTTAATGAATTCAATCAACAGTCGTCGTCGTCATCGTCGCATCATCTTCATCATCTGCAGCAACAACAACAACAAAAACAGTATCATCAGCAGCAACAACAGCAACTTCATTTAAACAATGAACTTAGCATAGAACTCAGTTTGGGCAATCTGCCAACTACAAAACCACAAGAACGTTATGTTTGGGAGATGCGCACGCGCAGCCCAAATGTAACGCCTGCCAGTACAGTGCTTAATTCGCCTGATTTGAATACGGATACAATGCAGTATGCACTACATCACCCACATCATGCACATCCGCATGTGCTACATCATCATCATCATCAGCGTCAACATCAACATCATCAGATACGCGTCGGACATAGTCCGGGTAGTCAATTCGAACAGCATGATATACTGCCACAGGTTGGTATTGCCTATGTGCAATATGTACTATACTTCGTTTTTGTTTATGCTTTTAAATGATTTGTTTTGTTTTTTTTTTTTTTTGTATTCTATAGGGTCTAGCAAGTCCCGGTTCACCAACAGATGTTGGCAAAGGCGATGGACGTTGTTTGCGCGATGGTGAAATTGTAGTTTTCGATGATATCGATACGAATTGGATGAATAAAACTTCAGTTGCGGCAACCACAACATCATCGTCGTCATCGTCAGCAGTAGCCGTTGCTAATGGTGTTAATAAAGATTTGTTGAATACTTCAATGGGTGTTGCAGCATCTTTGACGCCGTCCACAGCGCAGCAGCTAGAACAGCAGCAGCAGCAGCAACAGCATCACTATCAGCAGCATGTCTATCACAACAATGAAGATGTGCTGAAGGTAACAAAAATGATTGGACAACTGCCAATAGCTGAATATGAAGGCTCACCACGTCGTTTTGGTAATCATTCCTCAAAAATTGGTACTCCTATGAGCTATCCCAAACGTCCGCCTGGTTTTCCATTGCGTGTTTCACCAAATGCTTCACAGGCACAACAGCAGCAGCAACAGCAACAACAACAACAACAAGTTATTACAGCAATATGGCAAATGAAGCAGCCGGCAATAACAACAACAACGTTGATGACAATAACAAATCGTCGATGGGTAATCTCATAGATTTAATCGACCATGATGATCCAAATGTTTATGATGCAGCGCGACAAACAACATCAACACGTAAAACTCCGACGTTTGATTATTTATACGAGTTTTCGGAAACACGCAAAGTGTTGGAGGAATTTTTTAAAGCAAATCCGGATGATGAAAAACGTTTTACAGATTATACCGAAAGCGGCGATGACGTAGCAAGTCTGGTTGGTCTTAAAATGTTTATCAAGTTTATATTTTTATTTAATGTATTTTTCTTTTGTTTTGTTATTGAAATAACAACAGGAAACACAACAGGATTGTGGTGCGCGGCTCGAATGTGACGAAGATAAACATATCGAACAAGCCTATATTGGACAGCGTTTGGCTAGAATACCAAAAGAAGAATTATACATGGTGCATCGCTCTCCTAAAAAACAAGTAATTTGATATGCTACATGCTATATACATTTTTTTTTTTTGCTTATTAATATCGTTTTTATTATTATTTACTTTTGTTTCAGACAAGCGATAATAATGTCGCCTACAACGAGCACAACGATATCGAGCTCTACATTGATTCGAATAGTCGTAGCAGTGGTGACTTAGCCGATACCGAACTGGAGGCAAATTTGCGACGTCATTCGCGTAACTTTACGCTGTCGCCCGAGACTACTGATTACGATTCGAATTGCGGTGATCTTGATAGTCTGTCAAACGATATTAACTGCCCGACTGATTATGGTAAACTTTATACAAGTATGCCGGTACTAGAAGATGGTTTATCGAGTGGACATGCATCAGATACAGAAAATAATGTATCCGTGATTTGTGATAAGCAACAACAGCAACAACAACAGCAGCATCAGCAAGAAATGTTAAACGAGAATGAGTATAATGCAAGTTTAGTTGTGCCCGAGTGTACAACGACGACGAATGGCTTACTAAGCGATTTAGTCGCTATGCCTCATGAGACGCAACAGCAACAACAACAGCAAATACTGTCCAACTGTAGTGAACGCCTCGACACTAACAATGACGACATTGATATTTGTTGTTCGTCGAACGTTAATTCGTTTGAGGCGGCGACTCATTATGGCGTAGTGTATGCAGCAGCAGCAGTCGGTGGTGCAGCTGTTGCAAAACAATCACCACCGCCACCACCGGCGCCTGTACCACACCGTCCAATGCGAAGCGCACAGCCGAATAGCAGCCAGCCGCAACGCACAGCCGAATCAGTTGAAATACAAGAAGCCATGAAGGAAATACGTTCAGCGTTACAACGCGCTAAAACTCAACCAGAAAAACTGAAATTCTGCGATGAAGTACTGCCGCCGGGTCCAGATTCACCAGTTTGGGTACCACGTAAGAGTACTTCTTTGCAACAGACAGTTGCAGCCTCAACAGCAATAGTAGCAGGAGCAGCAACGACACCGACAAGTAATAATCTTACGCATCGACTACATTGCAGCAGCAACAGTAATGGCGGCGTACTTGCTGACGAAGAGGAAGCTGATACAGATTTAGAAACAGATCGTTTATTGGGACAACAGCGGCTAGATGAACAAGATTTTTCGATGAAAAGGTAATTGTTTTTTAATTTAATTTTATGAAAGTTGGATTCATATTTGTGTTTTTTTTTTTTTTCAGAACGGTTGGCCCAAGACATCACATAGCAGTGTAGATGCTTGTGAGCAAACGTCAGCTCCTGATTTCAACATGCTTAATAATAGTCTAGGTGGTGGTGGTGGTGGTGTTGTCAACATTAATAATGGCCTAAACAATGTCAATGGCGCAAGCAGTGGCAACGTTGGCAACTGTATCAAACCACAAGGCTTTTCAACAGCTACGATACGTCAAGGTATTGGCACCTCGTTAACGCCCAACTCACCCGATATTTGCCAAATTGTTGGAAATGCGGATGTATCACTTTCGTCACCAGAAAAACTCCAGTACTCAAAGAGTCCAACTGGTTCGATGAAATCATTAAAAGATTCTGTGAATAGCGATAAGAAAGCCAAGTCGCGCAACAAAGAAGGTAGGGGTTGACGTCATTTTTATTTATATAATTAAAACGCCTCTAATTTTAAATGGTAATGTGTGCTTCCATTGTTTTACTTTGGACGCTGCTTTGTTTTTTATTAAAAAAAAAAAAAATATTTATGAATTTTTGCTGTAAGTGCATAAATTACAAAAAAAAGGAAAAAATATGCATCATAGCTCTAACATTTATTTCATGCAATTCACAGGTCTCTTGGAACCTAAAGTGTTAATTGAAGGCGTACTTTTCGTGCACGCTACTTAGGCTCTACGCAGCTTGTTTGTGAAGGTCAACCAACAAAATCAACGCGTATGATGCAAGCTGAAGAGGCGGTTTCACGCATTAAGGTTTGTAGCTGACATTTAATAATAATTTTCATAGAAATTTCTTTGTAGCTCAGCGCTAACATTATTATGAACATGCTAATTAAAAATATTATACACATCCTATTTACAATCTATTTATCTTGCTTTCTTATCCATAACGCTGCGCTTGCATCCAAATATAAAATAAAAATATGTATAAAAATAAAAACCTAAACCCTCTTAGGCTTTGGTAAGTTGTATGTATAAGAATGCGTACAGTTTTTATTTTTAAACTATTTAGTTTATCATTTTAGATTTCAAAAATATAAAAATAAATCGAATAATATCTTTGCAAACTTTGCACTTATAAACTTTATATATTTTACAGGCACCGGAAGGCGAGAGTCAACCTTCAACGGAAGTCGATCTCTTCATATCAACGGAAAAGATAATGGTGCTTAATACAGATCTTAAAGAGATTATGATGGATCATGCACTGCGCACAATATCCTATATAGCTGACATTGGTGATTTGGTTGTGCTAATGGCCCGTCGCCGTTTTGTGCCTAATAGTGTAACAGCAGCAACTGGCATTGGCAACAACGCTGATGCATGCAACTCAGATACAGATGCTGCAAATGGTGCTGTTAACAAGGATAATAAAGATAGTGCCGTCAATAATAATGCCACTAACGGTGGTGGCGGCGGCAGCAGCGGCGGCAATAATACAAAACATAATCGTACACCGAAAATGATTTGTCATGTCTTTGAGAGTGATGAGGCACAGTTTATAGCGCAATCGATTGGTCAAGCATTTCAAGTAGCTTATATGGAATTTCTAAAGGCAAACGGCATTGAGAATGAAAGTTTAGCCAAAGAAATGGATTACCAAGAAGTGCTTAATAGTCAAGAGATTTTCGGTGATGAATTGGAGATCTTCGCTAAAAAGGAATTGCAAAAAGAGGTTGTTGTACCGAAGGCAAAGGGTGAAATACTTGGCGTTGTCATTGTCGAGAGTGGCTGGGGTTCAATGTTACCAACAGTGGTCATTGCGAATTTAATGTCAGGTGGCGCAGCGGCACGTTGTGGCCAATTGAATATTGGTGATCAGCTAATTGCAATAAATGGTATGAGTCTGGTTGGACTGCCGCTATCGACGTGTCAGAGCTACATACGTAATGCAAAAAATCAAACGGCTGTTAAATTTACGGTGGTACCGTGTCCGCCTGTTGTTGAAGTGAAAATACTGCGACCTAAAGCATTGTTTCAGCTTGGTTTCAGTGTACAGAATGGTGTGGTAAGTGTTTTTTTTTTTTATTTATATTTTTAATTTTTTTGTATACAATTTTTTATGATACATTAATTGATTCTTCATTTCGTTTAATTTCAGATATGCAGTTTACTTCGCGGTGGCATTGCGGAACGTGGTGGTGTACGCGTTGGACATCGCATCATTGAGATTAATAATCAGAGTGTCGTTGCTGTACCGCACGATACAATTGTCAAACTGCTGTCATCGTCGGTGGGCGAGGTACTTTTAAATACATTTTTTTTTATAATAATATAATTATTTAATAAACACTCATTTCTTTTTCATATAGATTCTCATGAAAACTATGCCTACATCAATGTTTCGTCTGCTTACAGGACAGGAAACGCCGATATATATTTAAGCTAACAAAGAAAAAAATATATATACATATAAAAAAATTCAAGAAGGTTTAGCTTAATATTTTTTACATAATACTTGAAAGAGTACATAAAAGCTACTATATACACTAAAAGCTCACTTATCTACTAATCTACTAAGTATGTACTTTGATAATGCAATTACTCAATATTTTATTACGAATTTAATTTAAACTTTCTTTCATAACATATTTAAACATAATTTTTATTTTTTACAACAAATGAAGATTCCAAAAACGCATGAAAAATCAAACAAACAAGCCAGCAACTATCAACAAATCTATACTCATATATGAATAATGTACGATTTAAACTTATATGTACAATATTTCAATAATAATTATTGTAATTTCCAAAAAAAAAAAGAGCGCAAAAATACAAAAGCTAAAATGCAGTAAAATATTAAGAAACAGCAATAGATGAAGAAAATGTTTGCTTTTTTTTTTTAATTGTTATAAATTTTCTTTTTATATTTTACGCAACATCTTTAAAAAAAATATATATGCAGACATATTTTTATATAAAAATATTCAAATGCGTACAGATTCAAAAAAAAAAAAAAAAAAAAAGACTGAATGCTTTGGTTTTTTTTTTTTTGTATAAAGTAAGAAGAAAAAAAAAACTTAAATCAATAATAAAATTTAATTAAAAAAAAAAAAAAAACAACTCAAAATGTAATCGTGTACGTATTGCGCTAATGCAAGAATCAAATTTTTGTATAAATAGTTTATAATTTAGTGCCATTTTTCATATACATAAATGTATTTTTTTTTTTCTTTTTTCTTTAAAAATAAAAAGAGATAGCTAATGAAAAGCACTAAAAAGAATTGGAAGAAAGAAACAAAAAAAAAAAAAAGAAGAAACGGAAACAATATATGTATTGTATGTGCTATAGAAAATATATAAAAAAAATTGATTAATTTGCTCATAGAAAACGATGGCAATAAACAATAACAAGAACAAATAAACAACTTTTAACAAAACTAAAGTAACAAGAAAAAAATATAATAATTAAATAATTTATGTATAATTTTAATTAGTAAAAATTTTATTATAAATGTTTTTATTTTATTTTTTTTTTTTTTTTTGTAATTAATTTATTAATATTTTATTTATTTTGTAATTATTAGTTTTAAAACGAAAAAGACATTAACTACATTTATAATTTTTTATTGTATGCCAAAAATATATCATAAAATGATTTTCATAAAACAAATTTATTTTTATTTATTTACTATTTAAAATATTATAAATATATAAAATGCAATCACCGAAATTATTATTAAAAAAAAAAATATTAAATATAAGTGTACAGAAAATGTATAGAAACTTGAGACATAAATGCTTCTTCAAAATGTTACAAGACAATTACAGAAATCTTTTAAAACTTCAGTTAAAGATTACAAAAATTAATAGAACGAACTACTGATCTCAATGAATATTATTGTATAAGTTCGCCAAATTTTTTGTAGTTTTCTAGATTTATTCGCATTTTTTTCTCTCTTTTTAAATAATAAGAATCTTTTATCAGTGAAGCTATAAAAAGAAAGCAGTTAATAAGATTTGAATCGTGAAAAACATGCGACAACAAGTTTTAAACTTCTAATAATGATAACAGCAAGCAATAAAATAGACTCGACAGTTGAGGTTAGAGTCATGTATGTAATAAGATCTGGGACCAGTTACTATGAGAGAATTCTTGATATGATATTTTTTAAATTGAATTTTAAAATTTAAGTAAAATATTTTATATTTAAATAATTATTTCGGTGATTGTTTATACATTTATTTTAACTCTCTCCTTACGTAGTGCAACAGAGTTATTTAAATGCACTAAAACACAAGAAAGTTTAGATACCAAACAAAAAAATGATTTATTTCAAATAACGCAACAGAAATCAAGCAGCTAAAAGCAAATTGTTATAAGTAAAATACAAAAACAAAAAAATTAATAATTAATTAAGTTATTTATTTACACTCAATACACATAAATAAAAAAAAAAAAGCAGGAAAAGAAAATACAAATAATAAAAAAAAAATAGTTAGCAAGCAAAGTGGTATAAATAATTTATTAAAAAAAAATATTACAAATACAAAATGCATTTAAAAAAAATAATAAAAAAAAAAAAGCATTGCAATATAAATATATTAAATATAAATATTATTTTTATTTAAAGCAGCGCCTAATTTTCAAACGCGAATTTCATTTTGTTATACTTTGGAATAAAAAAAAAAAAATTATGAATAAAATAAAATAAAAATAAAATAAAATATGTATTAAGTAAATGTAAAGTAAAAGGCTTAAAAAAATTTATTTAAAATTAGCACACAGTGTAATTGAAAACAAAAAAAAAAAAAAAAAAGGAGCTTATTTTTGCATGCAGCTGAAGTGTCGAGCATGAAACAAATAAAATAAATAATAATTATAGTAAAAATCGACATTTAAAATAACTTAATTAAAAAAAAAATAAAATAAAATATTAAAAAATAATTAAAATAAAAATGCTTAACTTTTCCAAATATTTCTAAATCTATTTTATGCATTTTGCAAGCATCTAAACGAAAAATATTTAAAAATAAAAACTGAAAAACAAACAAAAAAAACGCCTAAAGCATGACTTAAAAAAAATTCAAATTTAAAACAAAATTATTTCCGCTCTTTAACTCAATTGTATACAAATAAAAATAAATCAATAAATAAATAAATAAGTATAACTTGAAATACACCAAAATTCTTATGTAATATATAAATGTGCAGCTAAATTATTGGAAATTGGCAATTTAATTAAATAAATCGAAA
Source organism: Leucophenga varia (assembly GCA_018903435.1). Taxonomy (NCBI): domain Eukaryota; kingdom Metazoa; phylum Arthropoda; class Insecta; order Diptera; family Drosophilidae; genus Leucophenga; species Leucophenga varia. The sequence goes on along the minus strand of JAEIFJ010002505.1, from coordinate 575,017 downwards.
AATTTATAAATTTAAAGAAGATAAAATATATTTAAAATAAATATTTAAAAATATTGAACACAAAATATAAAAAAAACAAAAAATATTAAAACAAAAACGCAATATTAAAACAATTCCAGCGAGTATAAATATTATAAATAATAATAATAATACAAAACAATAAAAAAAAAAAGACAATTACAAATAAAGTGAAAAACGCAGCTTAATGCAAACAAAATTTGAAAAAAAAAAAAAAAAAAAATTTTTTATTAATTAATTAAAGAAAAGAAAATATAAATTTTAAGGCCATGGAACGGAGCATCACAATATGCTGTCAATCTATTTAATAAATTGAGAGCTTCAAGTAAGTAATGGCCAACTACCTGGCCAGCCGGATGCTACTACATTGTTTTTTTAAATGTAATTCCCTTCGCTTATTAAGTTGTAACAATGCTATGCAATACAGGTAACACTCGTTTAAAAAGCACACCTTGGATTACTTTTAAATTTATTTAACTCGAAAATACCATCATATAGATAAACATAATGCAATTATACCAGGTGCCGTATTCCGCTACTGTCTCATTCTAATTTGGTCACAAATTTTGTTGAGTATGCCTTTTATGTTGAATTTATACAATTTCACGTTAAAATATAATTTTTCAGATTCTTGAGCAAACAGCTGATAAACTTAAAAAAAAATTTAATTTTTTCTACAACTTTGTTATATATTTTAATTTTAAAAATAAATATTTTATATAAAAGCACCAAAGCAACCGAAGTAAAAGTTTGCTTACCATCTCTTTCTCACTCGTACTCTTCTCTCCTGTCGTGGTAAAATCAAATATAATTCACCACAAACTGTGTTGTCAAATTTATGTAACCGAAGATTTCCGGAGTACTTCACCTGATATAATTACATACATAAGTACGTTTTCTAAAAAAAAATGACATAGTTCGCTTTCTTAAGAGATGATACATTTTTTATTATTTTCTATTTAAAATTATTCGAAGCGCATAAACTTATAATTTCTATTGTTTCGATTGTTGATCTAAATTCCAAGTGTCATGGATCATTGATATACGAGTGACAACTGTACTATAGACGCCAGTTCGGTCAACAATAGTAGAAATATATATGTACGTGAATCAATGGGAGTCTGAATAATTTTCCATTGATGTCTTCTTAGTTTTGAGGAAAATTGGATTTTGATTTTTGATGACGTGCAGGCCACTCAAATCCGTTGAGATTGTTTGCTTTTCAAATGAAATATTATATTGGTCAGCTTTGAAGTTAATACAAAATGTAAAAGGAAGCTTACAAAAGTTCGTTAGATTTTGTTGAAGAAAAAAAGCTGCTCACTGCTTTGTCGCCAAAAGTATGCAACTGAATTTTCTTCTTATTAAACAAACTTCTTATTGCAAACAAAAAAAAAAAAAAAAAAAAAAAAGGTGCATACTATCAAGCTGACTTAGTGAACAAAACATACAAATATTACTGTTGCATACTTTTGGCAATGAAAATTTTCAGCGGGCAACGGAAGTATGATTTTTTAAATTCGTTTTTTTTTTTCGTTTCATTGTATTGCATATTTTTTAGCATCAAATGCTGAGTCGTTCCGTCCGTATGTCTTTCTGTCCGCCGCCTTTTGCATATAAAACAATGATTTCGAAGACTTATTGAGATAGAGTCACCAATAAAATCATATTTGAAACTGCTTTTCCATGATTTTTCTGTCAGATTTGAATGTTGTAGTCCTTTTTACTGAAGTCAATGCTTGTACTTTTTACGAAGGTATCTAGTAGTCTAGTCTAGAGTTTTTTTTTGCAATATATTTTAAAAATTTAATGTGTTAGTAGAAGTCAATAAATTTATTTTTTTTTAAATTTCCTGAAAAAAAATGTCATCGATTTTTTTACCAAAAAAATGCACTAAAGTGCTGACAACCCTAAAAAATTCTATCGTGTTTTATCATGTTACGCTCAATTTTTACATGCGAAGAAATTCGGCGTATGTGTTTTGCTCGACGAATGCTCAAATGTTGATAGCGATGTTCGTACGAATTTGTTCGAACGAACACAGCTAGCACCACTCGAACATTCGTCGAACATGTTCGTATATGAATAATCTGCTTAGCCCTAAACTGTCAGTTGTCAAATTGTTAGTTTTCTTGTTTAGGGCTGCCAGCGCTTTACTGCACGAATGGCGTTGGGACTTTCTCTTAAACTTAGTTGTTCTTCCGGCCCTTATAATGTATCTTTTGGTGTATCAAAAAATGTGTGTTTTTTTTTATTTAACCTTTTCTTCCCTTTTAAACCCGTTTGTAACGCATTAAAGGAGGCATTGGAGACCCCATAAAGTATATATAATCTTGATTAGCTTGATAAGACGAATTGATCTAGCCATGTCCACCTGTCTGTCCGTCAGTCTGCATTTTTAGATAAAAAATCGAAACAAATATTGTGTCTTAACTTGGGTTGTATTGGACCATCGCATGCTCAAGGTTCTACCTATTTTAAAGATTCGTATGGCGGGTATTTATTCCACCTGAAGTTTACGATTTTACTTGTTTGAATTATCTTTACGAAAATTTGGGTGGAATCTCATCTATATAATCATCCAAAACAGCGCTATTATGCGTTACTTATGCCCTGTGGAAATCTGTAGTGTCCCATAGTCGACTTGTAAAATAAATTATCTCATTTTATCAGGATTCTCGTTCAAATGTAATTAAATTGAGCTCTCAACCTCCGATGTATAAGACATACCATCTTTAGGTACCGCAATATCTAAGCCATTGATAATTTTATATAAAGTTTTGTTGAAATTTTTTACCAATGATATCAATTGACAATCTACCACCAATTATATCTTGATTAATTTATATTTTGCAATAAAAAAAAACTTTTATTAAAAAAAAAGAAAAAAAAAAAATCTTGTGTTTTGCAATTTTTATAATTTAAAATGCACGCCAAATGGCCAACATAACCATGAGCAACATCAGCGTAAGATAACCATGTAGAGCAGCAGCTGAGTTCTTTTTGTTATAGTAGACAGCTTTCTTTGAGAGCAAAATCACTTGAGAGCCGCTTGGCGGTTGCTGATTAGCTGTAGGAGCCGCAACAGCTGGAATAGCAGCAGCTGGAATAGCAGCAGCTGGAATAGTAGCAATCGGCATAATTGCCTGAGGCTGTTGTTGTTGTGGTGGTGGTGGTGGTGGAACTGCTGGTGCTGATGCATGTACATGATTTGCAGGAATAGAAACATTTGAATGTGCTGGCACCAACGGTAATTGCGGAAGTGGTGGCCACACTGGAACCGGTTGCGGCATAATAGGCACAGCAGCTGCTGTTGCTGCTATTGGTGCTACTGGTACTGCTGGTGCAGCAGGCGCAATATTTGTTGGTGCTACTGTTGCTGTCACTGTCGGACAAACAAGATGCACCGTCTCCACATAGACATTTCGATTGTTTGGTACGGGCTCTTTAATGGTTTGCTTATAGCAACCATTCGGCATCGGAGCACTTGTCTCAATGATAGTCGTCTGTTTTGGATTATTATGTGCCTGTATAATAGGTTGCGTTGCGGCAGGTACTACAACGGTGTGACTTGGTTGATTAGCCTTGGCCAAGGTATTGCCAATAACTGCACCGGCTAATGCGCCGCCAAGTACGCCCATGCCTAAAAAAAAAAAATATATAAAAAAATAAAAATTTATATAATTTGGCTAAAACTTGAAAATTAGTTTGCATGCTTGAAAAAATTACCAAAAGCACGTTTTCGGCCACGTCCTGGTTCTGGATCTGGATCGGGTAATGCGCGGCTGCAAACGGTAGCACAAAGAACGCACAGGACTAGTAGTCGCATTAAAAATACATTTTTATGAGTCATACTTCACGCTTTTCCGTTTCGAAATTAATTTTTTATGGAATAAGTAAAACTTGAGAATTTTTCCGCTACTTCGTGTTACTTCAAACGCGACAATTTGTGAAATGCAAATTTTTATGCGTAAATTTATATTTACGGCAACACATTTTTTTTTTTATTGTTTTTTTTGGTTGTTGTTATTATTCTGGTAATACCCTACAATCTTATAATCCAGGCATTAACGAATGCCAACAAAATTAATTTATTTGAATTAACACAAAACGACATGCTTCACATGTGCATGTGTAGCGTATTATGTGATCTCATCTTATTCTATGTCGTCGTCGCTTAGGTTTTTAATTAATATTTGCGCAGCTGTAAAAGAATTTTAACCAAAAATATTCTTTTTTTTTTTGAGTACTACATTGACATTGAGTCGGAGCTGTATATAAATAAAAGTATTTTTCATATTGAGTTACTCACACTTAATTATCTTATATAACTCAAAGTTCTGCTGAGAAAACGAAATTTTTTAAAGTTAATATCCGTACTTAATTTAATAATAAAATCAACAACAAATTTACGATGTGAAACGGCTCAAAAATGTACGAAATATAAAAAATATATTGGCTTTAGTACGGTCGGGTCGGTTCGGTGTTGATCGGTTAGTGTTGTTTAGTTGAACAGCCAGTGTTGATCAGTTAATACGAAAATGTTGATCAGCCAATATCAGTGATACGCCAATGTTGATCGGTGTGATCGTTAAGTGTTGTTCAGTTGAACAGCCAGTGTTGATCAGTTGGTTAGCCAGTGTTGATCAGCCAATGTTGATCTTTTGAACAGCCAGTGTCGATCAGTTGATTAAACCAATGTTGATCAGCCAGTGTTGATCAGTTGATACGCCAATGTTGATCAGTTGGTTAGCCAGTGTTGATCACTTGAACAGCCAGTGTTGATCAGTTGGTTAGCCAGTGTTGATCAGTTGGACAGCCAGTGTTAATCAGTTGGTTAGCCAGTGTTCAACAGTTTATATGCCATGTTGATCAGCCAATGTTGACCTGTTAACTGATCAGTTAAACAGCCAGTGTTGCTCAGACGTTCTTAACAATTGGGCACAGCGATCACTTATTATAATATATGCCTTAAGAACGTCACAACCATTCGAAATATCAAAACTCTTAACGAAATGAAGCACTGCAATCAAGGTCGATTTCATTTGAATTAAAGTTCAATACAATATTATTCCTTTTTTTCTATAAAAGCAGCACCACGCTGTTTTAAACTTGTCAAATTCGGCAAAAACCTTTGTTGTATTTCATGCTAAATTTTTGGTTTTTTAAATATTGCACAAAAAGCAATAAGTAAAAAAAATTTAAACTTTTTAATTTGATCATATTTCGCAAGTGTTTTTATAAAACAATAAAAATATACAAATAACTGCAGCAGTACCCAGCAGCATTGCCAGCAGCCATGCGCACAAACAAATTTTCAGTGGGCAGCGCTAAAAATTTATTCGCACGTGCTGGGCTCTGCTAGAAAAGAAATAAAATCAAGAATTTTCATTTTAATTTTCACGCATAACAATTTTTTGCTCTTTTTAGCGTGAAAAATGAAAATTTTATTGTTTTGTTTATTTTCCTTAATATTTTTTTAGTTGTTTGTATCATTTTGCTTGATATTTTATAGTTTGCAACATACACGTGGCAAACTACAGATGTGCGTATAGTGTGAATAGTTTATTAATTTAGTTATTTATTTTGGTACATACAGTTTAGGGTGGGTCAAATTGTTCAGATCGAAAAAAATGCGACCAAGCTTATAGCAGAAATGTTATTCAAAGAAAATTTGCCCAAAAAAAATAGTTTCTCTAGTATCCTCTTTGGGAATGAAAAAAATTTTTTTAAAGGTTTTTTATTTTATTTAATGTAGTCCCATTAAGCTCGATACACTCATCCCAGCGATTTTCCAACTTCTTGATTCCGTCTGCATCCGATACTCCTCCGCGGCGTCGATGATTTCTTCGCGTGAGCTGAATTTTTTATTGATGAGCCATCTTTTGAGGATTAGGAAGAGATAAAAGTCCAAAGGTGCCAAATCGGGCGAATACGGCAGAAGCAATTGGAGCCCTAAAATATTAATTGGCCGTGGATACGATGCTCTTGTGCGCCGGCGCATAGTCTTACAATTTCGGCATTCAATCGCACAGTAATACTCGCTGTTGATGGTTTTTCTTTTTTCAGGAAGTCCACTAAAAAGTTTGCCATGACAAGCCCAGAAAACCGACGCCATAACCTTTCCGACCCATCCAGCCACTCTCGGCCGCTTCATACCATTGCCGGGACTCAGTTTGTCATGAACTGTGTACCAGTGGATTCAGGTTTCAACAACAATTCGCCACGATTTCAAATCAGCACGTCCAAACACTCTTCCAAAGGTGCTCTCGTGTTTGTGTTTTTGGTCCGGAGCGCGCCACCTGCAGAATCTCGCCCAAAATATGGCATGTGCCTCAGTACTAACTTTGTGGCATCTGCTAAAACGTGAACTTTCATTTTCCGGTCAACCGACATCATTTTATGTATTTTTTTTACATTGTCCTCTGTAATCGCATCGGAGGGCTTGCCGCTGCGAACGTCATAGGTAGTGGAGATGCGGCCACTACGAAACTCCCGAAACCAATATTTGACGGTGTAATCTGACGGAAAATAATAAGGTTTTTTTTTTTTTTTTGCTTTTTCAGAACTATTCCGCGTAAAAATAGTGGCACTGGGTCCGAAAATGATGGAAAAATGGAGTAACTGGTTCCCCAGTTTGTGACAGTAAACGAAACCGGAAAAACATTTTTGTTACTTTTCACAAGTCGTACTTATCGATTTTTTGTTATTTGTTTTTTTTTTCTCCAAGATTCATGGAATCGATGATTTTCAGAATAATTTTAATTTTTTTTAGAATATTTTATTCTTGCAGCTTGAAATGGCACCATGGCTTGAAATGGTTTTAGCTTTGTTCGTGAAGTGTTTTAAAGTTTATGTTTAGAAATATTTTTTTAACTGTTCGGCAAATTTTTGTCAAACTAAAAATTGCCGCCACCCGTTGTTTACTTTGTTATTTGCAAAAATTTATTTCCGTTGAATTTTTACTAAAATGTTTTTGTAGACTCGATTGTTTTGGAGAATGATTTATGTAAAGTGTTGTGGTCCATTGGCGTCGTGTTCTTTTTTTTTAAATGGAATTTTCATGCATAGAGAAAAAGCTTTGAACAATATGAAGCAGATAAACAGATATTTATTTTTTAAGCAAATTGAAAACATAAACAAAATGATTTAAACTTTTCTTTTCGTATAGACTTGCAACAGATTACTGTTCACTGCATGTATTTTTTTTCGAAGGATAACAGTGCTCTCAATAAGTTTAGTAACACTTTTTGAAATTATAAATTTGAATTAATTCAGCAGTGTATGCTGTTTAAAAATTTTAGATTAGAAATATGACCAGAGTGTTTGTCTAAAAGTTCTTAAAAATTATCCATGGAAATATTTAACTGCAACTAATCTATATTATTCTATATAAGGTGACACCATAAATCTTCGATATTAGGGGAAGTGTACCTATTATGAACATCCTAAGGGTTTCGGCTTACTTTCAGTGAAGAAAGTTAATAGCTTTAATTAGAAAAAAAACTTATTAAAGTTTTAGTAAAGTAAAATTTTTGGGAAAAAAAAAATTTTTGTATTCGGTTGTGGGCACCCTTGAAAAATCGAATACAAATTAAAAACATTTAAAAAAAACTTGAAAAATCGAATAAAAATGAAAACATATAAAGAAAAACTAACACAAGTTTAAGGAAAATGAAAATTTATTTATTTAAAAAATAGCAAAAAGTATGACACGTTTTGACATTACTTATCATCTTCGTATTCAGAAGCGAATTTATATATGCAGACCGATAAAAAAATCGATTTGTCAAAAGCAGTTTCTGGTATGAATATAGAGGAAGTGTGCTTAATACAATTAGGACAAATAATTAACAAAGTAACAATATTTGTGGAAAAAAAATTTTATACCCGGTTGTGGGCACCCTGGAACTGGAAAGATATAAAGAAGAACTACCTCAAAAATAAATAGAAAATGTATTTATTTTAAAAGCCTTTGATGTCAAAAAAAAAAAAAAACAAAAAGAGACGCGTTTTCACTTACTCATCATCTTCGTAATCAGAAGAACAGTGTGTGTGTTTAGTTGATTAGTGTTTCCTGCCGTCTATGTTTGTATTTCGGGTAAGATACAGCCACTTGTTTTGCCAAGGGTGCCCACAACCGGAAAAATGTTCAAAAAACAGTTTTATGGCAAATTGTTATACAATTACATATATCAATTTTTTATTGCACATTATTTTTATTATGGATTCGGATACCTCGATTTGATATCAATATTCAGTTAAGTATGTTATATTTGCTGTTCAAAGATATGCAAGAGTGCCCACAACTAGAGGGGTGCCCACATGTGACACAATTCCCCAAATTGTATTAATATCTTTCTATAAACTTATTTTAAATACGTAATTTTTAACACGACTGTAAATTTAAGTGTATAAATACTAATGCATGACTGTAAAGCTTTTTCCCTAACATGTATCTTTAAGATATTTTTTTTTTTTTGCAGTTTATGCATTTCGCCATTTATCTTTATTGAGTTATATGGTTCAGGTAAGTTGCGTGTGAGTGCAGCATTGTATAAAGTGAAGCAGTTTCTATTTTATGTTCGAAACTTAATTAAGTGCTGGCTTCTTTGGTTGCAATGAACTACTTTCTACACTTATTTTAACTTATATCTGGTAATTTATTGTATCTAAAGCCATTTAGCAATTTGCTGCACTTTTAAATTTAAGCTTTAAAGTTTCAATAGAATTAAAAATAAATTTTAAAAAGTATGTAAGTATTTTACAATCGAGAAAATGACATACATGTGTGTCATATGTGTTTTAAATTTAAATCAATCAAAGATAAATTTAATTCGTAGCTATATGACTGCTATGCACAAATCGAGTCACTGTGCAGCGCATAATGAACTCAATATTTGCTGCTGTGCTTGCGTTTGGCTTTATGCCAAAAGTTGATAATACACAACTAACAAGTTGCCGCCTACACTAGCAGTCGTCCTTCATAGCGTCCTTCGATATTCAGCCATACTCGTACATATAAATGAGTTTACACACTTGCATTGCTTTTGTATATGAAAGGCTTCTGTAGGTGCCAAATTATTTTAATATTGCAAAGTTATGTATGTATATCATTTGGGCATTCTCTGTCGCTGCTTTAATGTAAATAGCAATGACCCATAAAAGTAGGCAATACCTTTTTTTTTTTTTTTTTGTTTGATGCTTGAAATGTTAATTAAAATTGAAATTAGCGCTTTGAAAACTATTCTTTGATAAAATCAAATAAATTAGCTTTACTGGAACCAAGGCTTGCAAAAAAAAAAAAATGTATAAAATATTACAATTTTTTTTAAAATACAACAACACACATAAAAACTTACTAATTATTAGCCATATGAAATGCTAAAGCTATTTATAGCACTAGAAATATTTTGTATCTACAAGATACATCTCCACAGTTTTCCACAATACTAAACGTTTTATGCTTTCCGTTTGTCACAGGTGCGTCATGCATGCGGGAAGACATAATGCGCACATAAACTAACACTAAATTAAATAGAATAAAAACAAGTAAAAGCTTTACTTACAATAGAACCGAAGACTTCAATACACACGGTCCTTCGATGAAAACCAAGTCCAGACACATTGTTGAGGCTCGTATATGAAGCATCTAGTTTAAATTTAAATCTATGAAAACTAAATGCTATTTAGTCCGATCAAAAATAAATTTATATCTAAAACTTGGCATAAGAATGTTATTTTGCTTAAAAAATAAACTACTTTTGTATATAAAGACTCGAAAATGCGCGAAGGTGTGTATGTAAGCTATGCATAAAAACGGGTGTGACATTTCGTAAACTGCCGGGTTGATATTTTAAAAACTAAGCAAATGAAACGTGTAACTACAGACAGACGGACATGACCAAATCGATACATCGCGTCGATACGTTACAAACTTTTCGATAAAATGTTAATACCCGTTCGGTTATGCATGTACATGCAAAAAGTTTAGTAAAAGTACACTACACAACTAAACAAAAACAATACAAACACAATAAAGGCTTAAAATGAAAACGCATAGAAAGTATCTTATTGCTTACAAACGAGTATATTTGAGATTCTTTTTTTTTTGCAATATAAAAACATTGAAGTAGAATATTTGAAAGTCAAAATAATTGAAACTAGTAAAAGCAACAAAAAAAAAAAAAAGTGCTTTAGTTTGTAATAAAAGATACAATACACAGATAGTATCTATTAGATACATAGCATATGTATCTTATGTACTATGTAAGTATCTAAATGTAACTTTTTGCATTTAATTTTTAGTACAACAAAAACAAAAAAAAAAAAATAGTTAAAGAAACTAAATAAATGTGTGTATATGTAGATTGTCACTGAGTATATGTGCAAATGTATGTATGTATGTACTCGTATATACCCCAAATAATTCAACTATGTTTGTACCTTAGATAAATTGATATATGTAGTCGTACAAAGCACTTTTTTAAGCTAAGGATAACATATTTTCAGATTTTTTTACATCTTAGATTTGCTAAAACAGCAAAAAGCTTTAAAAAAAAAAAAAAATAAAAGTGCATACTAAAAGTAAATGACTCAGCATTATTTTATTTGGAATAGTGAAAAAAATATATCGATTTGTCTTAGGTACGAGTTTATCGGTCTGCCTACCAGTTGATCTATCAATTCGCACAAAGCATGAACAAATTTTATAAATTTTTATAACCGCTACACAAAGTGTGAATGGGTATTATCAGTTTGTCGAAAAGTTTGTAGTGCATTAAGGGAGGCTTTGGAGAACCCATAAAGTATATATATTATTGATAAGTTCGACGAGACGAATGATCTAGCCATGTCCGTCTGTTTGTCCATCTGTCTGTCTGTCCGTCTCGGAAAAATGTTTTAAGGTTTATTATACATTGATCTGAAATTTGAAACTAAAGCTTTTTGATCCGACGAATATTTTCCTAGGCAGTTAAGATCTGCAGTGCTTTCAAGAGCTTTCAAAACTTTAAACGCGTTTTTCCAAACGTGTTTTTAAAGTATAGCCCCCATACAGCTGAACTCTGAAACTTTTACACAAGTTTCTTAACATATTTTTTATTAATTAGAAGGATTTCATCCGATGAAAATTTCTTATTTTTTTAAAATTAAAGACAATTTTGGTCAAAAATGAACCTTTTGCTTTTTACTATTTTGTCAATAATTGGTTTTTTAAAACACTTCCATTAATGACTAATCATTTATTATATCAGAAGAAATCTATTTGGTTTTTGCCATTTTTAGATGATCCAGCCCCCAGATATTTGCCAAAAGCTTACCCTTTTGCGGACCCCACCAAATTGGCAATATCACCGTTCCCGATAATTATTTTTGGCAATATAAAATATGTGAGTATAGTTTAAGGTTGTCAAAATATACCTGCCAAGTTTCAATATTAATAAACCAAAGAGGTTGTATTCATTACAAAATGCGTAAATAACACTTCAAATGCCTAAATTTTCAACTAAGCTTTTTCCTAGGCAGTTTGTATGTTAGAGCCAAAGTGCCACGCCCATTTTTAGATGCAGTCCCCATAAAAACTTACCACTTTTTTCGGTATTTTGTTTGAAAGTAGTTATTATTAATGAATGTATTTACTATAAATTGGGTTAAAACGCTTCTAATGGCATCCAATATCAAAAGAAAGATGCCACGCCCATTTTTTCATACGGCCCCCATACAAACCTAGCGCCCATTTTTTCAAATTTTATATGAAAATAGTTCTTATTTATGGATATATTCACTCTAATCTGTGTAAAATCAATTTACTGTTATCCCATGAATATACTTGTGACATGACAAGGATCGGGCGACTATAACATAAAGACCCCATACAGACTTGCCTTCAATTTTTTTATTTTTAAGAAAATGATTAAAGTTTCGTGTGGCGGGTATTTGAGCTTCGGTTCCACCAAAGTTAACGTTTTTTCTTGTTTCTAATATATTTTATATATAAACCAACAGCTAAAACAAAGTATCTGTTATAGATTATTTAACCGTATTTTTTTTGAATAGTGTTGGTATAAATTTTACTTCCTTTGAGTGTATATCAAATTGTTTAGAAATGCAAAAATATATATACTCGTACATATACATGTAATACATATGATATATAGTAACTTGATTTACTAACATTTTTTTTTTATGATTCTAGATTTTTATGTGCCAAAAACAGATACTCTTTTCACACACATACACATACAGTTCAGTAAAATATATATAGTAAATGACGTTCTGTGTTTGCGTTTTATGTCATCATTAACAGCTCGTAAACAATTTATATACATATGATATGTATGTAGTTAGGTACGATACATAGTCAGTCGGCCAGTCAGTCATTTATTCATCTACACATATGCTAAGGTAGTACGGGCAACATCTTGAAGATAGTCAACAATAATATTTTATTTTACAGCAGTTCAGTAGAGTGGTATATCAATTTGTTTTGATGCCTTCCAGAGATATATACAAACCTACAAATCTCCCAAACTTTTGATCTTCAAATCATTTCTTCTTATATTTAAACATGATCAAATTTAAGCATCAATAAGAAATAGTATACAAAGATTTTTTATCCATTTCAATAAATATCCTGCAGCCATCTGTGAATCAGCTTTTATATTCAGTTGAGATATATTTATATACTACCTTGTGCTTCTTCTTCTCTTGTCGATAAATTGTGCTGCTGACATGATTTCTCTGTTAGCGCTTTTACTATATACTATATACCATATGCATCTGCGTATGTATATGATTTATATTTACGAGTCTCCTTTTATAACGATATTTAGCATTGAATTCGAGTCTACTTGCGGCTTTTATTTATATATAATATTATTTTTTTTTTTTTGTTTTCCACTCAAGAGTCCTTTTTTCCAAAAATTATTAAAGCGCTGCGCCACTCGCAGACTACTTCATGTTCAACCAATCGAAAGTAGCAAAATTAAAATGAAACAAAAACGAAAACGAAAACAAAAAAAGTCATTTTCATTTTCGCACAAATTTATGGCAACAGCTGCACATGCAGAGTGCTGCAGTTCTCATACAAAAAAAAAACGGGTTTATTGGTTTTAAAAAGAGACTTGGACAAAGAAAAGGAAAAACGTTAACTTCGGTAGAACCGAAGCTGAAATACCCATCACATAACATATTTAATACTTTATATGTTCACCAATGGACTAGATAAAATTATCACGATGGATTTAATCAAGTTTGTATGGAGGCTTCATGTTATATTAGCCCGATCATTATCATATCCATAGTGTTCAATTAGGTGGATACTGGATATGATTTTAACAAATTTTAATTGATTTCATATCAGAAATAATTAATGCATTCATACTAAAACGGAAAATAGGCGGTAGTTGGAGCTAAACCTAAAAACGGGCGTGGCACCTTGGATTTGACATTGGACGACAAAAGAAGTTTTTTTTCCCCAATTTAGAGTAAATATATTTATAAGTAATAACTTCATACAAAAACTCAAAAATGGGCGGTAGATATGTGTGGGAGCTATGCCTCAAAAATGGGCATGGCACCTTGATTCTGACATACAAAATACCTAGTACCAAAAAAAAAAAAACTCAAGTTTAAAATTTCAGGTCAATATCTTAAAAACATTCTGAGTAACACGCATCGCAACATACAGACGGACAAAGAGACAGACAGACAGACATACAGATATGGCTAAGCCGATTAGTCTCATCGAGGTAATTAAAATTATATACCATATACCTTATGAGATCTCCGAATGCCTCCTTTAATGCGTTACAAGCTTCTCGACAAACCGATTATACCCTTCATACTATGTGTAGCGGGTATAAAAATCGTTTTCAATTTTCAAGGCGACTCTTTTAAAAAATTAGAAATCTAGCACCCAACATAGATAATAAAGTTGAGATGAAATATATATAAAGTTCGATTAAAAAAAAAGTTTTTATATCCACCACACATAGTGTCTGTTTTTAAGCGTTTTATTCGCTTAAGAAAGATATTGTGGACATTTTTTCTCAGTTCTAAGCCGTTGAAGTGTTAAAATCAAAGCGCCACGCCCATTTTAACGTATAGCCTCCATACATCTCTTTATTTATGTTTTGTTTGAAAATACCTATTATTTAAGAATATATTATCTCCAAATTGAATAAAAATACTTCTAATGTCATCCAATGACCAAACCAAGGTGCCACGCCTATTTTTAGGTATTGGCTCCATACGAGTTTTTTGCCCATTTTACAATTTTTGTGTGAAAAAGTTATTATTTATGAATGTATTCACTACAAATGGGTTAAAAACATTTCTTATGTTATTCTATGTAAACACCACCGATATGATAAGAATCGGACCACTATACCATATAGCCCCCAAACAAAGTCACCTCCCATTTTCTATTATTTTTTTTTTTTTTCAAGAAAATGTTTATTATTATGTTCTTAGTTTAAAATTTGACCTCATCATTGTGTCTAAACCTTGGTTGTATCGGACTATTGACTCCAAGCCATCCCTTCTCCAAATTCCTAAGCAAGTGATGATCATAAATAATAAACCAAGATATGGCGGGTATTTGAACTTCGGTTCGACCGAAGTTAACGTTTTCCTTGTTATTTTTTTTTTTTTTTTTTTGCATATAATAATATTTTATTATTTTATTTTATACTCATAGCGGTTGTAATATTTTCTGGTCACTTGTAGTGCTGCAAAAAGTGTAAAAAAAGGTTCAAAAATTAAAATGCAAAGATTTTTTAGCGTTTTATTTATTTTTTTTTATGAAGTTTTATTGTTTTGGTGTCTATTTGTTTATTGTTTTCTGCTGTTATGTACTCGTGAAAATGAAGCAGTAGAACAATATGTTGCAGACATTGTTTTTGTTGTTTTTTTTTGTAGTTTGTGGTAAATAACTTTAGAACAGAAACCAAGCCATTCATTTCAACCAAGTTCAGCGTTTTGAAAAAAAAAAAATATGACTTTTTAAATAATTCTTTTTTATAATTACTTTCAAAAAAAAATAATAATAATAAAAAAAATGACTGTGCTACCCATACATGACGTATGCGTGATTTTTACTATTACAAAAAAAAAACCCTTAAACTTTATGGAATTTTTTAGCTGGTTAATTGCTTCAAAAATTTCACAACGCTCTTTTATATGATTCATTGTTTTAGACGTCGGCTTTAAAAATTCTCCATCAGAGAAGTGATTGATTTTTGGTTAGTTATGGAGGGACGGCAATGTCAGAAATGCCATTTTTTTGGGTTTTAATGGCAGATAGATTTTAATCCATCATAAGCCATAAGTCAAATCCTAATCCATGGAATTTTCATGCCCATAATAAGATTTGATGTTACTTCAGATGTGTTCAGGGTTCGCTACAGAAAATTGGTAGATTTTGGAAAAATAATGATGACCTTTTATATTAATAATTGTACAGGGTTTTCCATTTCGGGCTGAAAGTATGCAGCCCTGCGCTGACAACCGTTTGACATAGCTGTAAACCAAAGCGTCATATCGTTAGTTGAATGTCTGCCATTTTACAATATGGATCGTTTTAGCAACGCACAACGTGTTAATTTTGTTAAATTATACATACTATACGGTAAATGTTTTTCGAGCATTTCGAACGGATTTTGGTCGTCATGGACGGCCGTTTTGGTGATGCCAGTTGGCCGACCAGATCATGCGATTTGAACCCGTTAGACTTTTTTTGTGGGGTTATGCGAAAGACCGTGTCTATGCCGACTCTCAGCAAACTCTTCAACATTTGAAAGACAACATTCGTGAAGTTATGGCCGAGATACCGCCCCATATGTGCCGAAAAGTCATCGAAAATTACCTGTTCCGGATCAAGGTGTGCGAGGAAGCCCTAGGTGGACATTTGAATGATGTTGTAATTCACACATAATGGCATAAACCAAACTTTAATTTGAAATAAAAGTTTCATCGAAATTCGAATTCTAAGTGTGTTTTATTTCAATTTATTTTCGGAATCTAAATGATTTGGAAAACCCTGTATAATTCGCTTCCAATTATCATGGAAGACTAGTTTATCACCGGTAACACGGAAAACCTTCCACTAAAGTTTTGAGTTTTAAATTTTAAATAGAGTTGTTAGATTTCATTTTAAGTTTGTCGGGTCGCAAACTTGATTTTTTTTGTATAGAAATTAAAAAGTTGCTATCCTATGGAATCAATAAAAACACTCGATGTATCGGTGAATACGTGTAAACTTTTAAATATTTTCATAAAAACTTTAAGATTTTTGTGTCACCCTGAATATTATTTCATACAATTTTATTAATGACTAATAATGGAAAAGATTTTATTACTTTCACTGAAAACAACGCGTCACACCAGATTGCACGACCGCAATGCAATACTTATAACGAATTCTACGAATGAGGGTCTGTCATTCTGTCCATCCTAATAAGTTTTATTAAACAAGAAAAAACGTTAGCTTCGGTGGAACCGAAGCTTATATATCCGTCACACGTATTTTTAAATTGTTAATGTAATTCGGAGTGAATAAATTCCTAAATAATTTCTAAATAAAAATTCGAAAATGGGCGGTAAGTTTGTATGGGGGCTATACCTAAAAATAGGCGTTGTTTTTGGTCGTTACCGAAAAAGCTTAAGTTTCAAATTTCAGCAAAATATCTCCACAGATCTACGAGTAAATTGCGTTAAGATAAACAGTTAGACAGACAGTTGGACGGAGATGGCTAGATCGATTCGTCTTGTAGTGCTGATCAAGAATATATATACTTTATGGGGTCTACGACGACTCCTTCAATGCGTTACAAACTTTCAGACAAACTGAATAAACCCTTTACACTATGTGTGGCTTTGCAGGAAATGTTATATTACCTGGGAACTACCCATTATGACTCATATTTCTTTTTTTTTTTTTGTATAAGAGATCAAGTGGGCGTCTCCCGTAATAATATGGTTGTAACCGGGATGAAATAAAACTGCATATAAGGCGAATTTTTTTAGAACGGGGAACGTTTTCGTATCTAGTGAATCGCTTGATTCCGAAGCTTGAAGAATTAAGAATTCAAATTATTTATTTTTCGCCCTAAAAAGGAGCATCATAATTATATTTTAATTATTTTTTAAATAAAACAAAAACACAATAAAAGCAACAATATGCAACAAAAAGCACAAAGTAAGAAATATTTAAATAAAAAATTAATAATTAATATTTTTGCAAAAAAAAAAAAAAAAAAAAAATCGCTATTTGGTTATAATTATTTTTATATATGAACTAACTTCTGCTTGCAGCATTGAAATGTTGCTTGGTAACAATATTTGTGTTTTGCGTTATTCTGAAAGCACATTTAGCTAGTGTACGATCGTTTCATCGATTGGGACCTGTTCTACATCATCATAATCGTGTTCAAGAGCACCCAATACTAATCAATAAAGCAGCAATTGCGAATGCGTACAAACAAACAAAAAACACGCAAGTAGTACTGACTCAGTTAACGGAAAAATATGTAAGTCAAAATTATTATTTCGAAAATCTATATATATAAAAAGAAAGTCGTGTTAGTTACACCACTTATAACTCAAGAACGGCAGAACAGATTTGGCTGAAAATTGGTAGGGAGGTAGCTTAGAGCCAGGAGACGGACATAGGATACTTTTTATCCCGTTCGACAGCGTTCCCGTGTGACTTGACATGAAACGTCAGTCACTATAAAACGTGGTATAACAAAAAAGAATCAGACTTGGAATAACAAAACGCAAATGACAGCTATGTATGTAATTGACGTAAAATGACAGCTATGTAATGACGTATGGATGACAATTTGATATTTGTAAGAAATCAATATTAAAACTATTTCTATTAAATAAATAATTAACAAGTGGATTGAAGTGAAGTGAAGTTTAATTAATAATGCCGCGACCAAGACGATCGCGTGCGCTGCGATATAAAATACAAAAAGCTGCTTGCATTGCTTGCGTTGCAAGAAGTGCAAGCGAGATGCATATAGCAGTTATGTAGCATCGAGCTTTGTGTTATCTATACTTCTATACTATACTAATATTATAAATAGGAAAGATTTGATTTTTTGTTTGTTTGTTTGTTTGTTTGAAATGAATAGGCTCCGAAACTACTGGACAAATTTAAAAAATTCTTTCACCGTTGGCAAGCTACACAATTCCCGAGTGACATGGGCTATGTTTCAATTTCAAAAAAATTATTGATGCTTACCAAAACTTGAATAATCTAACCCAAATTGTAAAAAAATAAACAAAAACTTCCTTCAATCGCGTGCGCTGCGAAAACTATTAATGATAGAACAAAATGATGTATTACAATTTTTCAGGACACATCACTATTCAGGTGAGGAACTAGACGGGGCCTAATGGGGGCCTTGAAACCGGAAAAGCCATATCTTTGGAATGAATAGACGCAGAGACTTGAAACAGGGATCATTTGAAAGATGGTTAAAAACATTTTTGGCTTTCAAGGTGTTCAAGGGATTTCCGGAATTTGGACCTGTGACCCATATGTGGACCAATATATAGATTTTTTGACCAATTTTTTTTTTATTACAGGTGAGCACTTAGACGGGATTTTAGAAAATTTTGACCCGGCGCCTAATGAAAGCCTTGAAAAAAAGTCATACATTTGGATTGAATAGACGCAGAGACTTGAAACTGGGCGCATTTGAATGATGGTTAGTCGTGTTTAGGGAATTTCCAAAATTTAAACCCAAATTGTTTGAACCATTTATATTTAGCCACCAAATAGAAGCAAAAAAAACGAGAGCAAAGCCGCGGGTACCTGCTAGTTTTCAATAAAACAAAACGGAATAGTTTTAATTTTTTTTTTGTATGAAAGAGAATAAATTTTTTAATTTTTTTTTTATTTTTGTTTGTTATTAATTCTATTTTCATTACTTTTTTTTCATTAAATACAGACCTTGGCTACGCTATTTGATACTCTAGAAAAATTAAATAAGAGTCTATCGTGGGATCCATTACATTTAAATATGACATTTAAGGATAAAGACATCGATATTGATTTTCTGAATAAGAAAATGGTGAGTAGTAGCAGCAGCAGCATTATTATTATTATTATTATTCGTATTAGTAACATTAAACAAAATCTTTATTGCAGGTGCTTGAGAAAATCGATCTTATTGAAAAATCGCTTAAAATTTTGCTGAAGCTCTTCAATGCTGTCATAGAATGCCGTTCCAAGAATACAATTATAATATCACATTTAGACGCTAAAACAATACTCGAAGTAGATAAGTTTTATCAACATTCAATCGACATTATCACAATTAATATTATTAATGTGCGTAAAATTATATTGGCAAGAAGTAATATTGGAACTGGAAATACAGAAAACTTTGATATATCTCAGCTCAAAAAACCTAAACAATATGAATTTATGCTTGTCGTTGAACATCTAAATTTTTTACGTAGAATAGATGAATTCTACAAAAAATTATTACAAAAACAAGGAAAAAACGTTAACTTCGATGGAACCAAAGCTAAAATACCCGTTACACAACACTTTTAATAGTTTATATGTTCACTAGGTGCTTAGATTAAATTTCACGATGAATTTGGTCAAATTTGTATGGAGGCTTTATGTTATATTAGCCCGATCCTTACCACATCGATAGTGTTCACTTAGGCGGACATTGTTATTGATTTGACCAAATTTGAATTGAATTCATTCAGAAATAAAAAATGTTTTCATACAAAACTCGAAAATGGGCGGTAAATTTGTATTAATGCTTTACCTAAAAATGGGCGTGGCACCTTAGATTTGACATTGGATGACATAAGAAGTGTTCTTACCCTATTTGGAGTGAATATGTTCATAAGAATATGTAATTTCATACAAAAAATTGAAAAAAGTGGTAAGTTTGTATGGGGTCTATATCTAAAAGTGGGCGTGGCACCTTGGTTCTGACATACAAACTAACTAGGAGCACAAAAAGCTTAAGTTTCAAATTTCAGGTCAATATATTTAAAAGTTTCCGAGTAACACTCATCGCAACAGACAGACGGACAGACAGACATGCCTAAAAATCGATTCGTCTCATCGAGCTGATCAATAATATATATACTTAATGGGTTCGCCGATGTCTCTTTTAATGTGTTACAAACTTTCGGAAAAACTGAATATACCCGTTTACACTGTGTGAGAGAAATTTTTCGGCGTATTCCTTTTTCCGGTATTGACAAATGGGACCTTGAGTCAAGTTTTAATGTAAGCACTCAAAAGAAAGTCAAATTTTTGACGCCACTTCATGAAATATGAAGAGACAGCAATAATGTTACCACAAACAGTACTAAAAATGATTTGTTTTGCCATTTTAGTGTCTACATAGCTTAATGCTAATCCTTTTTAGATGATAAGTGTCTACAACGCCACCATTGATCTTAACTTAAGAATTATGCTTAATTTAATTTTTTTTTTTTTATATGTATGAGAAAATGGAACCGCAAATATTTATGCTAACAATGCGCAAGTTGTTATTAAAAAATTTGAGAAAATATATTGCTTTGACTTGAGGCGTCGTGCTGTGCTTTTACAAAATGGCGCGACATTTTTACTTTTTTGGTTTCGTTTGAAATACGCAAAGCGTTTCCGTTTCCGTTTTGCGTAAATATTTCGCTTTTGTTTGTTTTTGCGTTTGTTTGTTTGTGTGTGTGTGTAAGTGATGTCAAAATTAACTGTATACAAGCAAAAAAGAACTAACTAACTCAGTTGTCTATTTGTCTGTCTGTCTGTCTGTTTGTCTGTCCGTCTGTCTGTCTGTCCGTCTGTCTGTCTGTCCGTCTGTCTGTTTTATAAACGAGAAAGTACTCGTATATGAATTGTATTTCATATTATGCCACATGTGGCTCTTTGTTGCTTCTAGCATTTTGTGGTGTTACTTTATTTATTACATTTGCGTGGCTTTGTTTATTTAAGTGCGTTGCTGCAATTTAATTTTTATTAACATTTTCTTTTAATGCGTACTTTACAAATCTTTTTAGAAACATAAACTAAGTTTTTCATTGAAAAAAAAACAAAAAATTTAGTTTTCCAAAATCACTTTTTCATGTTTTTCACCACATTTGAGGCATTCTTGCACAATAAAAAGAGTTAAAAAAGAAGGACTCTTTATATCGTATGAAATTCGAATCTGTTATCATTATTAAATCACCATTTTTTTTTGTTTTAATATGTCCGTCTGACCGCAACAAACTTTTTATTGATCGATTTGATTAATCGAATCGATTTAGCCGTTAGTCCGTCTGTCTGTCTTTTTGAAAGTTTTTTTTTTGAAATTTCGAGATCATAGCACACTCTTGGTGGCGAGGGGTCTTTCGTTAAGAAAGAATGCCTCATATACATATGCATTTTTGTTGTTGCTAGATTTTTTTTTGGATAAAAACCAAAGCTGCAAACCGGTTTTAAACCGAACCACAGCAATTTTGAGTGATTGCTCTAAACTGTTAACCGAACCAACTCTTTTTTAAGAAAATGGTTTTAAACCAAAAACCAAACCATATAAGCGACAAAATTTCATTTAATATTATTATATTTATTCTAAAATTTACTTTAGTGAGGATGTGTCTTAAGTTTATGAAAAGGAATATGCAGAAATATTAAAAATATTAATGGAAGTCGTCTCCAATGTCAAAATCAATTGAATAATGAAATAGTCAATAAATTTAAAGTGTTCCGTTCAGTGATTGGAAATTTATGTCATTCCGATCGTAGATTCAACTCTTCGAATTAAAAAATAATTTAAAAGATTCTTTTCAAACTTCGAAGTGATATGTTGCAACCAATTGTTCCATTCAAACAGGTTCCAGTGTCTCTTTTGTCGAGTAAAAATACGCGATCGATTCGAACCTGGTTGCAAGCCACTTAAAACGAACCGCTTTTGGACACCAACCAAAAGCCGGTCGTGAATCAAACCAGCGAACCGCTGAACCGAACCTGTCCCCCAAAAACTCTTTCCCTCTTTCCGATAAGGCCTTATATACGAGATTTGGTGACATCATAACTTGTTTGGGACTGTCCATAGTTACTTTCATGTTTTTGAATTATTTTTGTCTCTTGTCTCTTTTTGAAATTTGCGCATATGAAATTTTATTGTAGACAATCGACAAATAATCAAGGTTAGTAAGTATAAAATTTACCAAAAAATAATAATACAGCCCAAACACACACACACACACACACTCATTATAAAAAGTTATTAAATCAAAATGACACCTCGAAATGTGTTGATTTTCAAAAGTTTTCAAAACAAGTTCAAGTTCAATGATTTTTAAAATTTTGTTAACTTTAGACGTGCGTTCTATCAAAATGATAGGTTAACTTAAGGCAAAGGTAAAGTGTTTATGTGAGTGTGTGTGTTTGTGTGTGTCACTCATGTGTCATATCATTAAAAGCGCAACAAACTCGTGGTGCACTCGTGCAAACTAAGATGTGTGATGTGCTTTTCTGTGCTGTGCCAAAATATAGCAATGAGCAAATACAATAAAATCATTCCCTTCCTGCATGGCTCTGCGCTGCAACTGAGATGAGTACAGTGAAAATTGTTCTCCTAGCGTAGTAAAAACAAAAAAAAAAAAACAATTCAGTTTTTCATTCATAAATTTCTGCAAAAGGAGAAATTATCCGCGCAGACGCAGTAAATGACAAAAATTGTGTAGGCTTTATACTGGGTACAGTGCATATTATACTGGGCACAGTTGTAGTAAATACTAAGAAGAGGAGTAAAAATACTGGTAATTGAAAATTTAAGAGAGTTCATTATTTTATGCTCTTAATTTTTGATATTTGAACAATATTTTAATTTTTGTAGCTTTGCTGAAATCTGAAATAATACAGTCAAGTCCGTCTATCCGCCTTAAAAAAAATTAAATTAAATTATAAATTTTTTTTTTTTTTTTTGCAAAAAAGAGCTTAAATTGAGATAGCTCAAAAATATTATAATAGAGGTTGTAGGTCTGGTCGTATAAAAAAAAAAAAAACTGTATACTTAGAAATTTCGGGGGATCCCCAAAATCGGTATATAGGGTAAAAAACTGGGTTTCACCTCTTTTTTCACTTAGAGAGCCATAACTCAGTAAATTACGAACCTATTTTTAATTTTTTAACATGTTTTAGAAAGAAAAAAACTTCGATTTTTCGGTCAAATGCAGCTCTTAAACAAAATAGTGTAACCAAATTTGGAGAAAAAAAAAAACTTGAGTTTGCCTTGAAAATATATACAGTTAGGATCGGAAATGTTATAATAATATATGTACTGTTCGAATGGTCGAAATTTGTTCTTTCTAAAACTTGTAAAAAAATAAAAATCGATTCGTAATTTACTGAGTTATAGCTCTCTAAGTGATAGTGGTCCTGATTTTGGGGGATCTCCCGAAAATTCAAAGTATACAGTTTTTTTTTTATTTTTATCTCTACTTAAAAATTTGGAATTATTTTTTTTTTGTCTCTCAGCGTTATATAATAGAAAAATGTACATTTAGAAGAATTTAAATAGTATTTTCATGCTTCGTTATGCATTCATACGGACAGACGGACTTGCTTTTCACAGTTTGTTGTTTCTTTGTTTTGCTGATTGATTATCATGTTGCTGTGTTGCAGTAAAATAATATTCTAAATCACTTTCTTCTAATTGTAAAATTTCGAATTCAATTTAAAGAAATAAAGAGAAAAAAAAAACTTTGTCAAAGTGCCACAAAACTATTCAAGGTCGCAGCACAGTTGTTAAATTGCTAAAAAGGAAATTGTTGCATGTTTCCGTGAAAGGATGGCATCCTTCCTTATAAGAAGCAGCTGCAGCTGTTTACATACGAAAAGCATGCTTATCGTTTGAATTGAAGTGTCTGCGTGTATGATGAATTGACTTATTGCTTTTCAATGCACACTACACATTGGAATATCTGTTCAGATATATTAGTTCAATGGCATACTTTGTCATGTTGAAACTATCTAAAGTTGATCTGCTCTCTTGTCTGCTTTCATAATTTTAGTTAGCTGCACTGAATCAATCTAAACGAAACGTAAAGAAAGTGTATGTCTTTCTCGTTCTCTCCTTCATGGTTTATTTTAACATGCTCTCAAACTATGTCGCAAGAGAGAGCGAATACACGCATCCTTTAAGTAAATTCACCATGTGTCATGTAAAGAACGTGAAAAGCAGCGTATTAAAATTTCGTTGATCTTAATGGGTATTCTCTTGACTTCAAGTACAATATTTTTGTTCGCGTGCATAGATTCGTATGTAATTTATTTGTACTTGATTGAGTTCGATAGCACTCGAATGCTGTTATTTCTTGTTTTCAATTTAGAATTAAGTTGAAAAGTAAAATAAAGTAAAAGAAAAATATATATATTGTATTTATTGAAAATCTATTTGATAAAAGTTAATTTTTTAGTTCTCTGAAAAGCAATTTCAATAAATTTTTCCGACGTTTGCTCGCTGATTGGTGTATTGGTTAAGTTAATGATTATTTTCGAACCGCAAATTTCGGATGAAATATTTCGAAGCGAAAAAAATAGTCTTTAGACCCTTGTCGAACTCAAATCTATCTTACCTGAATTCTAAGCTTAGCTTTAACACTAAATTATAGACTCAAATCTTAAATATAAATCTATGAATTTCATACCTAACCCCTAAATACAAACCCCTAACACTAAGGGTTCAATTAGTCAAGACGTTACGTTTTATTTTGACAAATTTAATCCTAAACACTCTCTCTATGCCTTACCTCGAAGGTTATGTCTATGTTATAGATTCCCAAATTTAAACCCCACGCTTTAACTGGATACACAACCCTAACAACAAAATTAGACGAAAACCCTTAAGAGCATAGCGAGGTAGGCATGATTGAACTGCATTCAGCGGTATTTAAAATCTTTAAATGAGATTCGATAGCCTGCGATCTGAGAAACTTAGCTGCGTGCTGCTTTTTCCGATATCGGCATAGCAGTTTATGCAAAAAAAAAAATAAAAACCTTTAACTTTTTTTTTCAGATTTTTCAAATATGTGGAAGGCATGATGCAATTATATTAGGTGAAGTATTCCACAACTGTCTCTTTCTAATTTGATAACAAATTTTCTTGAGAATGCATATTATGGTGGATTTATTTATAAAATTTCACCTTATTAATGTAAATTTTTTTTTATTCTTATGATTTACCAGAAACTATGTTGTCATATTTATGTAAGCAAATATTTGCGGATTACTTCCGGATTACTGGCACAATAATAAGTGCAAAAGAGACCACAATAAATATGGCTTTGGTCCGCTTAATCAAGTTTTCACAGTAAATACTTACAAAGCACATTAAGAAGGAGTGAGGGAGATAGCAAAAACGTACAGCATTACCAGCAGCAATTTTACACTTTGCATTACAAATCACGACAGAGTCATAACTTTTAAATGTTTTTTTTTAAGTGAAACGAAAACTCTTTAAAATTACATAAGCACTTCCAGCTTGAACGGATCTAAACCACCAGGCCGGGTCCAGAAAGCGCCAATTATTTTTTTTTTTTACTTTTTTGTTTTGTTTTCGTTTTTAGCTGCTTGTGGACACACTTTTTTATTGTGTTTTTTTTTTTTTTGAACTCAGTTACGTAAGTCTCTCGCTCTTTTAGCTCCGTCTAAATCATTACCGTTCATTTGCTTTGTTCGCAACAAGGTTCAACTGCAACTCATTGTGACGTTCACGATTTTGTGCTTTCTGTTGGCTCAGTTTGCTGCTATTTGCAAGTCATCTGTCACTCCTCTTAAGAAGCTGTATTGTATTCGGCCATTTTAATAGCTAAAAAAAAACGTATCCTTGGCTTTTTTTTTTTTTTTTAAAAAATTTTCAGTAAAAATTTACGTTCAAGAAATATTAATTTCAATGAAAGAAAAATAAAGTAAATCAAATTAAATTTTTAAAAAGTTATACAACAACCCTGTGCTATAGCATCGTATCGCTCATCGCATAGCTTTTAGCTTGCACTCTGTCGTTAGATCAAATATCGAATTTATTTAAATGCAATTTCAAGCCGAAAGGTTTTTTTTTTTTTTTTTAAATAGGCAAATATTTTTACAGCTTAAATATACATTTTCCAAGAAGAAGAAGAAGTAACAATTTCTTTTCAGTTTTTTTCATTTTCATTTTTAGCTGAAATATTCCAAAGTAAAACTGCCAAATAGCACCCACCACAAAGTACATTGATGTGTTACGTCTTAGTCTGCGCTTAAGTCGATCTATCGAAGCGCATAAGAAAAATATGTATTTTTATTGTGTGTTTGTGTACTTATTTACAAATGCCTTCAAATGCTTATATAAATACACACAATGACGCGTTAAGCTACTATTGTAATATTATAGCAAAGAGACACCATTGGAATGGAATGGACTGGACTAGACTGGCTCAATAAGTGCAAAAAGTCAGACCAAGTAAAAAAAAAGTACTTAAAAAATAAAGAAGACAAAAACATAAAAAAAAAAATAAAAGCAAAAAAAATGGATTTAAGAAAAATCTACAAAAAAAAAAAATAAATAAAATATAAAAATAAAAATAAAGTATAAAGAAAACATTTGTCAGCTATTTATATTTTATTGGCCGAAAATGTTTGTGGCTTTATTCGGTATTAACAATTTTTACTGTCTTTGTAAGCTTAGAACTAATGAAGCGCGTCCATTGATACACAAAAAAAAAATATCGAAATGAGATGGAGTAATGTAAAGATAAAAAGAGGGAGAGAGAAAGAATATAGCTTAGGCCTTGGTCACACGATGCAAGATTTTTATGCAATACTACATTGCTTACATTTCGTGCAAAATTTACTTGAAATCTTTAAAAAAAAAAATTTTTGTACAGGCCAATAATGTAACATCTGAATGACATTCAAGACTCAGAAATATTGCATGAAAAACTTGTATCGTGTTATCAAGGCCTAATATTTTTTTTTTTATATCCGTTACACATAGTGTAAACGGGTATATTCAGTTTGTCCGAAAGTTTTCAACGCATTAAAGGAGGCATCGGAGACCCCACAAAGTACAATATATATATTATTGATCAGCTCGATGAGACGAATCGATTTAGCCATGTCCGTCTGTCTGTCTGTCTGTCTATGTCTGTCTTTAAGATATTGACGAAACGATGCGTGTTCTCGGAAAGTTTTAAAGATATTGTCTGAAATTTGAAACTTAAGCTTTTTTGTGCTCCTAGTTAGTTTGTATGTCAGAACCAAGGTGCCACGCCCATTTTTAGATATAGCCCCCATACAAACTTCCCACTTTTTTTCGATTTTTTTGTATGAAAATACGTATTCTTATGAACGTATTCACTCCAAATGGGGTAAGAACACTTCTTATGTCATCCAATGTCAAATCTAAGGCGCCATGCCCATTTTTAGGTAAAGCATCCATACAAATTTACCGCCCATTTTCGAGTTTTGTATGAAAACATTTATTATTTCTGAACATAAAGAGAGAAAGAGAGTGAGAGCGCAATATGCGTATGTGCATGGTACTTGTTTTTGTTGCTTCTTTGACTTCTTCATATTTTATACCCCGGACACGCGTGGTGTGAACGAAAAGGATTCATTGAGAATATATATATTAGAAAAAATCTACCTGTTTTTCATTCATAGATATTTGTGATATGCGACTCCTTTTTATATGATCGTACGCTTATATTTTATTACTTTTCAAAAAATGCTTTTTTAATTCATTTTTTATATTTTTTAACATAATAAAATGTAAGCGCACGATCATTTAATCCTAACAGGAAAAAGTCACTGAGGGCCAAATCTGGCGAATACCGTGGTTGTTCGGTGGTATTTATAGAGTTTCTAGAACTTCCGAGATGGCGCGTTGTCATCGTGCAAAATTGCACAATTTCTGCCATTAGCTGCGTATGTATAGAATGTATTTGAACGATTATCATCAAATGGATCGAATTTAAAGGGATTGACGTTAGAAGTGTTTTTTAACCAATTTAAAAATACTCGAAAATGGAGCGGTTGGTTTGCTGTTGCTGGCTATATGCTTCAAAATCCCGAGTATGAGCCAGTAATTTTGTAAAGGCTTGGCACTTTAATTTGAACATGTAAACTGACTTAAGTTTTGAATTTCGGAGAAATGCAGCTAGTTCAACACGTTTCGATCAGCTGATTAAGAATATTAAGGTGCATTTAGACACGCAAATAATAAAATTTCCTAAAAAATCCCAAACAAAAAATGTTACCTCAAGTCTGAACATCAAATAATACGATTCAAAGTATACCTTAAGTCCCAATCTCGTTTGCACTTAAGTTGATTAACTTTTGATTGTTTTTGTTGCTGTTGTACAATTTTGATTAATAAAATTAATCTAGTTGTAGCATAGTTAGGCATATAAATATTTGCGCAAACATAATTTATACTAAAAATGCCGACAAAAATAATCGCTAATCAAGTCTAGCCGTCATCGCCGTCGCCGCCGCCGCCAACAACAACAACTGTTACCAATAATGGACAATCAGATTTCTCAGCAATGCTCTCTAATTGTAGGTACAACTTAGACGCCATGGCGCATCGCAGCGTTAATTAATTTTTTGCTCACACTTTCACGGGAACACCAAAAGTATTTGATTCAATTCAAAGTAATTCGCTATTTGCAAATCCTTTTTCGTCGCTTTTAATTTGCACACAGCGCAGCTCCGCTCAGCTCAGCTCCGCTCAGTTCAGTTCAGCTGAAGCAAAGTAACAAATGTTTCTGAAATATTTTGCAGCTGCTTAATTTTTGTGCTTAAGCTGAAAGGTTTGGAATTTAACTGGAAAAAAAGAACGCGCTTACGCTCGCTGCTTTTCCAACTTAAATCTTAACAAGAAATTCTCGAAATGCGAAATGCCAACTAACAATGTAAAACAAAACAAAAAAATGAGAAAACAAATAAGTTAAGCACGAAAAATGAAATACTTTGCATGCAAATCGTGCAACAGGAATAAAAATGAGAGCAATAAATGCAAAAAAAAAAAAAAAAGTAAACCAAAAACATTAAAATTTATGCAAAAATATTTGGAAAAAATTTGTTTGGCAGCAACTTTGCAAGAAATACGCTTCAAAAAAAAAATAATAAAGCGAATTCTATCAAAAATGATACTTTTCGTTTATAAAATTTTAAATCTTTAAAACCAACAAAAAAAAAACTAAGGTTCCAGGGTATTTCTTTCCCCGAAATTTCAGTGTTCGACTTCGACAATGGCTGCTAAAGAATTTTTATATGTTCCTAACTTTTATTTCAGGTAAGTGGGTGGCTGAAGATTGATATATCATATCATATGAGCAGCTATAGCTTCGGGGAAGAGTGATTTTCAGTTGCAGTGTTTAGAGCAACTGAGACTTGAAAATCACAGGATTGCAAACAGTGATAAAATCACAGTTCGCAAAAAAACAAACAACGATTACTGAACAGGTTCACTGTTCGCGAAGAGTTATACAAAAAATCGCCGCTAACTGACTGTTTCGCGACCACATTTGTTTTAATTTACTGAAAAAATAAATCACTACTTTTATTGTAAAAATTTAAATTGTTCTTGGTAGCTTCGGCAGAAAACATTTTGCATTCTGCTGTTTGTTTTGCCAGTCACCAGTCACCGCGCTTTCGGCGAATTGCACATTTTGACGAATCTAGTGACTGGCAAATGAACTAAAGAATTTGTACAGGTTCAGTGATAAAATCACCAATCACTGATAAATGAATAGTTTCACTGTTCGTGAAGAGCGATACACAAAAGCGCCGATATCTAAACATGTTCACTGAGGAACAAGAAAATCGCAAGTCACTGTGAAAAAATCAACGAAAGTGAACACTTAGATAGAGCAGGTATAGCTTTAGAGGATTACAAACTTATCAACAAACTGATTATACCTTTTCTTTTAGAAAATATAGTTCACAAAGCTTAGCAAGCACAACGTCAAGTCAAATGTGCACCTCCTGTGCACTAAAAAAAAAAAAAAAAAAAAAAAAAGCAAAGGACAAGCAGTGCCAAACGTAACTGAATCCTTCGGCAAGCTTGATTAAATTCCAGAATCACAAACCAAAACTGTGCACAACTAAGTTAAGCAAAATGTTGTTGCTAGTTGCTTCGTTGGGTTAAGTTAGGTGTTGTATAAGTGATGCGCTTATTATACTCCTACTTGTGTGCCCATTCTTTTTTTACACGCAAACACACAGACAGACAGACACAAAGAGCCAATTGCATGCATTTTACGTTTGCCACAGCAAAATGCATGCAGCATACGAAAGATATATCTGGTAAAACTGTAAAATTGACTGTCAGGTGTGTATGTGTGTGTGTGTGTGGGTGTGTGTGTGTGTTGCACGCTAGGGTTAACATGCATGCATATATTTCAGCAGAAAGCAAATGCAGCATTTTAAATAGCTATGATATATGTGTATGTGTGTGTGTCTTTAGATTGTTAGTGTAAAGAGAAAAAACTTAATTTAATGTTAAAAAAATTTCAACAGCAAAAATTCCAAATTTTATATTAATTCTTTTTGTTTTTTAAAACCTATGCTTTCATATTTTTAATTAGAAATTCTTTGATTTTTAATAAAGGGAAAAAGATTTGCCTTGAATTAAGCTCAACACGATTCAGTAGCATACTTTTTTGCTGCATACGAAATTTCTTTGTTTTTGTGTAATACCGAATGCAACTGTGCATATGTTAGAAAGAGACAAAGAACGGAAATGGCTACATCTCTCAGCCTTAGACTTTTCTTCGATTTTACAACACTAAAATCTTTCTTTCCTGTTCTCACGCCGCTCAGCTCAGCACAACGTGTCGAATTTATAAAAATAAAAATAAAATAAAACAAAATTTTAAATAATACATTTTTTAAACCTTAAGAAAAAAATCAAAACTATGGAAATCTATCGTGGCGCTGCGGTTGGAATGGCTCTTGAAGAAACTCTAGACGAACTAATCGAGGTAAGTTCTATGTTCGAAAATTAAAAAAAAATTTTTTTTTTTTATAGTTTTTCGTGCACTGAGGCTGCAATTTTTAAAATTTTTTTATTAATTTTTTTTTTTAAAATTTTTGTTAAATTTTTTTTTTTTTTTTTATTTATTTTTATTTTATTCTTTTGATGTAGTCCAACAAACTCACTGAACATCAAGCAAAACGCGTCTTGCGTCAATACGACGAAAGCTTCCCAACAATTCTTGATCAAGAGAAATCCGCTTGTAATGTTTTTACGGCAAAAAAATTGGAAAAATTTCGCCAATGCGATGGTGTCTATACGCTTTTCCTGACTGATGCACAATTCCGTGAAACTTGCGGCACCATTCTTGAATGTGAACATTTGAAAATTGTTTGTGTTGACAAGAAATTCTTTCCTTAAATTGAGTTTAGGGTGAGGTGGTGGCAGTGCAGCTAAATTTGCAACTGCTTAAAAATGCATTTGTAAAGAAAGCATAACGTATTGTTTTTAAATTTTGAATAAAATAATTATTAAGCTGCCAATTTTCTAACTAATTTGAGAACAAATTGCATCATTTATTTACAAAGACACAATTTTGGCACGCGAAAGAGTAAAATCAAGCCCAGAGGCAGTAATTTGTCTGTCGTCTCGTCAGGGAATAATATTTTTAAAGGTGCATGATCCTTGCTCTAAAAGTAAATGATCTGGTTGCAAAACGTTCGCCTGGCTATTCTTTCGACGTTACCTTCAACACTCTCTCCTTCTCCTCTCTTTTCTCTGTCTCTCTCCTCTCTCTCTCTCTCTTTCTTTTGGTGCTTTCCCATACAGTAGCAGTCCTGATAGCCAGAATACGAAATATGCTTCAGTACAACTGCTGCATTCGTCCTAATCGTTGCTATTTCTCCAGAACACGCTCGATGTTTTCTGGTCCGATATTATCGATGGTTTGCAGACTCCACAGATGTAGTAGCTCAAATGAGACGAAAGCACAGGGTTGCTACACAACACTGTTTATGCTCAAAAGATACAACTCCGCGCTATCACATCGTCTTTCAGGCTGAATATGCGCGCTGAAAGCTTTGCGATAGACGATGCGATAGCGCGGAGTTGTATCTTTTGAGCATAAACAGTGCTGTGTAGCATGACCCTGTGTTGTATTTTATTTTTTGAGCATAAGCAGTGTTGTGTAGCGTTATACTACTACCCTGTGCTATCGTATCGCTTTCAGCTTTTCAGAAAATTATCTAAAGCTATGCAGAATTGCTACTCTAACACCTTGATCTAACTAGAACGAGTGCCTGGACTGACCAACTTAAATTTGTATGTAAATGCAAAGTAGAACGCACTTTAATCTGTGCTGAAGGCAAATTAGTTGTAAGCCAAAGTTGAAAATAAAGCAAAACTACTAATAAGCCGATTTGTAATAGCACTTTTCAAGACTGATTTTTTTTTAATTGTATAAAGACTCATTGAGCCTTGCCTACGTCTTTAGCACATCATAAGCTTATTTATTAAAATACTTGAGTAGTGGAAAACTATTTTCAAACATTCGAAAATATCTTATTAACAAACCAATCTAAGCAAAAATCAATAAAACATCTTTTGAAACTATGCACAATACTTTGGTTGCTTCGGATACTTAACTTTACAGCAGCTCCTTGTTGTTGTTGTGGTGTTGTGCTAATTTTCAACTAATTAAGCAAATATGCAGCTAATTAGACCGATTAGAGTGCTTAAGTTGTTCGAAGTAAACGAACGAACGAACGAAGAGTTCAACATTATGATGAATTAATGCATATTTGTATAAGTTTTACTTGTGAACACACACATATACACACACACACACACACACACACAATACAAATGCAAAGCAAAAAGTGTTGAGATAAATATGTTTACATTAATTAGCTACTTAAATTCGAACAGACAGACAGACAGACAGACGAGACAAACAAATGCAAAGCTTAAGACTTAAGACACAACAACAACAACAATAATTAAACAGAAATTCTATATTTAATTTAGTTTTGAGTGCTAATAGGGCACTTTTGTATTGAAGATTATATTTACATACATATGAATATGTTGATTTATTTTTTTTATAAGTGGTATTGGTTTATGGTAACTAGGGGAAGGTTTTGGGGGCACCCTAAATATCTTTGACGCTACGCTGTTGTATTGATTGTATTGATATCAAACAAATACACGCATTTGCGAGGTGACAGAGACCATAATACAAATAAGGTGCAATAAAAAGGTGATTCTTCTCAAAATGCAACAAATCGATGTGAGTTCTTGAATAAGTGAGATTGAATTTTCTGATGTAATTCCGTCTTTTAACAATTTTTTGAATTTTCTGGTTGTGGGCACCCTAGTATAACCGGTTGTGGGCACCCTTACACATCCGGTTATACTAGGGTGGCAAAACATCTAATTAAGTGCACGAAATATAGTATTTTGGATTACAAAGTTGTGGAGTAATGTGGTATTTTTTTTTTTTTTTTTTTTGGACAGTGTTTGCTCTTAAATTAGATTTTTTAAGGGTGCCCACAACCTGATTTTTTTTTCTAAACAAAACTTGTTACTTTATTTTAATTTGTATAACTTTAAAATTCAGCCTTCACTGAAAGTATACAAAAACATCTAGCATAGAGATAGGCGATGGGCGGGAATCCTGCGGGTTCTGAAAAAAAATTTTCGGGTTTGAGCGGGATCGGAAAATCTTTTACAAACTGCGGGAATTTACGGTATATCTTAACTATCCCGAATTTCCCGTAAGTCCCAAAATTTTACTTGGGACCCGATTTTTCTCACTCAAAAAGAAGAATAGCAAGAAACCATAAAAGAAACCCTTTATAAAGCTCGATTTTTCAAGATTGCACACAAATCGCTGGATCCAGAAAACCATATACCGACACAAATAAACTTTAACACTGCTTCAAAACTGCAACAAATTCTTCATCGGCCACCAGTGAGAAAGTTTTTTCGACATCGAAGGGTGCGGCATTCAGGACCCGGGGGATAATTTGAGAGTCTTCGGTATGTGCGGAATCGGGAAAGATATATTTTTTCAGGACGGAGCGGGATCACTTGACAAAATATTTATTCCGTGCCCATCTCTAATCTAGCTAACCAGTGGTTTACAGTTGTATGTATTTGGTCAAAACCTTAGGGTGTCCACAATAGGCAAACTTAT
This sequence comes from Leucophenga varia, assembly GCA_018903435.1. NCBI lineage: Eukaryota > Metazoa > Arthropoda > Insecta > Diptera > Drosophilidae > Leucophenga > Leucophenga varia. The sequence goes on along the minus strand of JAEIFJ010002505.1, from coordinate 540,805 downwards.
ACTACTTTCCTTTAGTTATTTTTGTTGTTTATTTATATTCGTATATGTGTCTCGACACAAATAATAATAATATTTGCAAAATATTTAATGAAAATAAAATAACTCATACGCCATGCTGTGCCTGTGCTGTGCTGTGCTGTGCGTTAGTTACAGTAAACCGACCGATTAGACGTCGACGAATAACGATATGCAAATTTTCAGCTCATTCAGCCGAGACAGCACGTTTCTGCCCAGTCAATAACTTGCATTAGCTTAATTGTTGACCCTGTTTTATAAATACACAAAGTACGTAGCAAGCAAAACACAAATAATATAAAGTGGCTAAATTAAGCGATTTATTATTTATTAAGAGGGCAGTTCGATAATTGGCAAATGATTATTTATTAAAAGAAGACTCTAATAGCTCGACCACTAATAGCTCGGCCACAAATAATTGACATTCTTAAACGATTTACACAAAAACAATTTATCATTTTCTGAGAACGTACTGTATATAGTGTAACATATTAAAAAAAACGAGCCGATATTGGTTGTATTTTTTGGAGAAAAAGTCACGAAGAATCGGCGCGCCTCTTCCTCGTTTCTACAGCTCCTGCAGAAGTCATTTGATGCTACTCCTAGTCGGACGGCATGTCTTCCCACCAGGCAATGTCCCGTGAGAGCGCCCACCATCACCGATAGGGTCTGTCTATTGTGGCGCATGAGCTGGGCTGTTCGTTTGGTGCTATACTCTGGCTACGTAAGTTTCGAGATATTACATTTTGGGTTTGTGGTCCATCTAGTCTCTGCTATTCTTATTATTTCTTCTTTTACTTGCAGTTTCAGAGAGGCCATAGGAATTCCAGTCGAACTCCTCCCATGAGGAATAACGGAATTCGTGCCTTCTCTGGCCAGTCTATCTGCTTCGCAATTACCAAAAATTTCTTGATGAAATAGTCGGTATAGTCCATAAAAATTTTTGCTATTTTTTTTTTTTTTGTATGAAAATACAATAGTAAGATTTTAAAATTCATAGAAGCTTCTTAACACTTTTTTAAACTGCCCTTGCAATATATATATATAAAATAATAAGCAGACTATGTGCAGCTAAAATGAAAGAAAAACAACAAAATAAATGATCCAAAGCCTAAAAGCGCGCAACAAAAAGTGACAATATGCGTTGCCTGTAGCTGTAGCAACTTATACAAGGCTTATGGGACTTTTGTGAATTGAATGTAGTAGTATAATATTTAGTCCGATCTCTTTACCTAATCGAACCGCAACGAAGCATAACCAGTTGACAGCAATGATAGGGCTATGGGCCTGTGTCAAAAGTCACCGCTGTTTAGCATTTTGTTTTGTTGCAAATAAAATGATTTCGTTCATCAAAAAAAGCAACAAAAACAACTCAGAAAAATGCGAAGCACTGCTGCATTCACTTCACATTATTCACTTAACTGAATATTGGATTTGGATGAGTTAAATCGTATCGTTTGGTTCGGTTTGCTTTGGGCCTAGACGTCATGTCGACGCGTAGCTGAGGCATAGAGTGTGACGCGTGTCAAGGCTGCCTGCTTGCCTGCCTGCCAGCCTGCCTGCCTTGTCATGGGACACACTTTGGGACATTTCATTTTGCAGTTTTTGTGCTTAACGAAAACTTTTTGAATTTTCAACTTCAACTTTTTTTTTTTTTTTTTTTTTGCGTTCATCAACTGTCGTCATTGTTTTCTTTATGTTTTACTATTTGCCTTTTCCAACACAAAAAAAAAAAAAAGGAATATATATTTTTTTTTTTCAGAACAAACAGAAACTTTCGACCTCGAGACGAAACAATAAGAAGCACAATTTTGACTATTTGCGTTTTCGCGTGGCTGTTGCTGCTGCTGCTCCAACTTTAAACTTTTTATTAGCAACTTGGGCAAGTGTCAACTTTTTCATTGCTCTGTGTCACACTCTATCTCTAATTCTGTCTTTATGTATATTTATCATATTCTCTCTCTTTCTATCTGGCTCTCTTCACCATTCATTTATCTATTTTTTTGACCAAATGACGCCTTGCAGACAGACTGCAGCAAGCATAACATAAATACTTGATTAAGCAAATTCACAAAAAAAAAAAAAAAACAAAACAAGAACAATGAAAAAAAAAAATACTCCAGAGTGGCAAAAAAAAAAAGCGTTTCAACAGTTTAGAAAATTAAACAAAACGCTGAAATGAAAATGGAAAAATATTAAAATAAAATACCTACAAATAGCTGTGCTGCTGCAATTCAAATAGAAAACTTAAGTCAATTTGCATTTGCCTAAAAAAAAAAAACATTTTAAATGAAGCTCAAATTAAGCACGAAATAGTTAGGAAAAGTCCGAATTAAATTGAATTCATTATAAATATTATTGTAAATATGCACACATACCATGTATCGCTTTTGGTCAGTCTAGCTGTACTATTTTTCTTTGGGTTTCCCCAGCCCTGGGGTCGACAAAGGCATTTTACCCAAATTAAATAGCTAACAGATTCGGTACTAGTTTTCATTTATGATGAATACTTTCATCGACACGCTTCTTTCTTGACCAGACTTTAATGGAATTTCGTTACCACAGATCAGCTAGAATATACCCATTTGGAATTCGAATTGCGAATGTCTTTCAAGCTCTGGTTCTCCCAAGACAGCGGAGAACATCCGTATTTTTCCGATTGGGTCGAGCGTTTTGCTTATAAACTTTTCTTGCCGAATGCATCCGAAGCAGTTGACCAGGCCCAATAAAATAGATTGTATTGAATGTTCTTGACTATTCCGCAGACCTGATGCAGCTAATCATTCATGCGTGTACGAAAGTCATTAACCACTCTGATTGGTCCAAAAGTTTTCCGAAGTATCTAGTCTTACGAAAAACGCCCAACGCCGCCTTATTTGCTTCTGACATGGCCCATGCTTCTAAGCCAAGCATCCTCGTTTAATATCCTGGCTGTTGTTATTGCCTTTACTTACCTCTATGCCTGGTCTTACTCTTTGACCGCTAGTCCCACTAGACGGGAGTCTCTTTCAATCTCCGAAAAAGCTCTGCTAACTGCACTTTAATTTTGTCAATTATATCGATGCCAACAGCATATTCGAGCAGCATATTTTCTTTATAGAAAGTCGTCATGACCGGTCATCGTTTGGGCATTGGCATAGTAGATTGAGGAAGTCGCACCACATGCATCCTATCCTGTCTAAATTAATGTCACTCTCGGTATTTTTTCACAGTTATTTAAAAACAATGAGAGCCGATCTAGTTATATCACCAATTCGATGCACAGATTCCCGTGAAGAGTATCTGCCAATGTGACATCACTTAAAGTTGATCTAATTCTCCCTATTCACAGCGGAGGTTTACATTCGTACTTTTCCTTGTTTTTTTTTCAGTACTTTTCGACCAATACTGGAAGAGGCCGGTTTGATACTACATCAGCAGTAGCTAGGAGCTGCATGGCACACCGGAACAGTGCCATAGGATCGTTCACAAAATTCTGGAAGCTCTTGAGGAAAAAGAATACTGCTCGGCCGTCTTCCTAGATGTCAGGCAAGCATTTGACAGGGTTTGGCATATAGGATTGCTCTACAAGCTAAAGCTAGCGCTACCAGCCCCTCACTATCTGCTGCTCAGATCTTACCTAACTGGTAGATCTTTCAACGTTAAATGCGGCGAGGAGAGCTCAGCAATAAGAAAAGTCAGAGCTGGAGTCCCACAGAAGCCAACCATCAGCACCCATGCCACTCCATTTATGCCGATGACACCGCCTTTTTAGCCAATGATAAGTCCCCACTCGTGGCGTTCAGCATAATCCAAACTCAGCTGGACCGCCTAAACACATGGCTAAGACGCTGGAATATCGTAGTCAACCCAGACAAATCTACACACATTACGTTTACCCTGAGAAGAGGAGACTGCCCTGCCGTCAGTCTGGATGGCGTTGCCATACCCAGCAGCGTCACTGCAAAGTACTTAGGCCTGGTATTAGATAGGCGCTTAACCTGGAGTAGTCATCTCACACAAAAACGTTCCCAGTTGAACGAGAGGTTGCGCAAGCATCTGTGGCCGCTAGATAGAAGGTCCACCATCAAACTAAGGGTCAAACTCCTCCTTTACTAAGCCATACTTAAACCTATGTGGACGTATGGCATAGCATTCTGGGGCACTGCAAAGAGAAACAACAGGGAAAGAATCCAAGTCTTCCAAAACAAGGTTCTGCGCATTATTTCTGGGGCGCACCCATATCATACAAATGCAGAAATCCAGCAGGAACTAGAAGTCCATTGCATAAGCCAGGAGGTGGCAAGGCTCACTAAGGCATATCTGGATAGGCTGGACAACCATGTCAACTCTCTGGCCATAAATCTGCTGGATAACAGTACAACGACTCGGCGACTGAAAAGGTTACACCCCCTGGATTTGCCACACACATAAACTTTTAAGTCCTCCTCCCTCCTCCACCACTCCCCCACCCTTTTTTAAACCCCAATAACAACTCCCAACTAATGGAATACTTTATAGAAAGTCAATGTTATGCATTACAATTCGCTGATAGTCCCCTTAGGGACTGATTGCAAATAAAGAACACAGCACAAAAAAAAAAAATGTTAAGTTTTCTAAGCCGACTTTAATTATAAAAACTAAAATATTTCTTGAAATTTAATTTATTCAAATTTTCAAAAAAAAAATCACTTACAGTTAAAAAAAGTTTTTGAATGAACTAAAAAGCATAAAGCGTAAATCAAATTAATTTAAAATTCGTCTCAATAAAGGTTAATCATACGCACCGTAAAACCGCAATAAGAATACATAAAGCCCAAAAAAAAACGAAAGAAAAAAAAAGGCGAAAGTTTAAAAAAGAAAGTGGGAGAGAGAGAGAGAGAGAGAATATATTTAAAATGTAAACAAGATGAAGCGGCACGTGGCAAACAACAACAACAAAAAATATTTATAAAAATGGCAGTCAAGGCAGCAGTCAGTAAGTCACACACACACACACATACACACATACACAGGAAAGCAATCAAAAGTTTTGTAGCATTTAACAACGACGAAAAGATTTATGAAATAATTGCCTAACAACAATCATAGAAGAAGTATTGAGTTCTGATGCTGATGACAAGCGACTGGACGACAAAAATAAATAAATAAAAAAAAATAAAAAAAATTTCAAAATCAAAAGTCACACAGCCTACAATGATGATGATGATGATGATGATGATCTTATTTTCGGCAGCACTCAATGCTGATGATGATGATGAGTGTTTGAGTTCGTACATGTATGTATCTCGTTTTATCTATGCGTTGTGTTTATAAGCAACAAGCGTCAAAGTCTCCTTATCAGATCTGCAGATATATTGAAGACATTAGAGGCCCAAAATTGTTTGTTGTTGTTGTTCGAAAGTGGTCGCGTCAAGTCAGTCCCATCGCCTCGAATCATGATGTGCACAAATCTAAGCTGACAATCTTTTTTTAAGTATTTGTAATTTATTTATTTTCCAAGCATTTTTTTTTTATTAACTTGTCATAAAGTTTGTTCTTAAACCAGAGAAATTTTTAAATTTTTTAGTAGAACAACTTGACTGATTTACTCGTATTGCTATGGCTATGTACAAGCACTAACCACAATTAATTGGCACCCCAATGCATTTCACTTAAAATGCAACTTTTGATTGTCATTTCAACTTTTTGGTCTGGGCATCATTTACGTAGATCTGCTCATTCCTCCGATTTCGTACATTTGTTCTGCCAAAGCCTGTGCAATCATTCGAAGCACGAAACCAGGCCAGTGCAATCGTTTATAGATTTTTAATGCGCCTGACTATATCGAGGTCATTTTATAGCAGCTAAAGCTCTGTCATTCATGTGAATACAGTACTCGTTGTGCACTCTGACAGGTCCAAAAATTTCGAACACTTCTTACGCCGACTTTTCCGCTTCTGATATGCGCTTTCTGAAAAAAAAAAAAAAAAAAAAATATCTTCACTTCGATTTATTTATTCGGTTATAAATTTTGTTGAGTACGCATGTTATGGTGAATTTATATAATTTCACCTTATAAATGGCAATAATTCAGCAAAAACTAAGTTATCAAATGTAATGTAAGCAACGATTTCCGGAGTACTTCAGCTGTTATAATTTATCATGGGTCTGGTCGAAGCTGCTAAATTTCAAATATGCAGTATGGTTTTATTCGAACAGAAATATAACCTTCACCATAAGAATTCCCAGCTTTGTTGTAGTATCTTAAGCAGAATTTAATCTAGCTGTATCTGTCTGTCCATCCGTCCGTCATGCTGTCTGCCGTATGAAAACGATAATCTCGGGGACTATAAGAGATAAAGATACCAAATTTGAAACTTACACTCTCCCAAGGCTGTCAAGTGTGCGCTTACAAACGGTTTTTCTCTAGCCCCATTTTAACGGGTACCCTCCATACAATTCTACCCCAAAGTATTGTGTTTTTTCTAAAGAAACGTTTTGGTTTCTTAAAGCAGAGAATCAAAATTTAGTATAAATTATGCCTATGATAGTCCCAATGCAATATTCCAACATGGGTAGTATCAAAAAAATTTTAGATATAGCCCCATATACAAATTTACTCCATTTTTTAAGTTTTTGTATGAAAATCCAATTCAATGTGGCATGGTACTAAGATTGGAATTTTCTTAAGGTACATAAAGTTTGTGTACAGGGTATCATGCAGTCGAGCCTACTTGACTTCAGCGTTCTTTCTTATTTTTTTAAGGATCGCGGTTTTTTTTTTTTTTACATTAAACTGTGCTGCTGTCTGACGCCTATAATAGTAGAAATACATATCAGTGTATCTGTGGTGTGATTTAAAGTTATATTCTCAATAAACTATGTGTGTGTGTGTGCGTGGTGTTTGTTTTTGTTTTGTTTTTTTTTTTTTTTTTGCGAGTGTGTTAGTTTGTAATTTAAGTGTCGTCTGCTTGTCAAAACATTGACAGTTTTATTTCGTGCTGTGTGTCTCAACTCAATTCAAGCAATTTATTTTAACTTGTCTTTTTTTTTTTTTTTTTTTTGGTTTGTTGGCTTCATGACTACAAAATGCTGTTGTTTTTTTTTTTTTCTTTTTGTATTTTACGCGCCTAAAATACACTTTAAATCCAAGACAACAGATAAAAATACGACACAGACAATGAAAATAAATAAAAAAAAGGAAAGTAAAAGTAAAAAACTTAAAAATAAAATAAATAAAAATAATAATAATGAAACACCCAAAATGGAACATGGCCAATTTAAAACAATTTGAGCTCAATGCACTTTAAAATACAATAAAAATGGATTTTTTTAAATGTAATTGTTGTTGCTCTTAGTAGTACCAAAATACTTACAGTACATATATATAGTATATATACGAGTACTTGTTTAGATTAAGTTAAAGCGCATTGACATACTACAACTAAAAATATTTTCGAAATTATATTCACACAAAGCAAGCAAAAATACTTCTAACGCATTCGATAAGATACAAATGTATCTTTGTATCTATAATTGTACGTAGGCATGTAAGTATGTATCTTTTGTATGAACATAAAAATGCTTTTCATTTAAGCTACACAATCATTTTGACTAAACAACACAAACATGCGTTTATTTAGCTCGTCGGTCGGTCGGTCAGTCATATTGTATATAAGTATATAATATATATATAATTGTACATTCGACAATCATTTGTTCATCCATCCGTCTGTCCGTCTACTGTCTGTGTTTTGTCGTTTTTGGTCAATGTTTTGTATGCTTTATTTTAATTTGATTTCAAATTAAATGGCAGCTAAACAAAATTTCTAATACACACAAAAACACAACCACAAACATGCACGAATACATATGCTTATGAATGTGTTAGTTTGCCGCGCTGTGGTTGCATTTTTACAAGTTTTTATTTATGTATTTTTACGTATATATAGTACACACATACAACACCCATCATACTCACATAATTTAGGTTTGAGTAGGACGATTTTTAATTCATAAATTAAAGGAGATAGGGCATATACATTTTATCAATGTTTCGTCTATAATTTGTCGATTTACCACTTTTAAGTGGATGTTCCATTTTGTGATCAGTCACGTTTATCAGTTAAAAAAGTTGAACAGTTAATTAGTTGATCCGTTAAAAAGTTGGTCAGTTAAAAAGTTAATCCGTTAAAAAGTTGGTCAGTTAAAAAGTTAATCCGTTAAAAAGTTGATCCGTTAAAAAGTTGATCCGATAAAAAGTTGATCCGTTTAAATGTTGATCAGTTAACAAGTTTATCCGTTAAAAGTTGATCAGTTTAAAAGTTGATCAGTTTAAAAGTGGATCCGTTAAAAAGTTGATCAGTTTAAAAGTTGATCCGTTAAAAAGTTGATCCGTTTAAAAGTTGATCCGTTAAAAAGTTGATCAGTTAAAAATTTGATCAGTTTAAAAGTTGATCCGTTAAAAAGTTGATCCGTTAAAAAGTTGATCAGTTAAAAATTTGATCAGTTTAAAAGTTGATCCGTTAAAAAGTTGATCCGTTAAAAGGTTGATCTGTTAAAAAGTTGATCAGTTAAAAATTTGATCAGTTTAAAAGTTGATCCGTTAAAAAGTTGATCCGTTAAAAAGTTGATCCGTTAAAAAGTTGATCAGTTAAAAATTTGATCAGTTTAAAAAGTTGATCCGTTAAAAAGTTGATCCGTTAAAAAGTTGATCCGTTAAAAGTTGATCTGTTAAAAAGTTCACCCGTTAATAAGTTAATCCGTTAAAAATTGATCCGTTTAAAAGTTGATTCGTTAAAATGTTGTAAAAGTGTTTTATAATAATATAATAAAAACAACTGTTTTCACAATATTTTATAAATTGTAGACGAACAAAATAAAATGAAAAATTTAACAGTGTTTTTTTTTTTTTTTTTGCTTTCTGTGTAACAATTGCACTGCACCAATATTTCATTCATTTTAAAGTCTCTGAGGCTTTTGTATATAAAATTTCATCAAATTAAAATTGAACGAAAATAAACCAAAATTTTTTAAAAAAAAAAAGATTCGCTTATATGCACAATATATATACTATACATATATACTATATACGATACATATATACTAAAGTAAAAAGTGTGAATAAAGCTTAACTTTACTTTAATACAAAAACGAGTTCAACAAAAAAGTTCATTAGTAAATCTCTTGTTCTGTTATGCATCATATTAAAGTTTAATTACTTCAAAGCGAATTACATTAGCACTAAAAGCCTTTTTAAGACTTAACAATTTTTTGTGTATTTTATAAAAAACGAAAATGTTAAACAAGAAACAATGTTAAAAATTACCATTTTTTCTTGTTTAACATTAAACCGAAACTTAAATACTCGCAAAATGTGTGATCAGTCGCAAAAGATCACTTGTCGGTGGATAATCGATTCTGTGATCAGTCACGTTAAACAGTTTAATAGTTGATCAGGTAACATGTTGATCCGTTAAAAAGTTGATCCGATTAATAAGTTGATCAGTTAACAAGTTAATCAATTAAAAGTGTATCAGTTACTAATTGCTCAGTTAAAAGTTAATCAGTTATTAATCAGTTAACAAGTTAATCAGTTAAAAATTTGATCAGTTGATCTAAGAAGTTACTCGGTTAAAAGATGCTCATTTAAAAATTGATCAGTTAACGGTTAAGTTGATCCGTTAAGTAACAGTTAGTTGATCAGTTAACAAGTTGATCATACTCATTTAAAAGTTGATCTTTGTTAAAAGTTGATCAGTTAAGTTGATCAGTTAGCAAGTTCATCATTAAAAAAAATTAATCTGTTAAAAAGTATCTACAATATTTTTACATAACAAACTTCCCGACAAACCGATAATAACCATTTCATTTTTTTTGTATAATTAAAAGCTTAACAAAAGCTGCTATTATTTTTTAATTAAACGCAAATAAATGTACAGAATATTCCAATTAAACCACATCACAGACAGACAGACAGACAGACAGACATACATAAAATACATTAAACTGTCCTTTAGCTGGTATAATCGTCTGTCATATAGAGTACAAAAAATTAAAGTAAACCATGCGAAGCGGGCAACATCGCATCACATTGAAATTATTTAACTTTGTTTACTTTTTAGTTTAAATATTGAGTCTGTTGATGCTGCTCTCGGCTGCTTTAGGCGAGGACTTCATCTTCTTATGCAAGTCTTAAGTAAATTTTAATTTAACTTTAACTTTAAACTTGTCGTTGTCGCCTTCGTCGTCGTCGTTGTTGCCTTAAATATTTCATGTTGCTTTCCGCTGTTCTGCACTATAAACCTATTTACACTTCAGATTAACGGTTTTCGGTTTTCTTTTCTGTTTTTTTTTCGGTTTCTATGGTTTGCATATCCTTCAAAATTTACTTTTTGGTCTGCAAAACTTTTAGGAGTTTCGAATAGTTTTGTTTATTAAAATCACAAACTATTTTTGTTATAAAAGGCGCATTGATGTTACCTTGATGTCCTTCTGTACGTCTATCTGACCGCAAAAGTTTCTTAGATTTGCTGCTGTATATTATTGAAGTTTGGAATTTATGAAAAACTTTTCGCAAAGAGTTAAAAAAAAAAAGTCAAGGTTAAACTTTAACTTCGGTGAAACCAAAGCTCAAATAACCATCACACTTGTTGACTGATCAACCATTTTAACGGAACAACTTTTTAACTGAACAACTTTTTAACGGAGCAACTTGTTAACTGATCAACTTTTAACTGATCAACTTTTAAAGGGATAAATTTTTTTACGGATAAACTTTTAAACGGATCATCTTCTTAACTGATCAACTTTTTAACGGATCGATTTTTAAATGGACAAACTTTTGAACGGAACACCTTGTTTGCTGATCAACTTTTAAACGGATCAACTTGTTAACTAATCAACTTTTTGACGGATCACCTTGTTACCTGATCAACATTTTAACGGATCAACTTGTTAGCTTATCAACTTTTTAACGGATCAATTTTTTAATGGATAAACTTTTAAACGGAACACCTTGTTAACTGATCAACTTGTTAACTAATTAACTTGTTAACTGATCAACTTTTTAACGGATTAACTTGTTACGTGATCAACTTTTGAAGGATCAACTTGGTAACTGATCAACTTGTTAACTAATCAACTTTTTAACGGATCAACTTGTTAACTGATCAACTTGTTACCTGATCAACTTTTAAACGGATCAACTTTTTGACGGATCAACTTGTTAACTGATCAACTTTTTGACGGATAACCTTGCTACCTGATCAACTTTAAACGGATTAACTTGTTAACTGATCAACTTTTAATGGATCAACTTTTTAACGAAACAACTTGTTAACTGATCAACTTTTAAACGGATCAACTTTTTAACGGATCAACTTGTTAACTGATCAACTTTTTGACGGATCAACTTGTTAACTGATCAACTTTTTGACGGATAACCTTGCTACCTGATCAACTTTTAAACGGATCAACTTTTTACAAACAACTTGTTAACTGATCAACTTTTAAACGGATCAACTTTTTAACGGATCAACTTGTTAACTGATCAACTTTTAAACGGATCAACTTTTAACGAAACAACTTGTTAACTGATCAACTTTTAAACGGATCAACATTTTAACGAATCAACTTGTTAACTGATACCATATGTATAAAATAATCAGGGCTGCCGTACAGGCTACATGGATTCCAGTTGTTGTACTATATTTTTTTACGGTTTCCGTTGTCTACTTAAATATTTTGCAACATTTTCCGAAAAACCGAGAAATACCCATGCACACTACGTAGCTATGACATTGATTGAATAAGAATTTGGAATTAGTTCAATGAATCTTTTAAAATTAAAGCAACAAAAAGAAACATAAGTAAAATATAAATGTGCCTAGCTTTGTTTTTTTTATTTTATTTTTTTCACAATAAATTTGACAAAATTTTCTTTACAATTCCTGTCAATCTCGTCAAAAATTTGAACAAAAAATGTGCAACAATTTTGCTATATAAAAATGTATAATTTCATTTGGATTTCAATAGATTCTGTCAAATTGTGACATTTTTAATTTAAAAATAAATTTAAGTTATTCGAATTCGAGATTTCTCATTTCTTTAGATTATTGAAGGACTAAAAGCTAAAATATTATTTTCTGCAGCGCTACATAGCTAAGCATTTAAATCTTAATAAGCTTAAATAAATTACTTCGTGTAGTATTAACGCTAAGATTTGCTTTTGAATTAATTATTAATTTTATTTTATTTAAAAAAAATAAAAAAATTGTTGCATACCAGCAGGCGCTTATATTTTTATTTAAAGAAAATGACTTTTGTGCTTTAATGCTAAACGAAAGCGTTCAGTACATGTATGCAAATTTATTATACTATATCAAATTTCTTATATAATCCAAAAACAAAAAGAAAAAATTCCTTAGAAAAAGCGCTTTTAAGCGCACATGCCATATTAATGAGAAAAACGATATGACGACAGCGTAAAGAAAAGAATATAAAATAATAAAATACAAAAATACAATAAAATAATAAATGAGAAGTAGCAAATATAAAATATACGCAGACAATGAGTACAAAAAGAATAAAAATAAACAGACGAACAGAAAAATACGAAATAAATATCACTCATACGACGCGTCGCACGTCACGTTGCTGCATTTGTTTTTATGTACTCGAGTAGACGTGTTGTCAAGTATGTGTATGTGTGTGTGTGTGTGTGTGTGTCTGTTTCATTGATTAAATAAGTTTGGTTACGGAATTCAATTTAACAACATCGCCATTTAGGTGTGAAATTAATGATGACGACGATTTCAATACAATCCAATACAATAAAGCATATAAATTTCCAAACGATGAACAATGTTGATAAGCAAAATTAATTGTAAATGAATGAATGATGCAGACAGACAGACAGACAGCGAGATATGTTTTTTGTTTTTTGTTTTTTTTCAAAACAATTGTTGCTGCTTAGTATTGATATTAATGAGACAAATATACTCTTTATACTTTTTATTGAAAAAACAAAATGATTTTTTTCCTATTTTTTTTTGTTTTTATTTCTTGGCAATAATTTAAGACTTTGCCTCAAGCAGCTACATGCATGATTGCTAACCTGTCTGTCTGTCTGTCTGTCTGACTAAACTTTATTTATGTTCGTCTATTTTTCAAAAGATTTTCGCTGATCATTTAACGCATATTTCAGATGCACTCAATCAAGCATTAAAGCAAAGCAGACAAACAAGCGCATCAAATCAAATTGAAATATTGTGCGGAGGCTTTCTCGTTGTAATAAAATAAAATCATGCACAAATTTAAGATACAAAAAAAAAAAAATAAAGCAATGAAATAGATAGACAGACAGACACTCGAGTCGAGTAACGCAGCTATAAAGGAGTAAACAGCAACAACAAAAACAAATAAAATAAAAAATTTCAAATTCGTGCGCAAATCAATCATTTCCAAAAAAGGATGTTTCGTTCGATGCAGACAGAGAGAGTGCAGCGCTTGAGATACACAGTTCAGTAAACAAAAACAAATAAAACAGCTACAAAATATATATTTCATTCAGTTAGATACAAGATCGAAATAGGCTAATGGATTTTGAATAGTATTTCTGGTTTGCCTTATTAAATGCTCTAAAGTTGCTAAAAAATACATTTAAGCTGTTCACGAGCTCTTGCATGTGTGCATTAAAGCATAAGTGCACACTATTGCGATAACGGAACAGTGCCACAGGATAGTTGTGCGGATTGTGGAAGCTTTTGAGGAGAAGAAATATTGCACGCCAGTCTTTCTTGACGTCAAGCAAGCCTACGACAGGGTTCTGGCACATTGGTCTGCTCTATAAGATAAAGATCAAATATTGTGTGGAGATGAGAGATCGTCGTTCAGCGACGTTAGAGCAGGAGTGCCCCAGGAAAGTGTTCTATGTCTGTTTTTATACACCCTATGCCAACGATTCCTGATATCTCTCCTCAAATTACCACTGATATCCTTCAGATGCAGCTGTATACGCTAAACTCCTGGCTAAGAGATGGAATATAATGGTTACCCCGGAGAAATTCGTGCAAATAACTTTTTCATTAAGAAGAGGAGGTTGCTCTCCGGTTCAACTGAATGGTTCGACTATCCCAACCAGTGACACTGCCAAGTAACTAGGTCTGGAGCTCGATAGAAGGTTGACAAGGAGACCGCACCGTATCAATAAGAAGAAACCATTAAATGCTAAGTTAAAAAAGTACCTATGGCTTCTGGAAAAAAGATTCGACCCTGAGGCTACGCGTCAAGCTTCTTATTTATAAGATCCCACTGAAGCCCATTTGGAAATGTGGAATCTCGAATTGGGGCACTGCCAAACATAGTAACTGTGAATTGATCCAAAAAATTTCAGAACAAAGTACTCCGCATAGTCTCCAATGCGCACCCGTTCCATACTAATAGGGATATACACAACGAGCTCAGAGTCCCTTGTGCTCATCAGAAGATTGGAGTGACTGGTCAGGCACACCAACTCCCTTGCCATAAACTTGTTGGACAACAGTGGTGTCATTCGCCGCCTACGTAGAGACCGCCCGATACATCTGACTCATCGAATAAGTTTAACTCCTCCCCCAAGTCCACCAATCCTATCCCAAAATTTCCAACACCCCAACATGCCGCTTTGATATTAATCAATTTAAAAGTCAATGTTTTTGATTAACCATTTGTTTATTGTCCTAAAGGACAGATTGCAAATAAAACAAAAAAAAAGAATGAGGAAAATTTTTGTGCATAAAAGTGTTGGAAAACGCACCAAAATAAAAAAAAGCGAGTGGTAGCCCAAGTTATTATAGTGAACAGCACAATTAAAACTTAGATCAATAAGTGACTTGATTCTTTAATTTATTTCATTATTTTTCTTTTACACTTTTTATTTAATTATTTTTTTTTTGTACTGCTTAACTTTTAATTACTTAAAAAAATAATTATTGCGCATACGCAACGTTGTCACATATGGTTCAGCGAAACAAAAAAAAAAAAAATATAAATAAAAAAAAAAATCACTTTAACTTTTGTTAAAATTTATTGAAATTTTTTTCGCAGCATATATGTACGCATAAAAAATGAATGGTAATAAATAATAATAGCATTCAACTTAAAAAAAAAAAAACAACAAAAAAACTGCCTAATTGCACACCGAGGAGCAACAAATCTCACAGACAAATTGCAAAATAAGCGGCGCATAAACATTTCATATGCCATCATTTTGGAATAAATATTTTGTAAATATTTTTTTGTTTGCCTTTTTTTGTGTTTCATTTACATTTTTTTTTTTTTTTTTTGTTTCATAAAAATGTATGAACATGCGTTCATATTACAAATACTCAGCTTAGACATCAATAAAAATTCAAAATCGAAATGAAAGCAGCAGACTGAATATGAACGGAACAAATAGAATGGACAGAGCGGACAGAACGGAACAAACCAACCAAAATGATCAAAATGAATATGAGCAAAAATTTAAATACAAGCGAAAAAAAAAATAAAACGAAACAATGAAAAACTTTAAATTCAGTAGAACCGAAGCACAAATACACGTCACATAATAACAGTAAACAACAGTGGTGTAGATAATAGTCATAAGGGAATGTACATTCTGGCTCATGATCCACAAATCAACTTTTTATATTGATGACGCTCAGTTTGGTCATGTGTTTGAGGTAGTAGTAATGGTTATGTGTTTGAGGTAGTAATTTGCTAATACTTATAAGCTAACAAACAGCTATGTATTAACAGCAAACAACTATAAACAGCTATCAAACGGCTATCAAACAGCTAACAATAGCTATAAACAGCTAACAAACCACTAACCATTACTACTATCCCAAACACATGACCAAACTGGAGCGCCATCTATGAGATAAAACATACAATTCACATTCCATTTTAAAAAACTTGATTTGTGGATCGTGAGCCAGAACATACGGTCCCCTTCTACTGATAATATTTCGCGAAGTGAGTTCGGTGTGGATTAAAAGCTTATCTCTAGTTAATCTGTCGTGATTCTCGATGTCACAGAAACTCGTAAGCGGACAGCCGCTTATATTAGTTAAATAATTTTGTAGACTTTTTCATTTTAATTTTTCCACTGCAGCAAAAAAAATCATTAGCAGACTGGATTCTTCAAGAGAATAATTATGCAAAACAACGCTGTAAACTATGCACAGAATGGAAAGCGCCGTTCGCATTATTACACTCGATTGACCCTCGCAGTCACATACTTCGAGGAAGAAAAGTCTTTGATTTGAAGCAGCTGTTATGAGAAATTCGTCGCATTTGGAGGTCTTTGCCGCGGGAGTATGCTGAGAATCTGGTCGAGGGTATGCCACAGAACTGTCAAACTATTATTGACTCTGTATGCGATTGGAGTGTTTGAGAGAAGGGCTTAAGGGAATATAGCTTCTTAAATATTGCTAATAAATTTTAAAGTGTTATTCATATAATAATGAAAGCAGAAATTCATATATGTACACACACACAGACACATGGCATGCCTAGGCAAATCGTTAAGTATAGCGCATAAATACAATAAATGAAATAAACAATAACAACAGCTAACAACTAGTGCGTATGTGTGTGTGTGTATGTTTTGCGTGTATATAATAAAAGTGGATCCCAAAAAAAAAAAAAAAAAAAAATGACACGGCAAACGGTACAAAAAAGGACAACATAGAATATATGCAAGGATATGATAGGAACGTCGATAGCGTTGCTATTGGCGTTGGCATTGGCATTGTCGAGACAAACAACATATTTATTGAAACAAATTGTAGACTAAATTACGTCCATTTACCTCTTCAAATATTTCTATTATAAATACAAGGCCACATACGCACACAGACGCACTTTAGAAAGCAACAAATGTAAAGGTTTTTATTTAAACAAACAAACATAGATACATATGTATCTGTTAGATACTATATACTATACGAAACTATGCCAAATCTGTCTTTGATTATTAACAGAACGGCAGCAACTAAGAAAAATAAAAAAAATATTATGTAAATGCTACGTAAATCGATCGATGAATTGGATTTCCGATATTTTTCGTATTGTTTGGGGTTTTCAATTCTTAAAGATATTTTTATTGCGACGCAGTTCTGGGCTAGTCATGGATTTCTTAATATTTTTTCACTAAAATTATGTTAATCAACAAGAAAAAACGTTAACTTTGGTAGAACCTAAGCTCAAATACCTGCCACACGCAATTATTTTATTTAGTTCATGTATGATAATCTGTGACGTAGATTATATTCCGCAAAAGGGGTTGGGTGGAGACAACGCAAGTTGGGGCACAAATTAGAAGCATAAAGGTAAGATTTGAAGCTTAAAATGCATATAAAATGTATGACAATAATTTTCTTATAAAAAAAAATGGAAATTGAGTTTGTATTAGGTCTATATGTTATATTGGTATATTATATAGGTTGTCATATCGGTAGATATTTATAGGATGAAAGTAGAAATGGTTTTTCCCAGATTGGAGTGAATATATTCATAAATAAGAACTATTTTCATACAAAACTCTAAAAACGGGCGGTTTATATTTATGAGGACTATACCTAGAAATGAGCGTGGCATCTTGCTTTTAAAGATGGACGGACGGACAGACAGACAGATGGACATACAAACGGACAGACAGACGGACATAGCTAAATCGATTCCTCTCGTCGAACTGATCAAGAATATATATACTTTATAGGTTGTACGATGTCTCCTTTAATGCGTTACAAACATTCCTTCTGTCTGTCCAACTTGCTGTCTCGATTATCTCGAAGATTATAAGAGATAGGACCAGCATATTCAAAACTTAGCACCTCCTAAGCTGTGAAGTGATCACCTAAAAATGGTTTTTCTCTAGCCCCATTTTAAGGGGTACCCTCCATACAAACCTTGCACGAAATTTTGAGTTTTTCCATGGAAGCTTTTGTGTTATATCATCTAGGAACTCTAAATTTAATATGGATTATGCCTAGAATAGTTCAAATGGTTTAGGCATCTTTAGCCAGTTACAAACTTAATATACCCTTCGTACACTTCGTGTTTAAGGTGCACTAAAAACAAAACAGAAAAGAAGAAATCGGTTGAAATCATGGCAACACACGAATGCAACAAATGTTTTTGTGGCTTTTGTCATGATTACAGCCTCAAGAGTTTTACTAGCTCAAATTTCATGCTTTATTTGACAAAACAAAATAAAACAAAATAAAATAAAACTAAAAATATTGTATAACAATATCGATTGACAAACTTTAATGCTTTCCTATGTATGACTGCATAGTTTATGATTTTTTTTTTTTTTTTTAAGTTATTCTAAACTTTGAACAATTTTCAGTTTAAATTAGTCAATAAAACATTCCATTCTAATCGGGCTTTCTGTAGCTGTTTCCTATTTCTTTGTGTTTTTTTTTTTTTTATTTTAGTTGTTGTTGTTGTTGCTGGTGAAATTGAAATTCCTTTTATTCTAAATAGTCCTGCAGCAGTTAAAAAAAAAACAAAAAAACAAAGTTGTACAATTTTATCTGAATATTTTTTTTATCTTTTATCTGCGCAGCTTCTCTACATCAATGTTGCCTGTTGCTATGGTAATCTTTTTTACTGTTTACAAAGAACTCTTATATAATATTTATTTAGTAATTCCAGAATGATGTCCTGTTTTTTTTTTTTTCATTTGTTTAGAAGTGCTCTTTTATGTTTACGTAACACAGTCCGTACTACTTAGTTTATACATAATTCTGAGCTTCTCAGCAAGCAACAATTTTAAAAATGCCAAAAGCTAACTCGTTGCAGCTTGTAGTGAGTGCTTTTAACGTTTTCATAGTTGCATTACAGCTTATTTACTTATGTGAAAGTACTTCAAAATTCAGCCACGAACGTGTCAATAAGCATAGGTACTCTTGTGTTTTTAAGAACGCACGTTCTACTTTTTGTATGGAGTTAAAACGTTTCTAAATATAACCTTTCTCTAAACGATTAAGGTAATAAGCCTGCTCCACACTTGTGCTACCACACAGAACCCGTTCAATTGTGCAAGCATCTTTCTATCAGCACCATCACTCCGACTTTCTCACATATTTGACAGTGCTGAAGACTACGATTAATGATATCTTCGAAAGATCTTCCATGAAATATTTTTCTAAGAATTTGTATGTGAGCAACTGCAAAGTTGTTAAGCAACATTCTCCTCTTTCTCCATTCCTGTACCTTCAGTCTTTTAGTATGTCTATCTACCCTATTTGGTAAGATATGGAAATATTCAAAAACTTGCTCGGATACAATTTTATTTTGGCTGCAATTGGTGAAAGACATGAAGTGATAGATTGAAATGGATACCAGTTTAAGTACCCCTTTTTAAAACTACCAGACGAACTACCCAGGATAGGCTCGTCAACCTCTATGATCGGCCTTGAAATATTCTTTGGGCCTCAGCAATACTCTCCATTGAGAAACATTTCAGAGATTCTGTCTCTCAACACCATTCTGGCCTGCAGGCTAAGCAACTTATTATGCCAATTCTTCCGAAAACTAACATACTCACTTGGCATCTTACGGGTCACAACGTTCTGAGATTTCGATACCTGAACACAGTGGGTCTGCCCTCTGTATCGGATTGCACACTCTGTTCAGAAGATGACGAAATCCCTTCACATATATTATGTGACTGCCCGCGTTTTCATGCAGTTTGATTACTGCATAATCATCAAGGCAGCAGAACCTAACCGCACTTGGTCAGGGTACAAAAGTACCCATTTTCCTGCATTCCGCCCTAAGTGCTGTGTGTAGACATTTAAAGGCTTGATGCAACTCCAACTAGTGCGACCGCGATCCAGACACTACGTCAAACTCTTTATGGTTATATTGTATGTGTTTTTTATGGTTAAGTACACCCATGGGTGCACCAATTGGTCCCTTGGAAAATCGTAACAGCAGTGATTTGATTTAATGCGCTGCGTTCAAAGTGTATAACTCAAATAATAATTTAATAATATTCAAGTACAGTATCGTTCGTTCGTTCATTCTCTCAAAAATAAGTTTTCTAATAAAAGGAAAAAACTTTACTGATTTTCTTTCGCTCTTATGTCTGCATAAGCAGTTAATGCGTTTATAGCAAGAGTTCAGCGTTCGAACGGTTTTTTTTTTTTTTTTTTATTTATTTATTTATTTTTTTATATTTTTTTACTACAAATTGAGTTTGGTTTATTTGGATTCATTTAGCTTTTGTAATTTTCTGTTTTTAATGGCTGCAACAATGTTGTTATTATTATGCTTCTTTTTGTTGTTGTTGTTGTTGTTCGTTCGTTCATTGTAGCCAAAATCGCGTAACACATAAATTCATCATAAACGTCGACATTATTAGCTAAATTGACAATCGACAGCAAAACTTTATAACTTTGACTTTTTCGTGTGTCCATCCGTCCGTCCGTCTGCTTCAAAACAATATTGTTGTACCTATAAAATTCATGCTGACAGTTCAGTTCTCGCGTGTCTCTAACGCCGCGCACGCACACATACACACATATTTAACGTTTCTGCTGCTATGCTATGAAGAAGCCTTAAAGTATGCAACATAAAAGTTAAGCGACCAAATAAGACCAAATAAAATGTTAAGTTTATGCATTAAAACGATCAGACGAGTCGCGTCGCGTCGAGTCGTTTGGTTTGGTTTGGTTTTTTTGCGTGTTCAAAGTTTAAATGCGAGGCCAGACAATAGACTGTAAACTTATTTATTTTCTTTCTAACTCGCTTTAGCTCACTTTTTTCTTTCTTTTTTATGTAAGTATTTTATGTCAAGTGCCTGTTGCTTCTTTGTGACCACAAGTAAGTCAGTCAGCCAGTCTACACCTACCTTTTGTATTTTCTTTTGAGTGTAGGCAGCATATTTCATTCCGTTTATCCATTCGTCCGTCTGTCCTTCTGTCTGCTTGGTTTATCTGTTTTATTGAACGAGAGAGGATTGATGGAAAGGAAATCATTTAGCTACAAATAAATACTTTATATATTTTAATACATATATTTTTTATTTTTTGTGCTACAGCTGATTGTTGGACTTGGCAGCACGTGCGGCGGACATCCTCTCTGCCGCGCCCATCCGACTTGGTTTACGTCTTGTGCTTTAACTTTTCTTATCGGAACTTCTGTATCCATCCTACCCCAGGATGAAATGTTCCTGACTACGCCGATGTCTATCTAGTAGACAGCTCGTACAGCTCATCGTTCGTACGTATACAGACCAAAGATTCTCTGAAGTATCTTTCTCTCAAACACGCCCAACGCCGATTTATCCGAATGAGTCATGACCCATGCTTCTGATCCATACATCTGGACAGGTACAGTTTAATTGTGTTTCTTTGGACAGAACTCTACTTCGCATTTACTTACCGAGACCAAAACAGTTACGTTTACCAAGAGTGATTCTTCCTTTAATTTCCTGACTGGTTTTGTTGTCGCTGCTTACATCTGTGCCCAGGTAGTCGAAATTTTCTATAGCGTCAAAGCTCAAGTTCTCTCCAAAGACTGTCTGCGGGTGGATACCAAGTACTTCGTCTTGCTCTCGTTTATCGTTAATTCCATTTGTCAAAGAGATCTTTACCGACCCTGACAACGCCTTGGGTGTTTGTTAGCGTCATCATACAGAGGCGAACTGTTTTTGCAGGGATACCAAGTTCAGTCAGTGCATTTTAGAACATTTATGTTATTGGCGTATCGCAAGCGGCTTCAAAGTCGACACATGGGTGATGTGTGTCGATATGTTATACCCGTTACACAGAGTGTAAAAGGGTATATTCAGTTTGTCCGAAAGTTTGCAACGCATTGAAGGAGACATCGAAGACCCCATAAAGTATATATATTATTGATCAGCTCGATGAGACGAATCGATTTAGCCATGTCCGTCTGTCTGTCCGTCTGTCCGTCTGTCTGTCTATCCGTCTGTCTGTTGCGATGGCTGTTACTCGGAAAGTTTTAAAGATATTGACCTGAAATTTGAAACTTAAGCTTTTTGTGCTCCTAGTTAATTTGTATACCAGAACCAAGGTGCCACGCCCATTTTTAGATATAGCCCCCATACAAACTTACCACTTTTTTCGACTTTTTGTATGAAAATAGTTATTATTTATGAATGCTTTTACTACAATATGGAGTAAAAATACTTCTAATGGCATCCAATGTCAAAAGAATGTTGCCACGCCCATTTTCAGATATAGCCCCATACAAACTTACCACTTTTTTCGACTTTTTGTATGAAAATAGTTATTATTTATGAATGCTTTTACTACAATATGGAGTAAAAATACTTCTAATGGCATCCAATGTCAAAAGAATGTTGCCACGCCCATTTTCAGATATAGCCCCCATACAAACTTACCACTTTTTACGATTTTTTTTATGAAAATACGTATTATTTGTGATATATTTTATGCAAATTGGGTAAGAACACTTTTTAAGTCATCCAATGTCATATCTAAGGCGCCACGCCCATTTTTTATGTATAGCCTCCATACAAACTTACCGCCCATTTTCGAGTTTTTATATGAAAACATTTATTATTTCTGAATGAATTCAATTAAATTTGGTTAAATCAATTCCAATGTCCACCTAAGTGAACACTTTCTATATGGTAAGGATCGGGCAAATATAACATAAAGCCTCCATACAAATTTGACCAAATTCATCGTGAATTTTAATCTAAGCACCTGGTGAACATATAAAATATTAAAAGTGTTGTGTAACGGGTATTTCAGCTTCGGTTCCACCGAAGTTAACGTTTTTCTTGTTTTTCTTTGGTTTTCTCCAGGATCTGGCTTCCATCCATCACCATCGATCCATCTTCTCCGCTAGCGGTATTGCTCCCGTCATCGCCTCCAAAAGTAAGATAAAGAAGTGGCTGTTACCATCTGTTACCATGATTTTCTTTCAAAACGAAACTCCTTGCTTATAACCTTGGGTCATCCACTTGATTTCTTGGTAAAATCTTCAAGCCTCGTTTCTGCTACCCATTATCTCAACCTTTCCCACTTCACGCCTTTCTTCTGTCTGATCAGACGTTTTTCGTCTCTCTTCGTTTCTCCCTAAATCGCTCAACAACAGCTCGTGTAGCTCACACCAGCAGAGTTCGTGCAATGCGACATGCCTCAACAAACCATGTCTGCCTTCGAGGTTTAGTATAGCCTATAAACTAGCCAATAAATTAATAATATGATTCAAACCTGTTAGGTTTTTGAGTGACCGAAGTCTGTATTTATTGTTTCAGCTAGCCAAACTCGTTGTACGGCTAGCGTATTTAATAAATACTTATCAATTTACACTCGTATGCTGTCTGAAGTGCTTTTGATGTTTTTATGCTTACGTTTGACATTTACGTTTAATTTATTTTTTGGCATTTTTTTATTCAATAATTTTTTTTTTTTTTTTTTTTTTGGGAAATAACATATTTTATTTTTGATTTTCGGTCAGATTTAATGTAGCATTAAAAATATTATTCACTTGAAACGGCACATGTCACTTGTTGTCTGCTCTTTGCTCTTTTATGCAAATCAATCAGGAGCCACACTCCAGGCCGAGTAGACAAACTCAGACAAGAAAAGAAAAGAAAATGTGTCCCACTTGACTTTAATTACGCGCGCACTTTGACGCATAGAAAAACTTTTTATGAACGCTAATTGAAGCAAAAATGTTACCCATTATTAACTTTTGTTGTTGTTGTTGTTGCCGCTTTGTTGTCTTTGTTGCAAAATATAATTATTGTCGAATAAAATATTTAGCAACATAAATTTTGTACAATATTTCTTATTGTTTCTTATTGTATGAAAAAAAGAGTGCCACATGCGTTCAACATTTTGTTGCAAATAATTAAAAAAGACAACAACAACAAAGAAGTGACAATATGTAGCAAAATAGAAGAATAAGTGAAGTGAAGAGTATATGCAGCAAACACAAAATTAGTACAAAGAAAACATTATTTTTTAATTACATTCATTGTCGACGAAGACGAAGACAACGACAAATCGAGTTAAATGCTTACATAATGACAGCTTAAGTGCTTTCTATTACAGCAATCAGATGATTAGTTAGAAGGAGGAGAGAAAAGAGCGAGAGAGAAAGAGTATGTACGAATGAAAGAGTGAGATAGAGCAAGTGTATGTGTTGTCCAACTGTACTTGTTCAGTTTTCAAAAAAAAAAAAAAAACTTTTCTAAAAACTATTTTTCAAAGGTAATAAGCATTTAGAATCAGTGATGGGCATGAACGGAAACAAATACTTTCAAAAAACACACCAAATCAATTGCCAAAACCAATATTGTTGGAGCCTGCTTTAACATACCTTGTCACCAGTTTGGTTTCAGAGAATTTCATGGCACAGAATAGTTAAGTGGATTCTGAAAGCTTTTTAAGAAGAAGAAATATTGCACGATAGTCTTTCTCGACGTCAAGCAAGCCTTCGACAGGGTCTGATACATTGCTCTGTTATATAAGATAAAGACCGCACTTTCTGCCCCGTACTGTAAGCTGCTCAGATCATAAACAGTGTGCAGAAAATTTTATGTTAAAAGCGAAGATGAGAGATCGTCAATCAGCGACGTTAGAGTCAGGAGTGCCACAGAGTAGTGTTCTGGGTCTGTTTTTATACACCCTATGCCAACTATTCCTGATACCAGCCTACTAACTGCCAAATACGCCGACGACACGGCCTTCTTAGCTAGTAATAGCTCTTCTCAAACTGCCACTGACATGCTTCAGATGCAGCTGGATACGCTAAATTCCTGGAATATAATGGTTACCCCGGAGAAATCCACGCAAACAACTTTTTCCTTAAGAAGAGGAGGTTGCCCCTCGGTTCAACTGGATGGTTCATCTATCCCAACCAGTGACACTGCCAGATAGTTAGGTCTGGAGCTCGATAGAAGATCGAGATGGAGAACGCACCTTATCAACAAAAAAAAAACAAAAAACCAGCAACCCTTTTTAAGCCTTTATAATAGTCCCAACATAGAAAATAAAGAACTAATACGATTTGACCCTATTTTAGTTAGTTCTACGTGCTATATATTTTCAAATCTGTATGTGTGCATGTACCATATTCATGTATGTATGTATATTTGTATGAAAATCAAAAGACTGTTACTGATAGCTACAAACGTATGAAGTGTATACGTATTTGCAAATGTGTGTATGCACAGAAGACAGTTAAGGATAAAGAAAGAACATTGTTAAAATTAGTAGAAACATTTTCCCCTTTTTTTTTTTTTTTGTTTTATCATATAAGTGGGCTGACAAAAGTACGTACGATTTTTTTTTACCACAAAAATGATGAAACAATCTATTTTCTCCAATTTGACAAAAAAAAATTTAACCCTCATCGGGGTTCATCGGGTGAGTCCCAGCCAGTCGTGCTACAGATCCCAATGAGTGCTAGGGTCGCCCACATTAGGAATGACCTTACCTCTTTAGACAATTATAAATGGCAAAATATGAACAGTTGCAGGAAAGCTTAGCATATTTGACCTATGATTGACCCCAAACGTAACAGAACACTTCTGTTAATTCCGGCAAAGATCTTGTGAGACTGACAGCCGTCATCACTAGGAATTGGCCCATTGGGTAACACGTGTCCAGATTTGGTATCCCTTATAAGAGTTCCTGCAGAAGTTATAAGGAAGAGGACAACCCAGAATCGTTAGAACACTTTCTCTGAGTGTTTACTGCTCTTAGATCGAGTAGACTAAGACACTTTGGATATTGGCAGTTAGAATATCTGAGCGATCTAGCACTCTTATGTTCCTCCAAACAAAGGACCTTCCCCAACTGTACTGGTTGCTCTGATCTTACAGAGCCTTCCACGTACAAAGGTTTTCCTATCAAGATTTTTAGTGGTATCAAAACATCAGTTATATGCTAATTGTGTGTGAAATATGGGTTTTCCCCTCAGCCACACCTCTATCTATAGATTATCTGTGATTCTATGTATTCCAATGTATTAAACTTTTGCAATTGAAAGACATATAATTCCTTGATTTTAGTTAGGATAAAATATCGTCATAATTAACTGAATAGTAACCATTTTAAGTTGTTTTTTGAGTCAAAAATGCTTAGGAGTACGAACTTTTTGGGATAAGGGCTTGTTGCGTTCCTCGAGAGATATGTATATAAAGTCAAATTTCCTACAACCCTACCTTCCCGAAAATCTAAAAGAGATAGAAAACAGGTCTATAACACTTGCAGAACATTAGTTAGAACCCTCTCTTTTGAAGAAAGACAACTACTGATAAGCACTTATGTACGTCTATACATGTACCATGTGTGTGTGTGTGTGTGTCTGTGTGTGTGGGCGCATGTCTAATTAAATGAAATTGAAAGCGGCTACAATTATAGACAACATAACAATCATTATTGCATCTTCACAGACCAATGAGCAGAAAAAAACAGAGGCTCAAAATGAAACAAACAAAATAAAAAACACAAAAAAAAAACTAATATCCTTCACCAAAAAAAAAAAAAAAAAAAAAAAAATAATAATAATAAAAGTAAAAATAAATAAATTCGACAAAAGAGGCTTTCAAGGTCGCAATTTGTACATAAAAGCAGATACCAAAATATTTACGAGAAGCAGCCTTTTAAGCAAAAAAAAAAAAAACATTAAATTAAGAAAAGAATTTAATTTAAATAAAGTTAAAAAAATGTAAAAAAAATAAATACAAAACGAAATATGAACGTATGCGTAACATTGGAAAGGATAAAGCATAAAAATCTACAAACTTTCAATAACAAAAACAAAAAAAGAAATCATATAAAAATTTAATATTCAACAGTTGTAACACACACACACACATATACACACATATGTACCTATGTATGTGTGTGTGTTTATGTAAAGCTAGGTGATTGCATATATACAATACACAACACAACTTTTACGTATGTAAGCCCTACTGGAAGTCCTTGGCATTGGCATTGCCGTTGAAGTCTCCATAACTGCTAAACTCACACTTAAAGCAAAAAAAAACACCCAAATCAAACCTACACGCACACATATATTCACACACACACGCACATTTTACGCTGCTGCCTTTGACATTGACATTGGCGTGCGTCGGTTGAGCGCAATAAAAATGTGCATATTTTTTAGCTCATCGTCAACTGCCAAATTTTATTCGGGACTGTCCAATCCAGAACTTTTCAACAAACGAACTGACGCCTGAAAACACTTGGAAAAATTTTTTTCAAACGAAAACCTAAAAATTATTTAAAATAATTTCATAAACTTAGTTCCAAGTTGAATGGCTGCAGATATAGGCATCGTGCGGAAATCCCATGGCTCTCGGATACTGAGCAGTCAACTTGATTCAGATCGATTAAAATCGAATCGGTTGATCGTTTAAGTTGATCGATTAAATTGATTGATTAAGTTTATCGTTTAAGTTGATTGTTTAAGTTGATCGATAAAGTTGTGCGATTAAGTTGATCGTTTTAGTTGATCGATTAAATTGATTGAATAAGTTGATCGATTAAGTTAATTGGCTAAGTTGATCGTTTACGTTGATCGTTTAAGTTGGTCGATTATTTGATCAGTTAAGTTGATCGTTTAAGTTGATCGATTAAGTTAATTGGTTAAGTTGATCGTTTAAGTTGATCGTTAAAGTTGATCGGTTAAGTTGATCGTTTAAGTTGATCGATTAAGTTGATCGTTTAAGTTGGTCGATTAAGTTGATCAGTTAAGTTGATCGAATAAGTTGTTCGATTAAGTTGATCGTTTCAGTTGATCCATTAAGTTGATCGGTTAAGTTTATCGGATAAGTTGATCAGTTAAGTGATCGATTAAGTTGATCGTTGATCGATTAAGTTGAACGGTTAAGTTGATCGTTTAAGTTGTTCGATTAAGTTAATCGTTTAAGTTGATCAGTTAAGTTGATCGAATAAGTTAATCGATTAAGTTGATCGTTTCAGTTGATCGTTTCAGTTGATCAATTTTTAATCTTAATGTGTGCAGACAACAGGATAGCAGGAAAAAAGTAAAAAAAAACCTGCTTAGCTACAATATAAAAAAATAGCGCTTTCAAGATTTTTTTCTTTCAGTGTAAATCTTGGCCATTTTCTACTTGTTTGTTTTTTTTTTTTTTTATAAAATTATGATGCCATTAACACAATTTTTCCTTAGTAGAGTGTAGCGCGCGTTAACTGAACAAACACGCACAAGAATACTACTACATATCCTGTACACACACACACACATACACACACATACATTGATATGCATATCTGTTTGTTACAGTATTACTCTAAATCAATTTCAAATAACCAAGCCAAGCTGACCCATAGCCAAGCAGACAGACAGACAGACACTCAGACTAAAGGAGAATTTGTTGTGTCCTTTCAAAAAAAAAAGGAAAATAAAATAATAATAATGAAGACATTTACTTTAACTGCGGTTTTAACATACTCTGTGTATAAGCATGCAACATAGTTATTATTAGCACAATTGAGGCCATAAACGACAGCTTAACTAGGAAATATTTTTAACGTTCTTTCAAATGCGAGCAATATCAAGTCTATAGGTCTAACCATTCCAGATATATGGCTTTTTCGGTTGCCATTAGGCCCCGTTTCAGTGCTCATCTTTATAGTATAAAAAATGTCCAAAAACAAGATAGAACGCTGAAGTCGGGTATGCTCGGCTGCAAGAAATCCTGTACCCAAACTTTATGTATCTTAAGTATTGTATTGAATTTTTCATACAAAAACTTTAAAAAAATAGGGTATATTTCTATGGGGGCTATACCTAAAATTTTGGTATTGGGACTATCATAGACTTTCATAAAACCCAAAATTTTGGTGTACATTTGTATGGGGGTACCCCTTAAAGACGAGTCTAAGTTTCAAATATCGTCTATAGACTCCGAGATAATCTCTCTCATACGGCAGACAGCAGGACAGACAGACAGACATACAGACAGACAGACAGACAAACAGACAGACAGACAAAGCTAGTTTGACTCCCTTTCTTATGCTGATCAAGAATATATATACTTTATAGGCTCTATCTAGCCTCTTTTTGTGTGTTACATACATTCGCACAAACTTAATATACCCTTTTACCCCTGGGGTACAGGGTATAAAAAATGAGCTCAGCTTCAATATTCGAAAACCACTTGAACACGTCAAAAATATATGTTTTTAGCCATCTTTCAAATGCGCCTAATGTTGGACCTTTTCGTTACGAAGTTATGACCAAAACGGTATATCAGATTTTGTGTCCCTCATTAGGTCCTGGATCAAATTTCGAAAAGAACAGAAACACATCGAATACATTTTTTTTTTTAATCTTCCACATGGCCAAAGTTCATATTTCGGTTTTAAGGCTCCCCCATTAGGCTCCGGTTCAAAATATTCAAAATATTCCGTTTTAGTGATTACCTATACAATTAAATGTAGCTAGAGTAAATTTCAACTTTCTATCTGTAGCCATTTGGCCTATAGCATGATCGTCCGTCAGTCAGTCAGTCAGTAAGGTTTAAGAGATTTGTATGTTATATATAGATTCTCGGTATTTCTATGTATCTCAAAGTATTAAACTTTTGTAGTTGAAAGTTATAAAATGCTTTGATTTTTGTTAGGACAAAATAAATCAAAAAATCTACTTCTAGTGAAAATTGATGAGTTTGATATAATTTATATTTTTTTTAATGATTTTTGAAATTCAAATTTCCGTTTCTGCAACAGCGCCATCTTTTGTATTGGCATTTTCTAGTACTTTTCAATTAATTAAAAAAAAAAAAAAACTAAAGTAAATATATGTGCGTTTCATTAAGTTACACGTTTTTTATTACAATTTGTTACATTTGATACAGTTTTATTAAAAAAAAACAAAATAATGAAGTTAGTAAACTTATTTATAAGAGTCACTCTATGTCACAAAAAATCCCAGTTTTGCTAGCCATTTATTGCTAACTTTACGCAGGTTAACAGGTGTACACTAAAGATGGGTGAATGATGCGCTTTTTATTGTGTGAACCATCAGGTTCCTTTGTGTTCGTGCGGTGCGGTTTAGTCTAAAATTTCGTGCGTATTCGTGTGGGCCGCCAGCAATAAAAAAAAGTATGAAATTTAAAAGAAAATAAATTTTAAAAAAAAATACTTATAATAATATATATTTGAAGTCATCTACCAACCGACAGATCTGCCGTAACTTACTAAATTTTTGACACTTCAAATATGTGTTCCATTCGTTATATTTTTTTTATTAAATTTTTTTTTTTTTGAAAACATATGGTACATGTAAAGTCGAAATGTCATGGGGCATTCCTATCTTTTTTGTACACGAATCGGAAGATTTGTGAATAAAACGATGCTTTTGAGAATTATTATTTAGTTATTATTATTTTTCTTTTTTTTTCAATTATTATTTTTATATTTACATATTTTTTTCTCATTTATTATTTTTATTTATTTATTTATTACTTTTTTCATTTATTATTTTATATATGTATATGTATATATATATATATATATATATATATATATATATTTTTCATTTATTATTTTTAATATTTTTTTCATATATGAAAAAAAGATGCGATAAAATCAAATGTTGTTAGTGTACTCTAATCATATATGGCCTCGGGAGTCAAAAACTCAAGCAACGCTATATACTAAATAGACACTTAAAGTTTAATTTAAGCTACACATTCATTAAAAATAAATTCTATTTACATAAAAATCAATTCTTAAACTTTAAAACTTTTAACAATTTTAACATAATTATTTTTATTCAAACTTTTATATTAACGAACCACTGTGCATAACGCAACATTAACTAAAAAATACATTACCGATATTTACTAAAAAATACCAAAATAAAGTGTTGCAAAAGTTAAATCATATGTACTATTTTGTTTCACTCGCACTCACCGAAAATAGTCTAGTCTGAACGTTTATTATTTTGTTTTAGTGTTGCGAAACCGAAAGACAAACGAGCCTCAAAGAATTTCGCTAAGGTTTGTCAGAAGAGCACAGTAGCCTGTGCTTAAAACGTTAAAAAGAATTTCAATGTAATTTTAGTACTCTAGTTAAAAGTTTGGACCTAACAAAAATTTTCTGTCATTCATAAAAAAATAAAAAAAATATACATATAAGAAAATATAATTTTCGCGTTATAAAATTTGTTGCAATAATTAACATAAAAATAGTGAGAGCGCAGCAGTGTTATTTGTGTAAGTGTGTGTGCGTGCGTGTGTGTTCGGTGTATATGCAAAAGGTGTGGGTAAAGAAACGGTTCGATTTGGTGCGGTGCGGTAAAAAGACGTCGTTGGTTGCTCTGTGTGTCTGTCTGTCGGTTAAACGGAGGGACGGACGGACAACGAGCATACGAAGAACGTGGAGAACAATTTGTGCTTAATTTGGCGTTTTTCTCATTTTTTTTTTTTTTTAATAAACTAAATCGAATAGACCGCGTACGGTAGAAAACTAAAACGCTGATTGCAATAATTGTTGCAGAAACAAAAATCGTTTAAAGTTATATTTATAAAAAAAAAAAAAAAATATATAAGCGAATATGTCGTCGGACGACATTTAGAGACAGAGCGAGAGAGATATAGAGAAGAAACATTGACGACAACGATTTCGACGGTGACCGCAAAGAAGAGAATTTCTTAATTTTTTTTTTTTTTTTTGCCTTTGATTTTTTGTCTTCTTTTTGCGTTTTGCTGTCAATTGAAATTGTTAGAACAAAATAAAAAACAAATTTTTCTTTCAACAAATTCAATTTGAAATTGATTAAAAAAATTTCATAGAAATAAAAAAAAAATAATAATAATAAATAAAAACAAATCGTGCAAAGTTTCTTTAAAATAAAAAAAAAACTTGTTTGCAGTAAACACAGCCAACAAAAGAAGAAACCAGACGTCGTACATCAGTTAGGCAAGGCAGACAAATAGACAAACCCGGCCAGTGCGGCGAAAGCAAAGAAGAAGACGACGACGTCACCAAAAATCAACAGCAGTAGCAGCATCATCATCTTTATTGGAAGAAGCAGCAGCAGCAGCTCCAAAAGAAGAGTAGGCCAACTGCTATAATCACCGAAGACGACGTCGACGCCAGCTAAACCGCCGGAGTCGTCGTCAAGTGCAAAATTGTCGTCTTCACATTCATTGCAAAAACAGCATGGATGAAGACGACAATCTGTCCAATGCGGATATAAATATCGATGATGCCGATGCCGCTATTGATGCTGCCGCAGCTGCTGCTGCTGCAGCAGCGGCTATCGAAAACGAAGACAATGATGCTGACGATGATGACTATGCCAATAGACTAGAAGCGGCGGCAAGTGCTGAAGCAGCTATTGCTGCTGCTCAGGCCATTGTGGATGAGAATAACGACGACGACGCCATCAGCGGCAATCACGAACATCAACAACAACATCATCATCATCATCTTCACCACCATCATGATAATGAAATAGATGACGATGAGTCGGATTCCGATGTAGATCTCACCTCAGTTGTAGTCAATTTGCCACCCGGTGTTTCTATAAGTTCAAATACTACGAACGCCGCTACTACAGGCAGTAGTGGTGTCACAACGGTAACCGCTGCTACTACTCCAAGAGGCACAACTATTAGACGCAGTAATGCGGCCGGATTAACATTACGTGCTGCAACCGCTGGTTCATCGACATCGACATCATCACCATCATTACGTGCAACAATGACAACAGCACCTACAACGTCGTCGTCGGCGGCGGCGTCGTCGTTATCGTTGTCGTCAACAACGACGACAACAACAACAGCAACATCTGCAAATACATCATCAACAAGTATATTATACAATAAAGACTGGGATGCTAGACAACCGGGTGATGGACAAGATGATGATGATGACGACGACGACGATGATGATGATGATGTTGATGAAGCTCATGGTGCAAAACCAAGTTTCTTTTTTGGAACATCATCAATTAGTCTACGTACTCGCAAGGAAGTCGCTGCTCTTATTAATACTGAATGTTGCAGCGGTGAGCTAACACCGGACTTAGACTCCATTATGGATACACTATTTAATCCCAACACTCCCATCGATAATCCGGATAATATTGAATGGATACGTTGGCTAATTGCAGGCGGTCGCACACCACAAGAATTTGTTAAAATTGGTAAGTTAATACGCCGGCATTATTGCTGCTGCTTCTTAATTTTATTTCTTTTTTTTTTTTATTTATTAAATATTAATATCAGCAAAAAGAAGCAACAGTTTGGTTAGCGCAAAGATCTATATGTCTATCTCGTTTGCACGCTATTGTTCTTTCTTTCTTTCTTGCTCTTTGCTTGCTCATTTACGCCAATACAATACACATACATATATATTGGCTTCAAAAATATACACACATACATAGATTTGTTTGTTCGTTGACTCGCTCATGCGCTCCGTTTTGTTCGTTCGTTTGCTCGCTCGCTTGCTAGTTATCTAGCTGCTCAGCTGATCGGCCAAGCAGCAAGTCGTTACCCTCGAAACTCGAGCAAATGGGTGTGGGGCACGCACGCAAGGCAACCGTAGCAACAATTGCAGGAACAATCAGCAGCTGAGACAGTGGAAGTGGCGCGCATGTAGCTTTGGTGGCTTTACAAGGTGAGCCACTGAAGCTGCACCATAGTAACCAAACAATAACAACTACATTATTACACACAAACACACAAACAGTTTGTATGTATGTTTGTGTAGACATTGTTATTCGTTACCAATAAGAAAAAAAACATAAAAAATACTCATAGACTATTACTATGGGAGCACACTTATCTTTCGCATAGAAAATATTTTGGGTCTAATCATAATCTACATATTTCTTATCTTTTACCGCATCACGCGTGTGTTTGCCAAATTTTAATAAGATTTCTTTTTTTTTTTTTTTTTTAGAAATATTTTGCCATGAACAAATTTTTCAATGCTGTTAATTAACAGCATCTCTTCTTTTTTTTTTTACCTGTTAAAGTGTTCATTAAATTGACCAAACGAGCACCCTTACGACTATTTACGTTTACCATACAAACAGTCGCCTTTATGCTGCTCAGTTACAGAATGTTCTAGTTGGATTTTGATTTAGTTGCGCTGTTGGCAGCAAAATAAAAACGAATTGGAAAAAAAAAAGTAAACGAAAAACTTTGAACAAAAGCGATTATATTAAAAATCAATGAAATCGAAATATTTATACACTAAAATAAATGTCATTCATCATTTCTATGGGAATATTTTACTAATTGAGATCATTTTTAGACTTAATATGGTATGGTATTTTAATTAATACAAAAAATCGATGTTTTTTTATTGCATAAATTGATAGTAACTATTCAAGAATATTGTTTTTAAGTTTTGAATCAAAATTCAAAAAAGCTCCGAAGTTATGAGCACTAACGTAAAAACCGGTCGATTCAGTGTCGCATTTTTTATATCCTGGGTAAAATGGAATACATATTAAGTTTGTGCAAATGTATGCGAAAAGAAGGAGGCCAGGTTGACCCTGTAAATTATATATATTCTTGATAAGCATTAAAAGGGAGTCGAACTAGCTATGTCCGTCCGTTTGTCATGCTGTCTGCCATCTAAAACGATTATCTCGGATACTTTCAAAGAAAAGGCTACTATATTTTAAACTTAGACTCTCCTAAGCGTGTGTGCACTTGCAAACGGTGTTTCATTAGCCCCATTTTTGGGGGTACCACCCATAAAAATCTACTCCAAAATATTGAATTTGTATAAAAGTATCATTATTTCTTAATTTAGGAAGTCTAAATTTAGTATAAATTATACATATGATAGTCCCAATGAAATAGACCAATATGCGTAGACCGTATGGATCCCCATACAAATATAACCCATTTTTTTTTTATGAAACTCCAATACAATGAGGAATGGCAATAAGATGGGACTTAACTTAAGGTACAAAAAGATTGGGTACTGGGTAACTTGCAGTACTCTCGATTTCACGTTTTTCTTATATATAATCGATCTGTAAATTATGGAAAAATATGAATCTACTTTTATGTAAGAAAGTTGGAAAAAATGAAAAAAACATATGAAATTTTTTCTCCAAACGTTAACAACTCTTTTGGCCAAAATTAGGTGCATTTTCTTATAAAATATGTTACTAACAAAAAAAAATAATGATTACGGATCAAAACTGCGATCTTCAGATGTTCCGCAAGCAGACAACTCTGATGACAATCGTCGATGAACACCAGCCTCTAGCTTCACTACTTACAGCGGAAATGGCATCAATAAATTTACAAATATACATCAAAATACGAATAAACTATCATCCAAGTTGAAACAAATTTTGATTATTCTTTGTCAGCTAAAAAAAAATATTAAAAAAAACACTCGAATTTTGGCCTTCTAAAATGGTGGTATCTCCTCTTAAAGTCGAAAAAAAATTAATGATCAATAATTTGATTTAATAAATTGAAGATCTGGCAGACATCTATCAAACTGCTTATCAAACATATTTATGTATTTAGTTGTATATTGTATATAAAAAATATTTTGCAATATAAAACTAAAATTAAATTCAAAAGCAATTGCAAAAGAAATAAATAAATGAAGAAGAAGAAGAAAAAAAAACGCGAGCACAGCAAAGTTTATTGACCGTCATTGTCGTTGATTTGACAATGTTGACAGCAGTGCTGACACCCAACGCAAACCAAGCACACACCCCCCCACCCGTCTCGAACGTTTCGCTTAAAGTTACCTGCATCAGAAACACCCGCACTATCGTTGCAATTAGCTATTATCATTTGCCATAGTACATATGTATATGTGAATGTGTATGTATGTTGCTCATATGCAACCATCCGCTGCAATGCACATGCTGCACTATTTTTCATCTATCTCTCTCTCTCTCGCCCTCTCTAGTTTTCTTACTCTTGTTTGTTTACTTGCTTTCTTTTTATACTGTTGTGTTCTCTTTATTTGATTTGATAAATCTCTATTTTTGATATATATTTTTTATATCTAAATATGTACGTACACACTGCAATATCTCGCGTGTCACCGCTTATACCGCCACCGCCCCAACACCCCTGCCTACTAAAGTCGATATGACAATTTTCTCTACATTCAACGATATCGCCAACATCAGTTTGTTGCAATTTAGACAGACAGTCAGGCCGACTGACAGTTCGTCATTGGCTTCTTGTTCTACTTTTAGATTCAATTGCTTTCGCAAAAAGAGTTGACAATTGAAAATTATGACGACAGAATAAGACAGACACAAACTCAGCTGACGACAATATTTTGCACTCTTCTATTATATTGCATGCGCTTTCTCACTCACTCACTTGTTTTTTTTTTTTTATTATCTCTTCTTCGTTCCCTTGGCGTTTGTAGACATTTGGGCGACGCGCTGCATTACTGCATTTTTTTTTTTTTTTTTAATAAATTTTATTTGTTCATTTTTTAATAAATGTATTTGTGCATTTTATTTACTCAAAACTTTAGTAAAGCGTTTTTATTATAGACTCAGTTGATGATGATGCCTACAAACAGATGTTCGCTTTCAATGAAAAATAATAATAATAAAAAATAAAGGGTGTTTTTCTAAACATTTTTTTGTTATAAATTTAAATAAAATTATCAAAACAAAAAAAAAAAAGTTTTCGTAAAGTTTTTATTTTTAAAGAATTATAAAATGTTAAATGCGACAAAAAAATGCACACACCTGACGTTTGCAACAAAATTCATAAAAATGAGAACATTTTTATTATTTATTTGCTTTTAAAAATGAAACTTTACATTTAGTGATATCTTTAACACATATAGTTTATAATTATTTGGACACCCTATATATGTACATAGAAGAATATGTCTCTCTCACTCACTTTCATATCGTTTTTTTTTTTTTTTAATTGTGCTAATAAATTTACATGCATTTGATCTCAATAACACACTCATACATAGCTTTCTTTTCTCCTCTCTAACTCTCTACTATTCTATGTGTTTGGTTGTGTGTGTGTGTGTGTTCATCTGAGAGTTTGATTAAGAAGCACCGTTCTGCTTTCTCCTATTCGTTCTCACTCGTAGGCACACCTGTTTGATTGCCAAACAAAGATCAATGCATGTAATTTTCATTGGTAAACTTTATTTTTTTGTATGGCAACACCAAAAAAAATAAAAAAAAAGTGGGGTCGTTTCAAAAAATACAAATAAAAATAATATGTAGCAAAAATCAATAAACAAAAAAATAAATAAATAAAAAAAAAAAAACAAGGCAGCGGAAGTTGTATTCAAACTTTGACAAGTTTTTCCGCATTTTCATGCAATGACTTTTCTGCTTCTTAATTTTGCTATTTTTAAATGCATTCAATTCATATAAAATAATCCAAGGCGAATCAAAAATGTTTGGCAACTGTGTCCAAGGAGCATAACTCATAGAGACAACCAGAATAAACAGTCACGCAATTTATAGGGGAAAATAAATAAAATAAAATGAAATAAAAAACAGCAAAGAATGTCACGAGAGGAAGAAGAAGTTTAAGAAAAACAATGACAAGATAAAATAGAATAAAATATTAGCTAAATCATTAAATACACAAAAAACAACGCTGCGGTTAAGTTACGTCGACTGCGGCATACCCTATTGCGTCGAATGAGATATGCCGAAGGTTACTGAAAAAAAAAACTCATAATCGAAAATCTATTTGGTCTCAATTGAATAAAAAATCACAGGATTCATCTTTTCATACAAAAACTCCAATTAAAATTTTGTGTAGGTTTGTGAGGGAAATACCTGAAAAATTTGACGTCTCTCGGGTGTGGCTAGATCAGTCTAAAAGTATGATCTGTCATATTACTCATTTAAAAAAATGGGACTAAATCTAAACCACCTTAAGACTAAAAAACTCAAAGATATTGGAAGATATTGTTTCCTTTAATTCGTTAATATTGGTGCTTATATACACGAACCAATTACATGCAAATGCCCCATTTCGCAGTCACGTTACCAACTTAATGAAAATTAATGTATTCATTTTGTTATGAACAAAAGTTACAACAGTAAATCAAATCAATATCAAACTTCGCTGGATAATCTGCATAAAATGCCAAAAATAAACATTTAAACGAAGACAGAAATATTCTAATAAGAGGGAACAACGTTAGCTTACGATGGAACTAAAGCTTAAATACACGTCAGACGCTACTTTAAATACACAGTTCGAGTATAATCATCAGTGAGGTAGATAATATTCCGGGGTTTGGGTGAGGACAACTCAAATTCTAAGCTAAAAAACCAAAAAAATGGAAGGTGAATCTGTATGGGTTCTGTTTGTTATATAAGGGATATAGCTTAAAATGAGCCTGGCACCTTGGTTTTGATATTGGATGACACAACAAGTGTTTTTACCCAATTTGGAGTAAATCCATTCATAAACTATAACGATTTTCATTAAAAAAAAAAATACAAAACTTAAATTTAAAATTTCAGGTCAATATCTTAAAAATATTCTGAGTAAAACGCATCGCAACAGACAAACGGACATGCCTAGGACCAAAAAAAGAAGATTATCTTTAAAATTTCAGGCCAATATCTTTACAAGTTTCCGAGTAAAACGCATTTCAACAGACAAACAAACGGACGGGCAGATTGACGGAAATGGCTAAATCGATTCGATCCATCGAGCTGATCAAGAATATATTTACTTTATGGGATCTCCGATGCCTCCTTTAACGCGTTATAAACTTTCCGATAAACTGATAATACCCTTCACACTATGTGTAGAGGGTTTAAAAAGGCGAACCATGTGCCTAAATAGATGACATATCAATTATAAATTCAAAATTGATAGCGTTGGGTCATTGTGCGAATTAATGAGATAGATGAAAAGCTGAAAGCTGAAAAATTTTACTTATAAAAAAAACATATTTTGTAAATTTATGAAATTCATATTTTATATTTAATTAATTTAATTTTTTTAATTTAAATTATTTCTTATGCTTACAGTACGCAGCTACGATAATCATGCAAAATGCGGTCTTGTCTGGGTACCACATGTTGTGGCCTACCGTTGTCGTACATGCGGCATTTCGCCGTGCATGTCAATTTGTCGGGATTGCTTCAAGAAAGGCGATCACACAAATCATGACTTCAATATGTTCTTATCTCAAGCCGGTGGCGCCTGTGATTGTGGTGATACATCTGTTATGAAGGCCGAAGGCTTTTGCAGTGATCACGGCATTAATAATCGTGTTAATCGTGAACCGGTACCGAATAATTTACTCGCCGTTGCTGAGGTTATAATGCCAAAACTACTATTTCGCCTACTGCAACATTTTCGTGAAAATACTGATAATACAATGACAACGCACGTTATGATGGCGGCATATTCATGCGAAGAATTTGCTAATTTACTCATCGATCTGAATAATATGGGCGAAATAATGCGTAAAGTAATGACAAGAGCACTCATTAATCCAGATGTATATCGTTACTTTATGGAGCTACCATGTCTGGAAAACGCCAATGGTCGTTTCTTGAGAGCGAATCGTGAAAAGTATGAAGATGCTGTGAATCGATTTCCAAGTCCAGAGCCGCCTGATGACTATAAACATTTACCGGCGTTGGGTGAAAAACTTGTGCATACTACGCTGCTGGAAGAATTTATATTCTGGACATTTAAATTTGAGTTTCCACAGACATTGGTTTGTTTTCTACTCAATATGTTGCCCGATCAGGATTACAAGGTAAGCTGAAATATGTTTATTTGAAAAAAAAAAAAACAAAATAATTTTTAAAATGTTAATTTTTGTTTTTCTCCAGGAACATTTGACGCGCACATTTGTTATGC
The DNA here is from genome assembly GCA_018903435.1 of Leucophenga varia. Taxonomy (NCBI): domain Eukaryota; kingdom Metazoa; phylum Arthropoda; class Insecta; order Diptera; family Drosophilidae; genus Leucophenga; species Leucophenga varia. The sequence goes on along the minus strand of JAEIFJ010002505.1, from coordinate 500,967 downwards.
ACTATAGTCGCATTCCGTCCGTATTGGAGATGTCACGCGATCCAGACACACTCAGCAATCGCGTGGTGCACATGAGCGTACAGCTTTTTTCAAATGAAAGTCTTGCATTGAAAATGGTCAACGAGCTGTCCTTGCTGCACGTTATGATCATCAGCTTAAAATTAATGATGTCAAAAATACTCATACAGAATACTTTGCACGGTAGTAAGAATACTTCTTTATTTTGCTATTAACAATTTAATTTATCAATTTTTTTTTTTTTTTAGATCCCTCCAAAAACTTTCATTTTGTCATAGACTGCACACGTCAAGTAATGAAGGATCATTGCTATTGGCCATTAGTCTCAGATTTTAATAATGTGCTCTCACATGAATCTGTGGCACTTGTCTTTCTACGCGATGATAATCTCATCGATATGTGGTTTCAGTTTCTCTCAATGCTACAAGGCATGAATGTGAATATACGTGAAACTTCAACGCACGTCGAATTCGAACCAAATTCATACTATGCAGCATTCTCATGTGAACTTGAGGCCAGTGCATATCCGATGTGGTCCATTATATCACATCTACAGGATGGTACACATGCACATTTGGCCAAAAAGATAATCGACTATTGTGTCAATACGCTGCACGAATGGCTTGATTCGATTTACTTTTTAGAACCAAAAATTACTTTAGTAAGTTGATTATTTACATTTTTTTTTTTTCATTTAGCAATTTATATTCAATTGTTTATGTTTTTAGGATGAGATGATGCAAGCGTCATTTCATTTTCCATTGCATCGTTATTTGGCTGCGTTTCTCTGTCAAGCTGTTACCAAGATGGGTATGACGTTGAAAGATGTTTTGCCTACCAGAAGCTATATATTGCCGTTGTTGATGATGCATCCGTTACGTGTACAGGTGAGTTTTCCAGTTTTAAATTACATACAGTAGCAATCAGTCATTCATGATTGCATACATGGTACATTCAATCCTTTATGTTACTTGATTCTGGTAAGCAGTGCTAAAGAACTGCTATAATATCCAGAGACTTGGTATGCGAGGGTTTCACAAGAAAAAGGTTAAGTGGATGCATTGCAGTCAGGCCCAGTAAAGATTCCAATTATCGTGCAATTCGAACTTTTAGAATTATTCTACTTTCACTTATAATATATAAAATTTGGTAGCAGAAAGCTAGACTTAGTTGGCCAAAAATCGACTCCAAACGCCTAAGAAAACTGCTACAAAAGCCATGTTCCGTTCGCATCCGTACGTCTATTCTGCAGTCGTTATTTAAACGTTTCAATTTCGGAGACGGTAGAAAAACAGCAAAATTGGCCTAGATCGCATAGGTAACGTAGCAATGACCGATGTGAATTAAAATATTGTTGTTTAGGCCAAATAAGATTCATTATAATGTTATAAGACCTTTAATTTTGTATCCTCCGTACATAACCGAAATTTTTTTTTTTCAAAAAATTACCCCCAGATTGATTAAATACAGTTTTCCGAAGGCTATGGACTAATTCATCTTCTCATTTCAGCTACTTCTGTAGAAGTAATGAGATTCTTTCTCTCCATTCAAGTAGTATGACTTCCAATGTTTGTGCAGATGAATTTCCATTCATTTTTCTCTGTTTGTGTTCCACCGATTATCTGCTACTTTGGCTTTATTCTGTTTAAATCCAATCCAATCGTGGGAGTATATCGGCAGTTGTATCCTCTTTAGTTTACCTAAAAGTCTCGTATACTTCAACAAACAGCATTTTAAATCAAGTTAATCGAAAAAAAAATTTGAAATTCTTTGACCAAACTTTTATTGTATTTTTGGTTTTTTTTTTTTATTACAATCAATACCAAAATTTTTATACAATTGGTACATTTTTTTCTCTTCTTATCTCAAATTTTGTTTGTTCGTGTTACTATTTAGTGAAAGTTTTGGTTGGTTACACTCTAAAGCTACTAAATATCAGACATTCTTTAGTGTAGTAGAAACAAAAAAAAATTATATAAGGATTTAATAGTTAAATAGGATATAAAGTATATAGAGACGAAACTTAAAGCGAAACATACGAGAACAGCAAATCAGTTAAATGATATAGAATATAATTTTAAACTTATAAATTTATGTACTTTATTATTATTATTTTTTTTGCGGGAGTTTTGAGATGTATTAAAGCCAGCAGCGATGTTTTCTCTACTACTTTTTTTTTCTGTCTTTGCTCATTCACTCGTTTCCCTTTGGTAACTGCACATGCGGCGTAAAATCGTACGTAATTATTTTTGGACCAAGAAATCCACCATAACCGATACGTCCCTTATGATAAATGCCAATACCAGAAAGTGGTACAGGCGGATTCGAAACAACATCTTGTACATCGATAAATGGCACAGTACTTTGTGCTGCATCTCGATCCATATCCGTATTGACAAAATCAATATATTGATTGTGACGCGAATCTGGTATAGATTTAACAATACTTCTAATCGGCATATCTGGGCTGATAAGTTTAATTTTCTGACGCCGCTCACCACCGCTTACGTCGGTATTATCGTTTGACTTCCAGAAGCTATTCGTTTCATGATCAACCAGTTTACCCGTTTCAAAATCAATTTCACTTAAACGTGCTTCAAGATTAAGATGTTTGCCGACAACACGAAAACGTACACCAGTCACAACGAATGTATTGTCATCGGTATTTATATCATCCAGATCAATGGAACGACTCTCGTAGCTAAGCGTATGATAATCTTGTCCATTGCGTACATTACGATCAAAGATTTTATAATCATCAATATCTTTCCAGTCGAGATTTGTTTGATTAATACTGCCACGCGGTAATAGTTCACCCTGTTGTATCTGTATATGAAAAACGCGATTCTTCTTCACGAAACGTAGTCCAGTAACAACTCTAGAAATAGAATAAAATGAGATATATTTTTAACATGAGTAATATTGAGTTGAGTTATGTACATACTTATTTTGTTTAACATCTGCAAGTGATTCACGTAAATTAAAATAACGATCTGATTTGAGACCTTGTTCGTCACAAAGACAGAAACAATAACTGCAATGCCAGAATAGGTAACGCCACCATGAATCTACTTTAGTTGTACCACGTAGACAGTTCTCTCTTTTACCAAGTACGCGTCCATTTTCATATTCAATGTAACTATAGCGACGTGTGCTATTAAGCGGCTGTTACGAAAAAAAAAAAAACAGATTTAATAAAAATATTAACAATAGAAGAAAAATAAATACTTACCGCTGGACAAATCCACATATCCGAGTCAACAAACCGACAATTGTACAAACGTCCTGAACACTTTGGTTGTCTGGCACAGAATTTCTCCTTGAAACAACCCTCAGAACGTGTTGTCTGATAGAAATCACAAGTTTCACGACATGTCTCATCATTATTCAGATCCACTTCATTCTCAATGAAACCCTGTAGTAAACGTGTAACTTCATCGTATGTCACACCATGTACATGTTTTGTTGGATCACAACGCCAGACAATACGATCTGAGCGACGCAAAATCTCGCGTAATAATTTCAGTGTACGCTCAGTCCGTTTTAAATAATCGGAACGCATTAGCGCAGCTTCTTGCGTAAAGTTACCCTTGCCATAAACACGTAACATCATCCATGAGAACTCCATCATGGTATAGCCTTTAAGTTCCGTTAGTGCAATATCCGTATAAAGCGAATAAACAAATTGTTGTGGTGATTGTTGTGTATGACAGATTTGATCGGTTGAGGCCTGAAATGATCCATAAATTGTTATCAGTTTTTTATGAATTTCGATTGTTTACTAAAAAACAACAGATTTAATCATGACCTTTTGAAAGTTCAATTGGAGCATTTATTCAAATTTTTAGTTTCTGAATGTTTTTATTTGCTATGTTTTAATATTTTAAATCGATATTATTTGCCATAAAATAATTCACATATAATTCTTGTGAAAAGTTCCAACTGTTTTATACTTTACCAAACACCCAACCCCCTTCATTTTTTTTTTTTTTTTTTTGCTTTTCGTACAATGTAATCTATACAAAAAAAAAAAAAAAACTAGCAATAATCGGGTACGGTTCGGTGTTCTGGGGCGTTCATATTTAATTTCGATTCGCATTGCTTGAAATCGTGTAATCTGAGAGACGACCCGCCGCACATATTGTATACAATATTTTTATATAATAATTTTTTTTTATTGCTAAATGCGCAAAAGTTTTTTTTTTTTATTATTATTTATATAAATATGTCGCCTAAAAAGCCCGATAAAATTTGTATAAATAACCTCTGATGCAACATTGAAAAACTTCCGTATATATATGAGATATGCCTTCATTTCGAAAGAGTTTGTTTATCTTGAAAAAAAAAAAAAAAAGGAAACAAAATATTGCGCATCCTTTTAAAACTATTTTAGGAGCACCTTTTTCAAAGCTATATAAAATTTCCTAGATTATAAATTAGATAAAAAAAAAAACATTTTAAAACTAACCACCATTGCGCGATAATATAAGGTTTGTTGAACCATATACAATATAATATCCTGAAATATACGCGACATGGAGAAGGTTTTATCATTGCGCAATACACTCTCCGTAACATCCAAGACAGCACGTTCCTCCAGATCATTGCTATTATTTGGTTTCATCATAATATTCTTTTAAAATAAATATTATTATTATTATTATTACTTTTTGTATTCGGGTATTGTCTGTTAAGACTGTCATCTCATATATATGTATGTATATGTACCTTATAAAAATCAAATATACCATTAATCTGTAAGAGATCACGTTCAAGTAAACTCCATTCATAATGATTAAGTAAATCGTAGCGTCCCTTTTCAAAAGTACGTTGCATTTGTGGTTCATTGATGAAGGCACGATGTGTATTATAGACTTTGCGTAATTGTGTCTCTTTGTTATTAATACTATTTGCAGTACGATCCAAATATTGCCAAAGATCCTTTTCCAATGTTAAATATTGTGCGCGCAACGCATCCACTTCCAATTGACGTTGCGCCAGCGCATTGTTGTTATTCAACACTGTCAACGTAACAGCGACTAGTGTTAAGAGTAGTGAGAATGGAGACAACACCATATTTAGGATGGTGCCGTAAGCTGCTGCTGTTGTGGGGGGGAAGTGTTAAACATACACAAACATATACACACACACACCACTAACAGCAACAACAATGACACTGTTTGCTTTTTGTTTTTTTTTTTTAAGAATTTGTATTTTTTTTTTTTAACAGAAACAAAGAATTTGCTGTTTTTTGTTCCGCTAACGCGTTTCAACTAAATTTATTTGATTTAGTTTTTTTTTTTTTTTGCTTTTGTTGTATTATTTTATTGTTCAAGTTCAACTCAATTCAATTCAATTATATTGCAAACCAATTGAAATTGAAACAACAAAATAGCATGCGAGCGGCGTTGCATTTAGATGTATTTTTTTTGTTTTAAAGATATTTATCACTTGCAATTTTACGTATTACAAATATTTCATAGTTGATTTTACGTGTTTAAAGCTGAAAATAGTGTTTATTTTTTATTTTTACTTTTTTTTGCGATTTATTTTTGTCTCTTTTTATTTGTTGCTTTTTGATGTTTTTTCTCATAAACAAGACAAAAACACAAACACAGATGAACCGAACCACTTTGTTATGGCTGAGTTTTAGGGTCGTCTCTCGGTTGGATTCTATATAGTTTTTTTTTTCTTTGATTTAATTTTATTTAAAATTGTTTTTTTTTTTTTTTGCTTTATATCGGTCGCGGCATATGCTCGCGTGGTGCGCTTTAAATTTGTAATGAGCGCACAACTAAAACTGAGTTTAAGTACCGCACAAATTCGAAACCAAGCTACCGCCGTCACTACTTGGTAAATGTAGTAAACGTTGACGACAGACGATAATATAAACTACAAAAAAAAAAAAAAACGAAGAGACGATGTTTATACGAGTATGTGTATATGAAACGAAGCTGCTGCTATTGCTGCTGACATAAAATCACTGTACAGCTGCTGCTATCTCTTTATAAGTTTTATAAGTGTGTGGGTGCATTAGAGCTGTCGTTGTTGTTTTTGTTATTATTGTTCTTTATTTTTTTTGCTCTTCCACACTCACTCACTCACACACTCTCTTTGTCTTACTTATTAATATTTAAAAAAAAAAAAATTTAAATCTGTGTTTGTTTGCCTGAGAGTGTTACTGATTCGCACATTTTGTTCATTCGTTGTTATACGCCTCATATACAGTGTATAGGGTATTACCGAATTTTTCAGTATGTTTGCAACGTTTTGTTGAAAACAACAGATCATCCATGAAGGGGAACTGGGTGGTGGATTATTGTTTGTTAAGACTGATTTATTTAAACAGGCTCGGATATTGTCGTACAATGTTGCTTAGTAATAAAATTCGGCAAAATTTGACCACTTAAGAAATTTTCAAGACTTGATAAATCTTTCGGACGTTTCCACTTCGTCAATTGCTTTTTTTTCTGTAGTTATTAATGTGGTGTTCCCCTTTTTCTTACTACATATTATGTTATCTGTAAGCTTATGTATGCACTTTTTTTTGTATCTTTGAATTATGTACATTGAAAAAAAATTTTTCAGTTTGTTTATGCATATATTTTTTGATTCGTTGCTATCATGTTCCACGTTTATTAAGTGTTCTGTTATAAATTATTTCTGCGTATACATACATATGTCTACTTTGCAATTTTTCTTTTATAAACATTGTATCGTATAAATAGAATACACGTTCTGGCCATTCTGAAGTTTTAATACGAAGTATCAAATATGCAATTGAAAGAAGAGCTAAAAAGAGCTGATATAGTTTGAACATTTGTTTTTTTTTTTTTTTTTTTTTTTTTTTTTTTTTTGCATTTCAAGATAAGAAAGTTTAAATAATTTTAAATATAAATATGACACTTTTTTGTGGCATGAATTTTAAATATGATCTTTATCTCTCTCTCTCTCTCTCATAAAGACAAATTCGTAGAATGCTTAAAAATTACTCTTTTGTAAGACTCATTACACTGTAAACGTATTAATATAAAAAAAAAGTACCGTTAGTGTAGTATCTCATGTGTGTATTGCTTTCAATCATATGTTGTCTCTCAAAGAAAAACGTTTTCATATGTTTAGAATATGTGAAAGAAAAACAAAAAATATAAAGAAAACAAAAAACCCACCCGCTGTGGCTGGCTATTTTTCTTTTTCAAAATATTAATATGAAAAAGAGAAGAAGAAGATATAGAAGTAAACAAGACTTCTTTTATTGCATTTTTGTTTACACGCTCTCTCTCTCTCTTTCTCTCGCCACCTACGCATGCATTAATGCTTGTTCTTATATACATTATCCGCATTCATTACCCGTCACTGTTTCTTCTGTATTTCCCACTTAACTTGCCCCTTTTTTTTTTTTTTTGTTTACGGTATTGTCTGCTGTCGCCACACTGTCTTATAATTTTTAATACTTTTTCTTTATTTAGTGCGTTGCTTTGTATGGCCTTTGACCTTTTTTTTTGCTCTCAATTCGTGCCTACTCTCAGCAAACTTTTAATTTGCGGATTTTATTTTTCTTGCTGTGAATAAATGAAGATAAAATATTCATTCTTGAATAGTCTTCTTTTGGTTTTTTTTGTACCTTACGAATACTATCTGATAAGTAGGTTTAAATATATTTGTATGGTGAAATAATTCACCATGAGTATATGGTGTAAAGTTGTCTTTTTAACAGAGATGTTCTCAATTTCAAAACGAAATGAATTTCATATTTTTATTCTGTTTTAGGATATCAAATAGTCGGTCTTTTTTAGTTAATTTTTTTTTTTAAAGCTTTTTTTCAAATCATTTAACATTCTAATCAAATTATTTTATTTGCAACAATTGTTGCACACAGGCTAATTCTGTATTAAATTATTAAAATGCGCAATCGTTCAATTTATTTATTTTTTTGCACAAAACAAACTATTATATGCGTCGTCTTCATAAAGAAAGCTGTTTTTCGATTTTCAAACAATGCACATATGTAACATGTGTCGTATGACTAATCTGTGAAATTGTTTTATTTATTTTAAATACTCTAAATTTCTTTTGACAACAAATTCTTTCAGAAAGTGCTAAAAATGTCTTAAATGAAAGAAGGGGAATCACCTTCTAGTCCTTCACTCCACTCGCTGACCTTTGTTAATAAATAATCTCTTTAAAATTGTACGTGTAGCGTATTTAAATATCGTTTAACATATCTTATTTGTTTATTTAATTTTAACCAAATTTCACTGAGACTTTCTTTTAAATAATGACGACAACAACAAGAAACAAAAAAAAAAAAGTGGTAACAAAAGCAGAACAGGGAAGCGGCATGTATCATATAAAAAAAAAAATATGTCAGATATAAAGAAAGACAAAAAAAATGATGAACATTGATACCGGAAAGTCGAGTTAAAATTTTAAAACGACAGCTCAGCGCGGCATATTTTGCGCTTTTGTTGTTACGTTATGTTTTAAAGTGAACTAGTTTGTCGATGACTAATCTTGAGTGGTGGACAGACAATCAAAAAAAAAGAAAGAAAAATTAACGAAAACCAAAACTGCTCAAATTAAAAGATATAACAACCATTTCGAATGAAGAAATAAATTATACTGATTTTTTTTTTTTTTTTTTACCTCATAATTCTGTGCCAATTGCGCCAGTAGACTCGATGTTGTTCCATTAACTTTATCTTCACTACCGACTAATGACAGATGTAAACGATCCATTAAATGATGCACTGAATAGGCATTTGGTGACACTGTCCATTCGGCAAATGTAATGAGTGTACTCATTTCTAATTTATCCTTGTGCGCTTCATATTGTTGCATTTGTTGATAACGCGAAGAAATGCGATTCATTGTATCGGTTATATCGTTCATCTTGGCAATGAGTGGTGCATTTGTGCTGATAAAGTCATTAACCGATTCAATGGCAAGTGAGACATATTGTGCATTCTATAAAATGAAAATTTTAACAATTAGTTTATTTTTTTTTTTTTTTTTTCGAATAATTTTCGAGTGCACCTTTTCTTCGGTTTGATCAATTTGCCGTGTTACTTCCTTAAGACGCTGTAACACTTTTCGTTGTTTTTCACGCATTAAAGGAAATTCAATATTCGCTGCTAACGGCGTCGATTGTACAATATCCCAAGCCTTAAGTATGCCACTGGTTACCTCTTTTACTACATGTAATATATCCAAAACATCTTCAATGACAGCTGCAGCAGGCGGTGGTGCGTTGGTAAAAATGAGTAGCAATGGTAAAAATGTGAATAATACTAAATTATTACTTCGTAAATTGAGTCTTTTCTTTATAAGTTTCATTTTATTTTGTTTTGTTTTGTTTTCGGTGGTGTTTAAGCTAATCCTGAGATCTTTGTAGAGCACCGTAATATTATATGTTTTTTTTTTCTCCTTAAAATATTTTAGACATTTAGACTTTGAACACAAGACGTAAGTGAGGCGTGTAGCAAGAGCAGTAGTTTTCTTTAAATTTGTTGTTATATTTAAAAAAATTTTCTTAAATTTATTTTTGTTGTTGTTATTGTAATCACTCAAGCGCGCTTGTTATTACAACAACAAAAGCAGTTACAAAGTACCGCAAACGTGTAGCGCGTTGTCCGATGTTAGAAATACAAATGTGAATGCGTCAGCGTACAAATAAAAGTGTCTAAAAAGCCGAGTGTCAACTGTTGTTGTTGTTGGTGTTGCTGCTGCTGCTGCTTTATTGCTGCTCTCTGGGATTAATCTCAACTGCTTCGTTGTTACTTTTGTTGCATTATAATACTCTCTTTTCCTTTATGTTTCTGTTGTGGTGTTGTTGTTGTTTTTATATTATTTGTAATTTTACACTTGTCTTTCTCCATATGAAAATTTTATTTTGTCGTCGTGGTTGTTTTTGTTGTAATAGCTTCTTGGTATCTAAACTTTGTCTCTTGATTCTTTCGACGTCGTTACGTTCAGCATAAGCTCTTTGTCTTTCATTGTCTGTCTGCATTTACTTTATATTACTCTTTTTTTCTTCTTCTTTATTTTCTGCTTAAAACTTTGAACTTATGTTACGCAGCATAAGGTTTAAATGTGCACAAGAGAGACAACAATAATGTTAATACATTTATTTATTTATAAATTTGAAACTAGAGTTGTCATTACATTAAATTAAACAAAAAAAAAGAAAATATTTTCTAAAGATGTTGAAAAACAAAAAAATGCCATTGACACCTTTTCAACCTTAAAAAAAAAACAAAAATAAATAGCAAATAATTTTAATAAGATCACATCTAGAGGCAACGTTGTCAATAAATTCTTATAAAATATACACTATAATGACTATTATTGAGCGTAACTGCTACTGGGTTCTCATCTCAACAAATCTTGAGTTTGACCTAACCATAAATATTTTTATACCACTAGGACACCTATCAAATGTATGTTTTTCTCACATTTCTTTCGGTTCTGAAAGTATTGCAATCAAGTTTGTCGAGAGAGAGAGAGAGAGAATGTGGGGATTCACCTGACACTCACATTAAGATATTCTAAAACATAAATTACAACTTTTGTTAGAAGTGTGTAAAAAAGAAGAAAAATAGATCTGAGTTAACGAAAAAGTTTCGACGAGCAACGATAACAATTAAGCCCCATAATTTTGGTATTATTATTATGGTGATAAGCTTTTATTTTCAATTTAGGAGATACCGTAGAAACTATTAAATATATATATTCTTGATCAGCACGATGGATGATTTGATCTAGCCATGTCCGTGTGCCTCCTGCGTCCTGTTTTCACTTGATTTATTCAGAGACTACTGGAGATATTTAGATGAAATTTGAAACTTAAGCTTTCTCGGCAAATTCAATAATGAAAGTGCAACGCACATTTTAAGGTATAGCCCCCATACAAATTAACCGCCCTTTTTCAAATTATTGCTTGAAAATCGGTATTTTTATGCATGTATTCATTCTTAATTGGATAAAAACAATCCTTATATCATTCGATATCAAAACCAAGTTGGCACGCCCATTTTTAGGTATATAGCCCCCACACAAACTTACCGATTATTTTCGAATTTTTATGAATATCTACTTTAAGCTTAAAATTTGATACCATTGACCCCCTCCCTTTCCATCTCAAAGTACTTCTAAGCCATTGAGAACCATGTGACGGTTATTTAAGCTTCGGTTTTACCGAAGTTAACGTTTCTCCTTTTTTTTCGTACCTTAGTATTAAATTACGGGGAAATACTTACTTCGTAAACCAAAGCCAATGTTTGCAGCACATTTTGTGTGCGTCGAAAACGTTGTTGTCCATTGCCGAAGAGCAAAAAATGTAAACGCTGCAATAAATGATGCACGGCATGTGTATTTGGTGAAGTTGTCCAAGCGGCAAAACGTACCAATGTACTCTCTTCCAGATCATCACGATGCAATTGAAATTGTTCCATTTGATGAAACATCGAACAAATGCTCTGCATAATATCTTGAGCTGATTTCATGCGTAACGCAATGCTGGTGTCCACCAACAAACATTGACGCACACTTTCAGCGGCGTGTGCCATGCCTTCTTCATGATGCATCGCTACCTTATTTAATTGTGTCGAAACATCCGTAATACTAGCAAGCACTTTGCGTTGTTTCTCACGCAAGAAATTAAATTGCATCTCTGGTACATTATGGTATGACGACGACGACGTTGATGATAAACTATTCCAAGTATTTTGCACATAGTCGACTACTTCTTTGCCAACATGTATTATATCCATCATATCCTCTACGAAGGCGTGGCTATTATGCGGCGTCGTGATCATTAGCGTTATTAATAGAAACAGCAATGCTGTTCCTTTAACGCAAAACCCAAAAGCGCGTAACATTTGTAAAACGACGTAGCGCGTAGTGCGTTGCAGTTTGTGTGTGTTTCGCACAAAGCGCGTAGCACATCTGAATTCTTTTGAGAGTGCGTTACAATCTATCAACGGCGGGAGTGTGTAATGCTTTGTTGTTGTTGTTGTCGTCGTCGTTATCAGGTTACTGTACGACGACAACTCCCTTTACTCACTTGTGTACCCATCCGCCGGCTTGGACAAGTGTGTGATTGTTATTTTAATCATTTTTATTTTATTCAATTTAAAAATAAAAGATACATCTCTGATTTCATTTGTTTTCTTTTTATTACAGAGTTTCTTCTATGAGATCTTGGCTAGTAAATGGGTGCGAAATGGTCTTCAGATCAAAGGACAGGCTATGACTTATATACAAGCGAACTTCTGCAATTCAATGGCGGATATGGATCTCTTTTTTCTGCAGATCTGCTCAACAAATTTGCCACACTATTTCTTTTTACAAAATGCCATCGAACTATTTGATGTTTATAGTTGGTTGGAGACGGCACCAATAAAACAACCACAAAAGACGGAACAATCATCGATGCTAGAAGGTTTTTTAACATTCCTCGCGACACTTGTAACGAGTCGCACAAATCTAGGCAATGACGAGGCAACGCAGTGCATCATTGAGATAAGCGCATTACTTGCCACAGAGAATAAAACACACTCACAATTATTGGAACTGATGCCGGAAAGATCGGGAAATGTGCATACGAAAAATTTTGAAACGTTCTTAAAGAAACTGTCCGTGTACAAGGCACCTTCGTCGGGTTCCGAGAATTTGGAACAGGGTCTTTTTACGCCAATCGATGATGTCTGGGAGAAGTATTATGATCCATTACATGTACTATTGCGTGCTGTACATCGTCGTGATTTTCAATCATCGCTAGATCGTTTTACAAATTATGTTAAGTCGAAAAATAGAATGCCAGCTAGTGGTAATTTGTGGCCACCGTTTCGTCTACCGCCACCTGTGGGCACTTCCTTCGGTGATCCGTGTCGCTTACTACAATCGCGTATTTTTCACTCGACCATTTTGTCAATTTTGTTTCGTGCAGTACACTCGCGTGATGTGTCGGAGCATTTGCTAGCGCTGGCCGTATTTTTACTAGAAATTGCAGTCGAGACAAGCACTGATTACGGTATATCACAAGAAAAATCAGCTGCGATTGTGGAATGTGATCCAAACCAAAAGTCTGGTTACACGGTGTATGGACGTCGTGAGTCGCCAAAGCTATTCCAATGCTATCCAACTGATAACCTTAGTTGCAATTTACGTCATGTCGTTTCAAAGCTTTCGCTTAAATCGCGCGATCCACAAGTGACGACTTCCAGCTATCGTTCAAATCCATTCTATACTGAAATGGACTTTGATGTGGGCAATGAACCGCCGGATGGCGGCATACGCATGATTGGTGACGGTTACAGTGAAGACGAATTTGAGGAGGTCGGTGCAATGAGCATAGCTAGAAGTCGCGGTGTTTCTCAAGCGCTTGTACCTATGCGTTTACAAAGCATGGAAGTAGCACTGCCCCCTGATTTATCAGTGGTGGCAGAGACGGGTGTTGTGCTGCGTCAGAATAGCAATGAAGACGATTTGTTGCGTGATACAGACACAACAATGGAACTGGCGACACCATCATTGGATTTCCGTTTTCCAATACAGCAAATAACATTGCCCGAAAGTGGCATGGAGGTAGCCATACGTCGTGATCTCTTGATGGCTGAAACTACGAATGCTGGACGTGAGATCGCTACCAGAGCCAATACTGCGCCACCTAGCGAAATGTTCTCACCACCAACGCCGACGAGCAGCGGTATGCTGTTGCCATTCCAGCGTGTGCAACCAGTTGCTGTGCCAAGCAGTAGCAATATGGATATTGTACCTTCAAATGCGCTTAGCGCTACGTTGGCTAGTACAAGTCGACGACACAATTTCGATACGGGTACACGCAAACGTTCCGTGGACATTGCCATCGGTGGTAGCAACAAGGATGAACTCGTTATTGAGGAAAGTATTCTTTCGCTGTTGCTGAAATTGCATTCACAGCTCAGTGGCACACTGGATAGTTTCTCGCTAAGTGACGATGTTAAGAAAGGTGATTTGGACGACGGAGAGAATGATGATGATGGCGAACAAACGGATGAGGATATGTCAGATGGAACGAATATACATGGACTGCAGGGCGGTGCAACAGCCATGGATATAGACTACAGTGAAGCTGCCAGCACCTCAAGTGCTGCTGCTGAAGGAGCTGCTTCTAGTCACATGCAGCACACTGCACGCCGTCGTAGCAATCGTAATCATAAGAAGATACGCGTTGCCACGTCACGTGTCGGTGATGGGCCATTTTTCATTGGCAACTTGTTGCGTAAAATGGCCAAACGCGATGAGTTGTGTGCGCGTAATATTGACGATATACGTCACCGTTTGTGGCCGAACCAGCGTGAAAAGCAAGCAGAACAAAAGGCGCGTGAGACCAAGGAAAAGGAAGAACGTCGCAAACGTGCGCGAGAACGTCAGCAGCAATTGATGCAGGATTTTGCCAACAAGCAAAAACAGTTCATGCAATCTGCGGCTGCGGCTCATGATATGGAATGTAGCCTGGGTGATGACGATGAGGAGGAAATGTACGAAGAACAGCCCCGTGAGAAAGAGTATGATTGCATCATATGCAATTGTACAACGCCCAGCACGGAAGCGAATCCAATTGGCTTAGTCGTACTGATCGAATCTAGTGGCATTGTTGGACATCGCCGTCGTCAAAGCGAACGTCTGCCTCTGCCGCTATCTGTCGAAGACGAGGAGCGTTTAAAGCAGAGCACGAGACTAACCACAGAGTTTGATCGCCGCACCGAACTATTGAGTCTGAAATTTGGTGAGGAATCGTGGTATCTCTCCAATAATATGGCCTATGATAATGGCGTGCATGTTCAGTCGTGCGGGCACCACGTGCATCTTAGCTGTTTGGATGCCTATCTGAAAACGCTCTACTCAACACAACGTCAGCCAATACAAGATCGTGGTGAATTCTATTGCCCCGTTTGTCGACAGCTTTCCAATTCAGTCTTGCCGCTATGCCCATCGCTAGATAGGCCAACGCCTGTAGTACGCTCCGGCAAACAGTCATTCGAACAACTTGTCGCCGATCTGACTGAGCTCATTAAGGAAAATGAAAAGGTACCGGCACCTACAAAACTTTCTGAAGCCATGGGTCATGCAATGGAAGTGATGACAAATATAACACAACGCAAGACGAAACGCGCTTCGGCAACGTTCCGCAAGCTCTTCATATTTGTCACATCCATAGCGCGTACGAATCTTGAAGCGGAGATTATACAGCGTGGCGGTTCGCTTTGCTCAGCAAATTCGACACGCTACAAACCGAAAAGAGACTGTATTGTGCCACTACTGCATGTGTTGTCGGTGCATGTGCGTGTATTGGTCGAGTGGCCGCTGTGGCGTTCGTGGGCTTCACTTGCCGGTTTACCGGTGAAAGACTCCGTGATACTGCCCGCCCATTGTCTTGAATTAATTCCAAGTCTGTTAGCAGATCCAATAGCGTTATTGCTGAAATTTATATTATTAGCGCCGCTGGATTTGGGACCAGGTATGTAAAAATTAAAAAATAATAATAAAAAAAAATTCACTTTCTTTTTTTTTCAAAGATTATTTTACCTCCATGGTAAAGGTTATGTACAACTTGCTATACTACCAAATTGTGGTACAACTCTGCGTTACTTTGACTGATTTGGAATGCGATTACATAATGACACAGTACGCAGCTGCACCATCGTCCGAGGAGCCACCTAATTCAACCAATCGACGAAGTTCTATGCGTTCGAATGCTGCTAGCGCATCATCTGCCTATCTTGGACGTGCCATGGCATTAGTACTGAAGCATACAAATCGATTATCTCACTTACGTCGCGATAGCATACCATCGACTTCTACATCAGCAGCAGCTGCTGCTGCGGCAGTTGTAGCATCGGCTGCTACAGTAACGCCGAATGATAGCAAAGGCAGCAGCCAGGCAACGGTACAGCAAGTAAACATATCCTCCTCCGCAACTGATACAGCTAGCTCGAATGAGGTGAATCTCAAGTCAATGGAAATGCAGCTGCAAGGTCTTTGTTTACCTTTCTTGCGTATAGCGGCACTGCTGCGTCAACATTTGCACCGTCACGAAATGCCAGAGATATCAGCACCCGGTTTAGAATTTGTGCGTTTGGTTTATTACTTGGAGCTTGTCACTGATTCAATGGACTGGGAATGTTTCAATGCATCAAAAGGTCTATGTTTCATACCCGGTACCGAAGAGACGCTGCCAAAATTCTGGTGCAAACAATTAATGGATGTGCGTCCACCGTCAGATGCATTGCGTGAATTAGTGCTCGTCAATCAACATGCGCTGTGGCAGCAGCCAAAGCTACTTGAATTACCACGCGAATATGAGCGTCTGTTTACGGTAAGTGTGTGTGCGATTTGTTTGTTATTTTTTATATATTTATATATATTTTTTTTCTTTTCAGTACTATCATGAACGTCCATGCCTCAACTGTTACAAAGTACCCAAGGAGAGTTCAATATGTTTGCTTTGCGGCACAATTGTTTGTCTAAAACAAAATTGTTGTGCTGAGAATGAATGCTGCGAAGCAGTGCGTGTAAGTATTTTTATACGAATAATTAAATGGAATAAAAATTTAAATTTAAGCCAAAAATTTGTGTAAATATTTTATTGTGCAAATCCAGTTAACCAATTGTTTTTTTTTTTTTTTTTCCACAGCATACACTATCTTGCGGCGGTGGTATTGGCATTTTTCTTGTGGTCACTTCAACATATATTATAGTCATACGCGGACGTCGCGCCTGTCTTTGGGGTTCGCTCTATTTGGATGATTTCGATGAAGAGGATCGTGATTTAAAGTATGTTGCCAAAAAATTCTTTAAATCAAAATTAAATTTTCACTAATATATTACTTAACTCTTTTCTTTAGACGCGGCAAACCGCTTTATCTAAGTCAAGATCGATTTAATCTGCTCGAATCACAATGGCTTTCACATAAATTTGCGCACACAAAACACACCTGGGTATTTCACCGGGACTTATTGTGAAATATGGAAGACTTATTACGCAGCATACAAGAATTGGTTGGACAAATCTAAACGAAAAAAAAAAAGAACAAATTTATATAAATAAGATTTGTTGCAACAACAAAGCTTTTTCTTTTTTGTATGTTGCTGCAACATAGAAAACTATTAGAAAAACTAAAAAAAAAGAAAAATAATAGAAAACATTTAAACAAAAATCTGTTACAGAATACACAAAACAGCAAAACATAGAAGCAGCATAAAATTAAAAGAATAAACAAAATAATAATAAATATATAACACACAAAACCACGAAAAGAAAACTAACAATAAGTATAGCAGCAATAAGTATAAAAAGCCTAAAAATCAGGCAGCAACACAACAAAATACACTGAGACAAAAAACTCTACAAATTATTAAACATCAAATAGCAAATAAAATATATATATTTAGCAGCAGAGCAGCAAGAGGCAGCGCAAAAGAAAAAGTTAAAAAGTTTAAAGTTAAAAAAAGAAACAAAAATTGTTGGAGCACGTATATAAAAATTCTTAGTTTTAATAATTGTGGAATATATGAGATGCAGTATATACATGAAATGTATATGCTTTTCTAAAACAAAAAAACAATAGAAGAAACCAATTTATTTAATCATTAAAAACACACAGAACATTAAATTAAATTTTCTGTATTTGTTAAATTGTAATTCTTTAAAAAAAAAAAAAAAAAAAAATTTCCACATTTATTTATTTCTTAAATTTTTCATTGATTTGATAAAATTAATTTTGTTTGGTTAAAAGTGAAAATATTGTACAAATTTATTGTTTGGTTAAAAGTGGAAATATTGTACAAATATATTGTGTATATTTATAAATTGTAAATTAAAAAAAAAAAAATAAAAAAAATACAATTACAAAATAAACGAAATAAAATTATCAAAACAAATAATAAAAAAAAAAGCTACGTGTTAAATAATCAAAACTCAAAATGAACAAATTAAAAAAAAAAAAACATATATGCAGCTTTGGTGCAATTTTCAGATGTGCAAAAATTAAAAAAAAAAAAAAAAAACAGAGGTGAATTCCAGCATTAAGCGCGCCAAATTATATATTTTATCTATAAACTATAAAAAATATGGAACTATGATGAAGAAACTTGCGTATATGCTAAAAGAAAAATGTCAGTAATCATAAAGGCGTTGCCAACATTAAAAACAATTATATTTTTATTTAATTTGTTTTATTTTTTTTTTTTTTTTTATTAAAAATTTTTAAATTGTTTTTTTTTTTTTTTTTTTTTTATTAAAGCTTTTCTTTTTAAAATTAAAGCTTGTTACTTGAAATATACTTTATGACTACTATCACTACTATTAAGCGCTATAAACAACACTATACAATACATACATATATATTAAAAATATAAATGTATTTTACAAAGATATAAAGATAAAATAATTAATCAAATTTAATAATATTTGCCTCATGATTCAAATAAATCATAAAAAAAAAATTTATTATATATGTTTCCTTTTTTTTTTTTTTTTTAACACCAAAAAAGTGTCTAATAAAAAATTTAAATTATACAATTTAACTTAAAATCTTTATAAATCTTTAAAATAAAAAAAAATATAAAAGAACTTATAGTTTATAGTTGTAAAATTCTGAGCGTTTATAGGTAATATATAAAAAAATATATATATATATATACTAATAATAAAAATATTTATACATAAATATAGAAAAAAAAAAAAAAAATATAATTTATTTATGTTTTTATTTTTTATCACTCGTAATTAATTCCTTTGTGTGTGTGATATTACATATAACGTTTATATAAAAAATGTTTAACAGAAAATAAATAAAAAAAAAATTTTAAAATGTTTCGACAAAATTGGTGAGAAGAGCTAATTGCAGCAAAATTTGTTTTTTTTTTTTTTTTTTTTTTACATAAAATATGTAAAGTTTGATTTAATTTTTTTTTATTATTCTTTTACGTTTTCTGTTAAACAGAAAATTATATATTTATGTCTATAACAGTTGAAATAAAATAAATAAAAAATAAAAAGGCACGCAAAAATTTGTAAATAGTCGAAACCAAAATATTTATATGCATGTATACAAAAATATATATGTTTAAATTAAAAAAATAAATAAATAAATACAGCAAAAAGTCTATATGTATATGCTCCTATAAATATAAATCTAAAATAATTATTTAAATTTATTAATGTGTATGAAATTGCATAATATAAATATATATCTACATGTTTCTTTTTTTTTTTTTTTTTTTTTTATTAAATTTATTTTTTAACACAAAGTCAAAAATAGAAAGAAGAAAAAAAAAAACAAAACAAAAAAACTCGACATATATAATAAACATAATTGTGAAACAAAAATGTGTGTATTTTAATTAAAGTTTTTTAAAGGAGATTTTTATCGAATGAACATAGTTGTTATTACAAATTTATCGGTAAGTCTTGTTAAAATTATCAAAGATTTTTTTTTTGGAAAAATTCATTTAGAAATTAATTGAATGAGCAGTGCTCTTCACCGTTCCGCACTCATATCATACAAATGCAGAAATCCACCAGGAACTAGAAGTCCCTTGCATAAGCCAGGAGGTGGCTAGGCTCACTAAGGCATATCTGGATAGGCTGGACAACCATGTCAACCCTCTGGCCATAAACCTGCTGGATAACAGTACAACGACTCGGCGACTGAAGAGATTACACCCCCTGGATTTGCCACACACATAAACGTTTAAATCCTCCCTCCTCCATCACTCCCCACCCCTTTTTAAGTCCCAATAATAACTCCCAAGTCATGGAATACTTAATAGAAAGTCAATGTTATGCATTACAATTCGCTGATAGTCCCCTTAGAGACTTATTGCAAATAAAGAACACAGCATTAAAAAAAAAAAAAAATCATATTTATTCAACACAATTGAAGATATCGTTTTACAATCTTAGAAAGTTTTTGTTATGTTCTGGAGAATATATAAATAATTCAATATTTACAACGAACACTTGAGTATCTATGAAGTACCAAGAACGTTTTTCAGGCTATTGCTTTTGTTTTATTTTTAATCATAATGATTATCTAAAAGATATATAATTTCATTTGCTAGAATTCATATTTTTATTTTTGTTGCTTATAATATCGATTATCATTTCTAAAGAATTAAAAGCTACAAAGAAAATGAACCGGTTTAAGTTACGGTTCCGTGAATAAAAAACCTAATATTAAAATAAAGTTATTTATTTTTATACCCGCCACATAGTGAAGGGTATTATCAGTTTGTCGGAAAGTTTGTAACGCATTAAAGGAGGCATCGGAGACCCCATAAAGTATATATGTTATTGATCAGCTCGAAAACAAATCGATAGCCATGCCCGTCTGTCTGTCTGTTGCAATGCGTGTTTCTCGGAAAGGTTTAAAGATATTGACCTGAAACTTTAAACTTAAGCTTTTTGTGTTCCTAGGCAGTTTGTATGGCAGAACCAAGGTGCCACGCCCACTTTTAGATATAGCCCCAACAAACTTACCATTTTTTCTATATTTTCTATGAAAATAGTTATTATTTATGAATGTATTTACTAAAAATCGGGTTAAAACACTTCTAATCCAATATCCATCCATCCAATATCAGGGAAAGGTACCACGCCTATTTTTAGATATAGCCCCATACAAACTTACCATTTTTTCGATTTTTTTGATATGAAAACCTAGTTATTATTTATGAATGTTTGACTACAAATCGGGTGTTATCCTATGAATATGCTTCCGATATGACAAGGATCGAGCCACTATAACATATAGTCCCATACAAACTCACCTTCAATTTTTTTATTTTTTAAGAAAATGAATAAAGTTTCTTGTGGTTATTTGGTGCTTCCGAAGTTAACGTTCTTGATTTTTTTTTTTTTTTTAAAAAAACCTAGAATAATAATGATGATAACATAGAATAAGTGACAACTGAGATGAGGCATTAAAATTAAGTATCGCTCTTAACGTCTCAATGTTGCGTTGTCAATAGAATACACATCTAATGGTGTTGTGCGCCAACTTTAAGCTCCTCTCTTTTGATTGTTCTTTACGAATTAAAGGCAAAAATATCGATGAGACAAGTAGCTTCGCTGTTCGCTTTTGCCTGATTTTATTTCAGGTAGTCAACTAACAATTGCGTTGCCTTGAAGTATTTTGATGCTTATAAATACTATACTTTGCACCGGAATGATAAAATCGCCAATCCGAAGAGCTTTTGATTTAGAACTCTGAAAAAAACGAGTTAATATTATTTTAAAAATTAAAACAATGATAATACCGAACCATTAATAAAAAATCGCACGGAATAAAATGCCATAAATGATCATAAGCGTTTTCTCAAGGTCCTCAAAATAGGCGTTTATTTCAGCGATATGATCTCTTCAACCGAATCCCCCTTCAAGTAGGAAATGTATGGTTGCAGGTGTGCTACATCTAAAGAATACCACTTTGTAGCTAAATTTTCGAATTACACTTCAGTGTAACACAAATATGAACTAATGCAAAACGCTAGTTTTCATTTAATTTTACATACCACAAAATGTACAAATACCAAAGAGCTTTCAGATATTATCAAAGTCAATTGAATAAAAAATTGCACTTATTTTTCGAGAGAAATATTATTTTAAAGACCTCGAAAATAAAATCAAATAAGTTGTTCTCAAAACTAGTAATGAAACTTATGCTCACTGTTCTCAATATCCAAAACGCACATAAAGTATTTTGATTTCTCAAAACATAAAAAACGTATACAATTTTTCGGTTTAAACAGTTATTTTGTCGACGTTATACTAAATATAGATCAGTGATAAGTAAACAAAGTGAACTGTCGATACGATCCTATCTCTTCAAAAGTGCAAGAGATAAACTAAAATAAACAAAACAAAAAAAAAATATTTTTATTAATTTATAACTTTATTATTGCAAATTTCATTAAATTGTGTGAGATGTACAATAAGAAAAATTAATTAGTATTTTTGTTAATGCTTTTCAGTATTATATTTTTTATGTTCGTTGCATAAAATTATTGCTTAAATTATTAATATTTTCATTTAAATTTTTAAGCTTAAATATATAAATTTTTTGGTTTCATAAACCTGCACAATTTTTTATTTTTGCTCTTCTTGTGTAATTTGTTTATGTATAATTTTGATTTGGCTTTGAAAGCTTAAATTAAAAATCTAATTCGTAATTTTTTTTTTCTTTTTTTTATTAATTAGTTTAAGGCACTTAAAAAATGTCGTGCGTTCAATTAAATTCTATTTTTTTTTTTTTTTTGTTTATTGTAAATATGTATAAATATCCATGGAAATTACATATAAATATAAATTCTTTTGAAATTATTGTCAAAGAAATTATCGAAATAATTTCATTTTTATTTATTTGAATTTTTTTTTGTTGTTGTTGTTAATAAACTGAAAAATGCTGTAAAACGCAGTTTTTCCTTATTTTTCTATTTTGTTTTAAAAAATATAACTCAACTCAGTGCTTTGTTTATTTATTTATTTTTTTTTTTTAGTCTACAAATTTGGCTTACTAATTTATCACATTTAATTTTGTATCCAATAAAAAAAATATATATTTATAATTTAATTGTAGTGCTGTTCCAAAAAAAAAAAAAAATTATAAAAAAAAATGTACCTGAGCGAGTTAATAATTTTTACACAAATTTTAAATTTGCATTTTTTCTTAAATATAAATCATAGTCTCAACACAAAAAATGGAGCATATGTTTGTTCAAAAATCTATTTTAAAGCACTGTTTTAACTTAAGTTTTAATTAACAAAACATATTAAAATTAAAATGCCCGAACCAAAAGGTAAATATTTTAGTTGTATATAAATAATTTGCAAACTTGCAAGACCTTGTGAATACCTTAAATGATTTATGAAATGTCAAATTATTTTTATTTGAATGCATTCATGATGAATTAAACTTTTTGAATTGATTCATTTGATTATGAATACACTCATGTTACATGATTTTTTGATAGTTTTTCAATTAGATAATTTTTTGTTTTTGTTGAGTAACAAATTATTGTACTAGCAGTAAAAAAAAATTTAATTTATTATGAATGATTTTAAATATGTTTTCTATTTTAGTCGAATGGATAAATTCAAAAAATAAAAACCTAAATGAATCATTTACAAATATGTAATTAAATTTTGAGCGAAAATGGGTTCAATTAGTCAAAACGCAACGATCCGTACGATGCGATACTTTACGTTTTGACTAATTCAACCGTTAGTATCAAATTAAATTTACAATAAAAACAAAAAAATGTCAAATTATTGCATTTCGAATCACCTTAAAAAAGATTTAGAATGAGTTAAGTATTTAGCACAATTTTTTGTGAAATCGGAACTAAAATTATTAATGAATATTTAAAATGTTATAATATACTATAAATCTCTTCTTTTTTATTAATGTTTTGCTCACGACTTATACAAAAAAGTAAAGCAGTTGAAAATTCATTTGGTCACATCGATACAATTCGATTAATTGACTGAGCAATATTTTTTTATGGATTTCATACAATACAACTACAAAATGCTGATATTCTATTAACAAAATTAAATAATAATAAAATAAAATAAACGCAACTGTTCTCATTTTCAATTTCGATAAAATTAATCGAAACTGTTTTTAAAATTTAAGCAATTTTAAATTTAAATTTACATTTTTTTTTGTAAGGAGAACAACTTTAAATTTCGTTTTTGTATAATTGTTTATACAATAATATCTTAAAAAAAAAAACAATGTCTTAATAATAACAATATACTGCGTTTTTCTTCTCACTCATTTTTAGCGTAAGCGTTCCAAAGATACTTTTCCGCTGCTAGGTAAGCAACGTTAAATTCGCTTCAATATCCTCTGTCGTGTTGTTGTTGTTGTTATTGTTGTTGTTGCTTTCAACAAAAGGTCGTCAATCGTTGTACATGCCATCAACAAGAAAATCCATACGATGATAATGACGTGTTGACCAGAAATCACGGAAGCGTCGATACATAGTCACCGCAACGCCAATGATTAAAGGTACTGTTACCATAATAGTAAATATTGGTACAATATAATCGGTAGAATGATATGCGCTTTGTTCTTGTGAAGGTTCCGCTTGCGGTGGTTCATATTGAGTTAAAGTTGCTGCATTGCTTGAGATGGCGGCGCTTGAAGTGGCATTTGTTGCAACTGGAGTTGTAGGAGTAGCAGCAGCAGTAGCAGCAGCAGCGGCAGCAGTTTGCTGTAACTTTTCTTCATATTCTTTATGCTTATCCATGCTATAAGTTATTTTTGGTTTAGTTGGATGTGTTGGCTTTGGAGTTGTAGTAGTCGTTGTGGTAGTTGTTGTAGTAGTCGTTGTTCTTGTTGTTGGTTTTATGGTTGTTGTGCTGCTGTTGCTTGTTGCATTCGCAGTGACCTTGGTGGTGGCGGCATTGTTGTTCGTATTAGTAACATTCGGCATATTTGAAGCTGTTGTTGCATTGCTGGCGACATTCGTTGTCGTTGTTGTTGTTGCTGTTGTTGGAGTGGAAGTGAGCGCAGAAATCGTTGCTGCTTTTGTTAGATTCACATTATTATTTGTTGCATCTATTACAGTTTTGACGTTTTGCTCAAGCGGAATTTGTACACCTTCTGCTACAGCTACAATCTTCGTTGTCGGTGTTTCGTTGATTTTTGTTAATTTCGTTGTGTTTGTTGCTGTTGTTGTTGTTTTTTGTGGCTGCAATATTAGCAGTCGAGGCAGTAGTTGCAGCAGCAGCACCGCTATTGCCATTTTCGCTCGCTTGCGTATTTTTAGCCGTCTGTTCCGGTTGTATATCCGTATTTGTGATCTTGCGACGACGTGAACTCTCAGTTGCGGGTTTAATTTCCTGCAATTGTTCCTTTAATAATTCGTTGCGATTTACTGTTAATTTTGTATCAGATTTTTCGATTTTATAGACTACTGAACTGTTGGCACCAGCAGTTCCAGTAGCAGCATTTACATTGGTTACATTGGTGGGCGTGTCGCCGGTAGTACTGCCGCTGCTCTTGGCAGTCTCTGCAGCTAGCGCCGTAAATACGCAACACAAACCGATTAGTATGCACAATTTAAACATTTTCGTACAAAACTTCGTTTACGATTTAACGTGTTTGGGTTTTTTTTTTTTTTTTTTTTTGTTTCTTTATTTCCCGAGAAAAGGTTTTCGCCGCGTTGGCGTTATAATTAAAATGTTCGTAAACTGATAATTAAACTTAATGACGCTTGCTTTGTTGGAACGAAATGTCTAAACATAGACACAGTCGCGCTTTATATGACAAACTTGCACAATTACTTTTTTATTATTATTTTCTTTCTTTTTTTTTTATCACAAATCGAGTGAGAGAACAAAGAAAACAAGTGAAAACTACTACAGCTGATTTGATACGCATGGCATGTGTTGTCGGCTGACAATGTGAATGGCAAAGGCGCAAAAATTTTATTTGAATAATTATTTAATTTTTTATTATTAATTTTTTTTTTAATTGTTTATTTATTAATAGATGAGTATATAAATACGTACCAACTCTTAGGTATTGAAAAAAAAAATTGTTTTCGATAAACTTTGAATATAAATAGTCAAGTTGAGTGGCGTAGCGTTGCTATTCCCAAGAGAGAACTTTATCTGTGATCGTTTGAGGTTGTGTAAAAATTAGTGAAAACAAGGAAAAACATTAACTTCGATGAAAACGAAGCTTAAATACCCGTAACACGAAACTGAAAATAGTTTGTGTGTGAATATCAATGGCTTATAGTATATACATTTTTTTAATAAAAGTATAAAAGTTCGAAAATAATAGGTAAGTTTGTATGGGGGCAACAGATAAAAAGGGCGTGGCAACTTGGTTTTGACCTTAAATGTAGTGAATACATTCATAAATAACAACACTTTTCATACAAAAATTCGAATATGCGTGGTAAGTTTGTATGGGGGCTACACCTAAAAATGGGCGTGGTACTTTGATTTTTCGAATTTAATTTAGTCGTTATCGAGAAAAGCTTAAGTTTTAATTTTCAGCTTAATATCTTTACATCTTGATCGAACAAAATGCCTAAAAACAGACGACGATTGATGACTAGATTGATTCATTAAGAGAGTCAGTTCAGTTTTACTCTTTTGCGCACTTATAATTCGTAATCAGTTTTTTGTATATATTTCATTAGGCAAATAAGGCAGAAATCGTTTTCATAAATTTTTTTTGTAAAATTGTTTTTGTTAAACTTTTATGTTTTTTTTATATTTAAAAGTTAAAATTAAATTGGTACATTATGTTCCACATGTTTAGATTTGACTTTCGGTTTATCAAGAGTTGTTGTCCTTTTCGGCATTGAGTCATTTCTGGACAATTTCGTAAGAAATGAAGCGTTGCTCAGCTAACTATTAAAAATCCAAATCGCTGAAGGTTTTACTCCAAAAGGTGAATGTATTATCTTTTAATTAACGAATTCCTTTCGAAACTAAACCATGTGACCCACACCACAACATGTAGAAAGTTATCTTGTTTTCTATCTAGAAGACGTTATAATAGCCATGCCATGGTGCAATTATACAAGGTGATGCTAAGCGATCTTTCTCTCTCAATATATTTTGTACCAACGTAAGTCATATTTAAGTACAAAAAGTAGCAAAAACTATAAATAAAATGTATCTATCTCCTTCGCACTCGCAAGTCTGTACAAGAAACCGAGCATACTTCTGACTTATTCACTCTCATACGCTTGTATTGAAGGTCAATCGTCACCTTTTATAATTGCGCCATGCACCCTGCAACTTTTAATATAAGATAAAGTATGTCGATCACTGAACATCCGTTCGGCTTTGGGCGCGGCAAGGTTAGTCTCATAGGTTGTCGAATTTTTATTGCTTTGAACGAAAAGTATAAGAACTATGTAGCCTATACAAAAAGAAAACGTATAAACTATTTCATTTGAAGTTTATTTGGTTTTCTGCTTTCTCAGTTTACGGCTGCGCAATTCCGTAGCAACATTTGTTGCAGTCGCTGTGCTATGCTTTAATTTGCTATTATCTCTGAAAGTTCCATGCAACTTATCCAGCCAGCCAAGTACGCCGTAATTAAAATTAAATCTATAAAATAAGAAAGAATGATAAAGTTAAATAAAAATAAGAACAAACAAAATTTTGAAACCTTACTTGGCATGATGATAGTCATGAAAACGTACTGAGCTCGGTGACCACGGAAAATCATAACCCGTATGATCGCACATAGAATTTATAATTGCTAACGATATGAATAGCCAAGCTGTCGTTATATGACAACGTAGCAATAGAAATGTTACCCCAACCGGTAATAAATTCGCAACAATATGTTCCAACGGATGACAGTACATTGCTGTAACAGCAATTGGTGCTGTCCACTCGTGATGTTTCTTATGTATATATTTATAGATCGATTTATGATGCAACAAACGATGTGCATAATAGAACATAAATTCTTCGATTAAAACAAATCCGATCATTTGTAATAGTACGCGTTGCAATGAAGGTAATTCACGTAAATATTCGTTGTTGTTGTTGTTGTCGTCGTTAATGATCTTGACATTATCCAATTGTCTATTGCCGATATGAAAAATAATATAATACATGGGCAGCCCAACAACAAATTGATTTATAAGTACCACTTTAATAGCCTATAAAAAAATATCTATCAAAAAAAAGAATTCGACATTTTATTGTGTTATATTTTGGCTTACACTAGACAAACGCTTCATGCACACCGGTTCATTTTGTCCTGGTTGTATTTTGTATTTACGTAAAAATTTTGGACAATTTGTTATATCCATTAATGTAAAAAGTGCTGCATAGCTCCAGAAAACTATAAACACAACCAGTGCAGTGCCAAAGACCCATAATATCATGGGATCATCGCCAATAATATCGAGTAAACTATTCCAGCACAATTGCAAAGAATCACCCAAAAGGCGCCAACGTAAAATAAATTCGTGCCACAAATCCATCTACGCTGCTAATCAAATTTAAACTAATTGTATAAAAAGTTTAAAACATTAAAAGGTACTTTAACGAAAGCGATTATCTATAGAATTTATTTAAAATAATATATATAAATTGTCCATAAATACATACATACATAGGTAGTTCATAAAGTTCCCATACACTGCCACTGTTCATGAAAAACAAAACAAACTTTTCTTTGAATATTCCACATCGTAGCAGCACTTGCTTTTACTTTACATAACGAACTTCCATGCAGCTTTCAAACAATATCTTTAGCTAGTTTGAGATTTATGTGAAGTTAAGTGCCAATATTTTCTATGAAATTTTTCAACTATCCCCAAAAATTTGAAATTTATAGTATTAACGTTGATAGTGATTTGTGGTCGCTTATCAATGCATACACATATAATATATAAATATAGTATGTCCGTATTTACTTAGCTATTTAAGAACACCGGCAACAGTGGCTATGCCAATATTTCGCTTATACACTGCTCATCATTTGAATAGCGCCCCATTCTATGAACGTTTATGAAGAGAAATATCGTTATCCGGCTAAAAAAATATTAATTTTCTAGGTTTCTACATTAAATCTAGGAAAAAGTGATATTTTCTCATCATAACATGGAAACTCGGGGGCTTTGCGGCATCATTAAATATTATTCGATTTTTTCCATACATTTTTGGACCACCTTAGTTTTTGCTTCAGTTTATGACGAAGAATATGCAAAAATGTTGAAAATGTTAATACAAGTCCTTATAATATTACACCTACTACTGATCAGGAAAATAGGTGCTCATATCAAGTAGGACAAAATTATTATTAGTTGATGTGAGGCTTCATTTTTATACCCGTCACACACAGTGTGGAGGGTATTATCATTTTGTCAGAAAGTTTGTAACGCATTAAAGGAGACATCTTAGACCCTATAAAGTATATATATTCTTGATCAGCTCGACGTGACGAGTCGATCTAGCCATGTCCGTCTGTCTGTATGTATGCGTTTCATTCGCTTAGTTTTAAAGATATTAACCTGAAACTCGGAACTTAAGCTTTTCTCAGTCCTAAGTAGTTAAAATCAAAGTGCCACGCCCATTTTAATACATACAAATTTACCGTTTTCCCATTTTAGTATGAAAATAGCTATTATTTATAAATGTAGTCCTCCAAATTGGGTAAAAATACTCTAATGTCATCCAATGTCAAATTCAAGCTGCCACGCCCATTTTTAGCTATAGCCCCATACAAATTTACCGATCATTTTCGAATTTTGGTATAATAATTGTTATTATTTTTGAGACTATTCATTCAAATTTGGGTAAAAACACTTCTAAAGACATCCAATAACAAAAGCAAGGTGCCACGCCCATTTTTAGCTATAGTCCCCAAACAAACTTATCGCTTATTTTCGAACAAATGTATGAAAAAGCTTTAATTTAAAAAAATAGTCACTCCACGTGAGTAATCACACATGTAATGACATTAATATCAAAGATTCGTGTGACGGGTATTTAAGCTTCGGTTCCACACGAAGCTAACGTTTTTTCTTGTTTTACTATATGAATTACTGAAAAACCAGTTTGTGTCGAATCGAACCGTGGTTCGATGTACTTTAAACACCGAGGTTCAAAGGCATAAACTATTCAAAGTTTTTGTGTTTTGCAGCCTTGGTATTTAATGCTTCGGTATCACGAAAGATATTGACTCTTGTTTTACTATTTGATACAGAGTTATAAACGAACCGTGGACACTTCTAAAAACGGCTGAAAGTTGCTATTGCAAATGCACTACAATTTTTTTGGTGCTTTGCATGCTTTTGTATGAAAGATATTGAAACAAGCTTTAAAAAAAAGAACTAAACTGTTCAGTTAAAATTAAAAACTTTAGCTTCAAACTCAATCGCATAATTAGTTTGGAAGTAATGAGGCTTGAAAGTCAACTTTTGTGGGGTGGGGCTCTATTCAAGTGACGAGCAGTGTAGTTATAATATTTAAATTTTTTAAACTTTGACTATAAATCCATATTAAAACAATAAAGTAGACGCCACTTTCCACTCCTCTCTTTAAATTTTTTGTTTTGCTTTTCTCTAATCATAAATAATTTTTGGACCCCCGCCATGTTTTAAAGTATCAAAGTACAAATTTTTCATCTAAACAAAAAAAAAGCTAAAATAATCTTATTAGAAAAAATAAAACACACTTTTACTTTCTTTAATCACATATACAATACATTTTGCAATTTTATTAAACAAATCGCATTTAGAATGTATGAGAGATATAGTACATCAATTAATAGACATATATATATGTACTAGTATGTATGTTTTTTTTTAGTATAGATATTTTATAGATTTATATTACTTAAATTACAGTGTCTGTGTTGTGTATTTTATATTTCTTTTTTTTTTTTTTATAAATAAATATACAATGCATATATGTATGTATGTATATACTATCATATAGTGTCATCATATTCCACAAATTAACAACTAACTCTTTTGCCATTACTTAATAAAATACATATTTTAGGTAGTAGGTAGTGCATAGTGTAGTGACTTTGCCATACAAGTTATTTAGTATTATAATAGGTTTATGTCTGGATGATCTATAAGAGAGAGAGAATACTCAGCACATTTAAATTATTATTTTTTTTTTTCGTTTTATCACAATTAAATTCTAGGGATTTATGTATCTCAACGACTATATACGTAGTATAAGCATCAAAGAATAAACTTAGACATTGAGATGTAATGCAAACTAAAAGCCACAATAACAAATTTTTTTTTCTTTTTAAGAATAGATAACATATCAGAGTTTTATGCTATACTAAAGCTTATGATATCTTTTTTTTATTATGAATTTTAAGCTTATTTCATTGTAGAATCGGGAAAAGCCTCACGCGGCGGCACAAAGCTGAGCATCATAATGTGTCGTGCATAGGCTTTACTTGCGCGAAATAATGAATCCGTGCCATGTAAACGATCCAGTACACCTAGTACACCGAAGCAATTGTTAAATCTATAAGAACGAGAATAAATACAAATAAATAAATAAAATACATATACATGTAAATAAATAAAACTCACTTCAAATGATGAAAATCATGCGCTTCCGGACTGGGAAAGAATGGCAAATGATAACCGGAATGTGCATTCAATGTTGATAATATGGCCAATGCAAACCATAGCCAAGCTGTTGCCACATGACTGCCCATAAGAAATACGCCAAGAAATGGTGGCACCAAATTACTAAATATATGCTCAATCGGATGACAATAGATTGCTGTCACCGCAATTGGTGCGGTCCATTCATGATGTTGTTTGTGTATAAATTTGTAGATATTACGATGATGTAACAAACGATGCGAATAGTAGAAACCTAATTCTTCCATAAGTATGCAAACGGTTAATTCGAAACAGACCCAATGGAATGTCGGTAGCTCATGTATATCGCTTAAGCCGCGTAAAGACATCAATTTATAACTGAGAAAGGCAAGCGGTATACCGACAAAAAGTTGATTGCAGACGACGCGCCAAATGACCTGCCAAAAAAAAAAAAAAAAAAAAAAAAAAATTTAAAAAACGAAATAAAATAAATTCAATGAATGCATAATTGATTAAATGATTTCAATTTTAAATATTAACCTTAACAAGACGCGCACATTCTACGGGTTCATTGGTACCCGGTTGAATTTTATATTTACGCAAAAATGCCGGACGATTGGTTAAATCCATAAAAGTGTATAGACCGCCAACGAACCAATAGACAAGCATTGTAAACATTGTTGTACCAAAGACCCAAAGCATCATGGGATCATCACCTGAATTGAATTTAAAATGAAAAAAAAAATATCTTTTGTTTTAATATAAATTTTTTAAAGGCATTTTTCAAAAACAAACTTCTTTATTTCTCCCTATCTCTCTCTCTCTCTCTCTCTGTTATTCTTTCTAAGTACTTAAGAGCTTAAAACTGTTAATTAAATCGTTTTTGCAATAAACTGTCATCATAAAAACAACAGCAATAAATGTTCACTACTTAAAATGAAAACTAAATTTAAATTGTTTTATTAGCCGAATTGCTGACTAAGCTAAATATTGCATACACAATTGAACAGAAATGTAAATAATAAACAAAATAACACTTATTGTGGACATCACGCCTATATTATATACTACACTGTTTTCTATAGATGCTTGGCATGGACCAAGTTTAGATACAAATTCTTTTCATATCACTGGTCTTTTCCGGGTTTATAAATTTTCGAAAACTGTTGTTTTTATTTTAATATAATTTAATTAATCATATTTTTTTGAAAATATAGTCTCCCATTTTCGAAATTAGTGATTTACTTTTCAAATACATTTTATAATTCACAAACAGTTTTTGCATTACAATACAGAAGATTCTGCGTGATTAGTGTTTCTTTGTCTAATTTATGTTGACGTCTAACATACGAACAAGCAGGAACTATATTTTATTCTTAAACTGTTTAAGAATTTGAAGATTATACAAATTTTATTAAAAAGTAAATTTCTAAATTCTAGTGTTTTTCGAAATGGAAGCTGCCTGGCGGTATCTAAAAAACACAACTGAGTTTAAAAGAATTTTAACAGAATATTCTGTAAATAGCTCCAGGAAAATAAGTACGAAGAAAAATTTTTCAGATCATGGGCTAAAGAACCTCATTTAAAGATAACCAATATCATTTGGGGGCACTTTTTACATGGCTAACCGGCTACATCCTTTCAGTTCAATATCTTCAAACCTAGTCGAACTGATCCTTTAATACGTTGCAAACTGACACCGAAATTTGTAAAAACCGTTTTACACTATTTGCTACGGGTAAAATATGCTTTGAAAATTTTGTTTTCATAGGTGGGGAACGCAAGCTTAATATATATCTCAATTTTGAAATCTATTTGTTCTATTCTCATTTTAAGATAATTACGCATCGAAGTTAAACTTTTATCGTGTTTATATTTTTGTTATTGGAGTAAAAGAGTCAGAGAGGAATATAAATATATAAAATAAATGCGCAATATTACACCAAAATTCATGATAGCACGTTTACACGTATCGAATAGAGTCAAATTTCTGCTATTTAATTTAGCTATTGACTATATTTTCTGTAAATTGTAGTTTCTAGATATATTTGTGATGAAAGTAGTTTTCATCTTCAGACAATTGAAGACACTAAATATTTTGGTGGATCATAAAAGAAGTAATTAAAGCAACTTCGTAATTTATCAATTCGTAAGAAGTGGAATCCAGCGATCTTGAAATATTTTAATGGTGCTTCCATATCTCTAATTGCTTAGGAGTAGATATACAAGTTACAACCATGCAGTTTTCGATGCTTTACGGATTCTGTAAGACCTCTTTCTATATACATATGTATCTTATATGTATATACAAATATTCATTAACGAATTTATTTTATAAAATTTCTATGGAATACCGAATCATAAGCTTAATAAGTACATAAATAGTTAATTTGTTGATAAAAGTCAAATCGCACTTAGTGAATATCAGTTGTTGGGTATGAACGGACGTATGGAATATTGTAATGGGACGTTTCAGGGGGCACTTTCGCTGTAAATTTGCAAAAAAATAAACAAAGCAAATTGCAAAGTAAACAATTTTTTTTTCTGAGTGTGTGTGTGTGTGTCTGTTTGATAAAAAAAAAAAAAATAAACAAACTGAAGAAGATCTTGCGTACGCTCTTTTTTAAAAAAATTTGCTCTCTATGCTCCTGCTAGCTTAGGACTTTGCAAGAACAAGTTTTGACTTATATTTATATATATATATATATATGCTATATACTATGCCATATGTAGCTACATTGTATATATGTATGTACATATTTTTATATACAATTATTTATTATATTAAATACTTACCAAAAACATTGATGAATCTGTCCCATTGTGCCTGCCAAAAATTTCCAGAGGCACCCCAGAAACTTTGTAGATGCCTGGTAAAAAGGAAACATGTTAAATCGTTAAATTTTTCCATGTTCTTGAACAATAACAAAAAAAAAAAAAAAAAAAAAAAAAATGTTGCACTGCGCCAAAGCGAAAAAGAAAAAGAAAATTGCGCGTATTTATATTTTGTATCTTTCGTGAAAAAAGTATCTTTTTTTTTTTTTTTTTTTTGTATATCTCTTGAAAACTTAAACTTGAGCTCAAATGTAATGCAAAAACATTTTGTATCTTTAAGATTCAGTATAGAGATACGATCAATTTGATCAATACAATTGCACTGGCGTTTCGTGCCACGTCTTTGCCTGTTGTTATCGTACTAAAATTTAACTGAGTTTGAAATCGCGATGCGACTGGCGAAATTACTTTTATTTTTTTTTTTTTTTTGTAAGTGATTTGCGCACGTATAAACAGCTAGACGGACAGTCAGATATGTGTACATATATATTTATATAGTATGTATATAGATGTGTATTTGTACAATGATGATGAGTATGCCTTCATATGGAAAATTACAATAACAAAATATACCATACAACAAAGAAAGATACAAAACACAATAACAAAACCAAAGCAATGCAAAGCAAAGCAAAGCAATAGAGCTCTGACAGCGATGACGATAAACTTTAATGAAATGCATTTTAAAAATTTTTTTGGGAGGGGGTAGAGTGGGCGGGGTGTTTGTATATACATTTCGTAAATATAATAGAGGAACACAGGGAGTAAATTGGATATGTATGATACAAACTACGATGTTTCGATTAAGAGTGCTGATTTTGTGCTGATTTTGTTCTATGTTTCGATTTAAATCAAATTTCTCAGAATCGAAATGATTTGATTTTCTGAAATTTTGATTTTCGAACACTTTATTTGGTTTTGTTCAAATATCTTACGTTTCTATGTATATTTACATATAAATCATAAATCATAGTATACGGAATAAATGTACATAATTCTATCAGATTCAAGAATAAAAAAAAAATAAAAAAGAGTACGAATTAAATTAAATTATAACTAAGATTTTTGGTTTATATTCAAAGAATGATAAATGATCTAGATTAAGCTACAAGAAGCTAACTACCCATTAACTATGAATCAAATAAATAAATTTAAAAAAAATAACGTTTAATTTTATAATTCTCAAACAGTTTAAGCATAAGAATATAGTTTTTGCATGATCGAACGTAAGACGTTCATGAAAAATTAACTTTATAATTCGGTTGTACCACACAAACTAAACAAAGTCTACCGATCATGCAAAAAACTCTATATTGATGTGCTAAACTGTTGAGAATCATAAGAATTTATTTGTAAAGTAAATCAATAATTTCGAAAATGTAACTTGAATGTATGTTAAAATCAGGGCACAAGGCGGTTTAGAAACGAACCGGTTTTTGGTTGTTTGCTCCGAACCAAGAACCGAACGAGTTTCTTTAAAAATAAACTGGTTTTATAAGGGGTATAAGTGGTTCACTTCGAACCGCCTTTACTTTTCTTTAAAAGAAATTAATATCAAATATTATATTCTAAAATTTACTTGAGTGAGGACCGAACCCGAACTGAACCGTGATTTAACACTGAACAAAAACCGGTTTATGAACCGAACCAGCGGTTCAAAGACATCACGATACACTGAACCGAACCACTAGCAATTTTTTAGTGTGCACCCTGGTTGAAATTCATTCTTTATTTGACTTATTATTGCCCCATACTCAAAATGGATTAATGTTTAATAGTGTATTGGTAGGAAAACGATTTAAATGGAAAGATGAACGGACAGACGGACCTGGTCAAAACTATGTATTAGAGAACATCGACCATCCGACAGATTTTGATCAGTAAGGAAAACATCTTCTTAAAAAATAAAATTTTAAAGAAATCAATTTGTTCAAAATGTTCGAATTCCAATTGAAAGTGTTCTCATAGAAAGCTTTTACGTGGTTTTCAAGACTCAAATGTGTTTCATTAAAAAAAAAAAAAAAAGTTTTATCCAAAATTCCAAATCTTTCTACTCACCAGGTTAAAACATTTCGAAAAAATACAAAAATGGCCAAAGCGCAGGTTATTATAAAAATGACACTGTGCAATGAAGAAAGCCATAATGGGCGCTGTAAATCAAGACCAACGGGTAAAAGTTCTACCAACATTGGATCATGAAAACCATCAATTTTTGATGCATTACTATTAATGCCTCCAGCCCACTATCGCCCTAACGCCTCCTACACCACCACCACCACCTACTCCACTTCCATTTGATGCTGTTATGCCTGATTTTTGTTTAATGTTTGTTGTTGTTGTTGCTGCTGCTGCTGCGGCTGCATTTGCTGTTATTGTTGATGTTGTTGTTGTTGTTGCTGATAAAAGTTGATCTATTGTTTGATGTTTATTAAAATAATGTTGATCATTTTGTTGATCGATAGCTATAGAATTTACATTTGCAGCGTTTTGTGCTGTTGCCGCTGCTGCTGCTGCAGCAGTTGTTGCTGATGTTGACATAATTGTTGTTGCTGTATTTAATGTATTTATATGCGTACCATTTGAATGTGGATAATACGAATAATTACTCGTTTGTATATTATTTATTGACGTTGATCCTAAAATTAATGCTGATGTTGACGACGTTGTTCCTGTGACACCTATTGGTGTTGTTGTTGTTGTTGTGCTTGTTATTGTTGTTGCAGCATCATTTTTACCAGTATTATTATTATTATTATTATTTAACCTATTTATACCCGACATACTTTTTTTTTGCGTTGGATTTTAATTTTATTTTATTTTTGAAAAATTGTTCAATTATTTAAAACTGTATTCAATTTCTTTTTTGTTTATTTGTTTATTTTTTTTAAATTATTCTTTGTGTTATACATAACTCTTTATCTAAAATATCTTTGGCGCTTTTCTATTTGCTGCTGTTGCTGCCTGTTTTTCTGTTGTTATCGTTTACGCTGTTCACGCAACGAATTGTCCTTGACATTAACCGAACTTCGATTTTTCGAGAAAAACAACAACAAAATACATCGGATGTAACTGTAATGAATTTGGTCTTTTTTTTCTTTCGACTTCTTTAAATACACTGAAAATGTAAGTTTTTTATTTTAAACAATTTATATATTTTGACATATTTTTTATGACATTCTAATTTTTTATTATTTTAATTAATAAATTTTTTTTTTGCATGTTTATTTTTCACAATAATTTTGATTTTTCACAATTTTTTGTTATATTTTGCGCAGCAATGTTATTTTTACTTTTTGTTTTTATTATTATATTAGGGCCTCAAGCATTATCCGAGGGCTGTAAAATGCAGCGCAAATATTATCCTGGAAATGCGGCGTACATAACTAAAACTTGTATGAATTATAGAGTTACCAAATAGGCTTTAAGAAAAAATACAAAAAATTAGTGAGTCCTTTATTTAGCATGGAAATGCATTGAAATTTTAGAGATTAATTGGTACAGCTTTAAAAAAATATTTAAAGCTGTAGAATTGAAGAAACTGTTTCAATAAGCCATTGAAAGTGATTACAAAAAAAAAAAAAAAATAAAACAAAGAATGTTGTTCACCCAACATTACAAACAGTTATTTGTCCGAACGAAATATTATTATAGATGGAACACACACTAAACTACCACATATTTGTACTTTTCCTATGAAAAACTTTTAGGTGAATCCCCTATACAAACTTGCAAGAAAGTGCAATTTCGTGTGACGGGTATTTTAGTTTTGGTTTTACGAAAGTTAAGTTTTAAATTGTTTTATAATAAAATAAATTTAATCTTAGAATTTGGTTTATATCGAATCATTCAAACATATCGCATACGAATTAAATCTTTAGTATTTAGATCTTCAAACATTTAAAATATAATAATTATTTATACAATAAAACCAATTATTGTGAATATTTATTTTAGATATGGATTAAGGGAGTCATCCCATGTGCCGGTCGGTTTGGGAATCAAAAATTGAATTTTTGGCAGGCTCCCAAATTTTTTTTTCCAAGAATTTCTTTTTTTTTCTCGAATATTTCCTTTAAAAACAAAAAAAAAAAAAAGGGTTAAGTATCGAAATGATCCTAGTTCAGCAGATGCGTACACATCTACTGTGTAATTCCTTCAAATTTCGTTGAAATCCGTTATCTAGATTTCGAGTTATCGTGTCAGCAAGTTTTAAAAACATAGTTTCGAGAAAAATGCATTCAAAGATTCACCTACGGTTAGCATGTGTAAAGTGTTGGCTCACCATCAATCTGCTATGCTTGGTGCATAAAGTAACCTAGAACATTTTACGCACGCAAAAATAAATCACAGCAAATTTTGTCGTGCCTACTTGAGCGCCCTTAAACAATTTAATTTGTTTGGTCACCCTACAAACTAACATTGATGCTACTTAAGATTTACCTAAAAAAAATATATATTTATATTGATTATTCGAATAATATGCGAATTATAAATGTTGCATTGAAATAAATTCTGGAAAAAAATGTTTTTAATTTTATATGTTTTTTAGTGTTGAAAATATTTAAATTCTTATTTTACGTTGAAATGTTACCGCCGCATTAATTTATCTTTCGTTGTGAATGTCTTTTCTTGTGATTGTGATTGTGATTGTTTTTTTTTTTTTTTTTTTTTTTTTTGGTTTGTTGTTGTTTCGTTTCAGAGCACAACAGCTGATTGTAGATAAAATTGTACCATCTCGCTTGCACTTATATCTCTTGCTTTGTATTCTAGTTTCCAAGCAGAGCTTAGTTTGCTCTCACTCTTACATGAAATGGACCTATAATTTCTATGAAGGATGTTGTAAATTGTGCAAAAGTCCTTTTTACGTAGCGCGTGTGAGTTCAAAAAAAAAAAAAAAAAAGTAGTTATGAAATATTGGTTTAAGCTCGTCAAATTTAAATGTCGATGAAAAGGCGTAACTAAAATAAAGTGCGCGCTTGTGGACAAACGACATACTTTAAGGTGAGGTGTGAGTTGAGCATCTTAACGATTGTCAACAGACGGGCGGATCATGGATTCGCTGATGCTATTGGCTCCAAATGTCACTGCCGCTAATGTAACGGATGCAAACGTAAGCGTTAGAAACAATTCTTTAGTTTCTGATTTAGAAACAGCTGCAGGCGCTGAAAAGAAAAACAACGCAATTAATGCTTCCAAAGAGAATAATGATTTAGCTAATAATGCTACTTCTACTACTTCCGAGGAAGAAGATGAAGATAGAGATGATTGCTTCTATGAAGCATCGAATGGTACTGATGAACATGAACTTGAATTGGCCTTTGAAAATGCATTGCAATTGTCCTCGTCAAGAACAGTGGTGTCGTCGACGGAGGCGGCGGCGGCCGCAGCGTTATCAAATGACGTCAGAGTTGATGTAAGGGTTGATGTGGATGCTGTTGACGAACAGCTGGATGCAACTGTAGAGAACAATTATGCGGCTTTGCCTATTAACAACAACCACAACAACAGCGGAAAATGTTGCTGGTGGTGCAATGCCTAAATCGGGATTCAGTGCAGTGCAGTGTACGGATGCTGAGGATGATGTTACAAATGATGTGCTAGTAAAAATGCGTCAAAAACGTAATAAAAGTAAGCAACTTTAAAGCAAATTTTATTGTATTGCCTTTTTAATTATATTTCAAAAACATTTTTCTTAGCACTAAAAGACTTAAATAAAATCAACGATGCGAGGCCGATAGATGCGCTTTCAGTTAGCGGCGGTAGCTTTGTAGAACGTGAACAAAAGCAACGACAGCAAACACTACTATCGACTAAATCCTGCGAAACACCCGGTATATCGGCTAACACAACACTGTCGCCAACAAATTCATACAATGGCAGCATCGGCAGCGATGGTAGTGTCGGTGGTGGTGCGCGTCGAAAATCTTGGACGTTATCACCACAAAGCGGTGGATCAACACCTTTAAGTGGTGCAAAAAGAAAGTTAAACCGCCTCAACCACTTAGCTCAGCTACATCCAACATAAATGCAAAGTCACCAACAACACTGTCAAGTGCAACGAATACAGGCAATAGTGGTGGCGAAAGCTTCAATCTTTGGGTGGCGCGCGAATGTTTTGAAACAGTGCCTGCTGAAATGGTCTATGAAGTACCGCTGGCTGATACGTTAACTGTCGAAGAGGATGAAGAGGATGAGGAGTCGGCCGCTGTTGAGAGTCTACTCGGCGCTGCCGCTGCACTACAGGCTAGAGCTACCGCAGCAAAGGCAAACGCTGCAGCATCTACGCCACAACATTCAGTGCAAAGACGTCAAAAGCATTTACGTCAGCCACAACATCGGCCTCTGGAACGTTCTTGGCCGCCACGTGCTATTGGACGCGATTTTAAGCTTCAGGGCGATGTGTTCAAATTCGACATACTCGATACCGATGAACGTTTAGATGATTTCAGTAGCTTCAGTAGTGGAAGCGGTACCAGCAGTAACAATAATTCACCACTGCGTCTGATGAACGATGCTAGTCCACCGCTTACGAGTGGTACTAGTGGTACGCCACCTCCGATGCGCTTTAAACCATTGATAAAGAAAAAGATTGGACCGGATAGTTATATTAATACTATATCTACAAAGAAAGTTCCAGCATCGGAAACATATGAGTTTCCCACTTTTCCGTTGAAAGAGAGTTGTATATCCATGAATACCAATAGTGGCAATGCAACAAATATATTTCCGCATCTGAGGCAACATCGTCCATTGACACGAGCACTTTCGAACGGCAAGACAACGGGAAACTCTGCTAATACTGCTAGCGGTGCACTAAGCGAGGATGCGGGCCTATCTTTTTGCACTTCGACAGTTGCAGCAACTGCATCACCGCGATTATTGCTATCACCAAAGCGTCAACGGAGCCCTCCATCCGGTTGTTCTACACGTAGTGCTTCACCATTAGATATTATACTTAGTCCCGAATCGCATTCACCCACTCGCGGCCGTGGTGTGGGCGGTAGCAATATGGAACCGCTTCCAACGACAAACGCTTTGCATGTACGTCCACAACAACGCTTACTTAAACGTGTTGGTGGCGGTATCGGTAATCCGTCAATTTCAAGCAATCTCATTTGTCCACCAACGCCCACACACCACGCACGACGCCATGCACGCCTTCAAGCTGTCACTGCCAACAATAATACTGCCCTTGCACAGACCGGTGGTCTAGCAAGTCAGTATGATTTTAATTACCTACAAACGCCACCCTCATCGCCAGCTTCATCTGCATTTAGTACTGCCGCCACAGCTAGTAGTACGGCGGCCGGTGAAGGATATACGAACCGCAGATATTGTTCAATTAGGAGCCACAGCCACTTTACAAGTGGAGAAGATGGTGCAGCATCAGCAATTGAATTGGTCGATGATAATGATGTTGTACACATAACAAGCACAAGACTGCCTTCGATACCGGAGCGTGGTGCTGCAGCTGCCACTGTTGGTGGACTAGTACGCAATAGTGGCATATATAGTGATGCCATGGAGACAAATGGTGCAGAACCACCATTACCACCAGCTTGGGAAGCGCGTATGGATAGCCATGGGCGCATATTCTACATTGATCACACAACGCGCACAACTTCGTGGCAGCGTCCTGGCACTAATGGTACAACGACAATTAATGGCCCAGGTATTTATACACGAAACATTTTTTTCCAAATTTTTTTTTCTATATTAAAATAAAATTACAGCAGGACGTGAACAGCATCATAGACAGCAGCTCGATCGCCGTTATCAATCTATACGACGTACGATCACCAATGAAAATCGCATGCTAATGTCTTCAGTTGCCGAAGCTGCTGCCGCTGCTGCTGCTACTGTCGCTGGAAATAATGGTAACTCAGCCGCAGCGGCAGTTGTGGGTGCTGCATCTAGCAGTACTTCACATACAGCTTTGCATCCGGTACAGTACAATGCAAATGGACATGCGAGCAACAACAATTCACAAACCGCAGGGGTTCCGGCTACAATTACAGCCGCAGGAGTTTCGCATACCACTAATATGCAACTCATGAATCTCGCTGTGCACCCGGCGGTGCTAATGCTTTGCCGTCCTGATTTCTACTCAATGCTGCATACAAACGAAGCTGCACTTGCCATTTATAATCGAAATGCAGCGCTCAAGCATATGGTCATACGCATACGACGCGATCCACAGTGCTTTCAACGATATCAATACAACAAAGATTTAGTTGGTTTGGTTAACACTTTTGCGCAGCTTAATCGAGATTTGCCCTCATGCTGGGAAACGAAACTCGATCAATCGGGCAAGCAGTTTTTCATTGATCACAATAATCGTAGAACATCGTTCATGGATCCGCGTTTGCCTATTGAATGTCCACGTGTTGTGCGTCACCGCCAACAACAACAACAGCAGCAGCAACAACAACAACAACATTATTATCATCAGGCACCACTGCCAGATTATGTTGATGGCAATTGCATGTCAGCACCAGGTGCATCTGCATCATTAGGTGTTAATTCAGGTGTGCCACCATTACCACCACCGCGACCAACATCATCGCTCTTATCCAGTGGTGGCATAAGTAATCGCAGCAGTGTCACTAGTCATAGAAATAACGCTTCAACAACAGCGGCAGCAATGTCTGCTGCCGGTGCAAGTGGCAGCAGCTTAGCAAGTGGTAGCACTACTAGCTACGATGAAGTGCCCGTGGCATACAATGAGAAGGTACTTTTTTTTTTTTAATTGCTTTAATTTTGTTCAACTATTACTAATAGTATTGTAATTTTTTTTTCTTCAGGTTATTGCCTTTCTACGTCAGCCAAACATACTCGAGATTCTACGCGAGCGCCAAGGTCAGCATACTGTTTCACGTTCATTGCGCGAGAAGATCAATATTTTACGCGTCGAAGGCGTGCCTGCACTGGAGCGGCTCGGTCATGATCTACAATTGACCATTTTACTTAGGTGAGTACATTTAAATCTTAAAAAAAAAAAAAAAAAAACAGAAAAAAACATTGATAGCTTTATTCGATTCGTGCGTGTGTCTCTGTGTGTGTTTATGTGTGTCTTAATTGTTTTAGCGCACTTGGACAAGGTCTCTTTTCATAGCAGTATTTTTATTTTTTTAATTATTTAATTGAACTTATTTTTATAATATTCGAATTGGAGTTATTAGTGGCGTCAATGTCCATTACTGCAGCAGTGTTGACGTCGGCCACTTCACATATTGTCCTGCTTCACTGACTTTGCATTCTAGTGCATATGCGCGTACCGCTTAAGCGTTTTAATTAGTATATCTAAAATTGTGCTAAGTTTTTCACGCCAAGGTTAACAGTGCTGTTTGTTGCTGTTTTTTTGGCTTTAGCAGTATGAGTGAATCTAACGCTTGTTCAAATATATTTTTATTCATTATTTTTATAATTATTATTTTTATTATTAGTTAATTTTTAGCTAATTTTTCATAATAAAAGCAATGCACAAGGCTAATGAATTTTCCAATGTATTAAGACATTTAGAGACTAATTTAGAAGTCAGAAAAATTATTTAACCACAAATATTAAGGAAATTCTCATGCATTAATCGGTCGGTCGGTCGGTCGTTCGGTCGATTGACCTTAATTTTTGTTCAATCTAGTTATTCTATTTTATGTTTTTATTTATTAACTATTTGACTAGCATGAAATGTTTAATACCTTACAATATTTATATATACAGTGAAGCAGAGGCAGTCGACGGTTTTTTTGTGGATCAAACAAAGTCAAAAGTTAACCTTATCATTGTAATATTCAACATTCCTATTATTCTGTAGTATTCAATATCGTAAAAAAAAGCAGGTAGAGTCTTTCCCCACTGCTTCCAAAAAAGATCTTCGTTTCAGAAATGCTTTCTAGCGTGTA
This sequence comes from Leucophenga varia, assembly GCA_018903435.1. Taxonomy (NCBI): domain Eukaryota; kingdom Metazoa; phylum Arthropoda; class Insecta; order Diptera; family Drosophilidae; genus Leucophenga; species Leucophenga varia. The sequence continues at coordinate 457,087 of JAEIFJ010002505.1, read as the reverse complement.
AAACTTCCAGCCTGAGTGTCATATTTCGAGTTTATTTAAATAGTTACAAGAAAATAAATCGAAACATCTTATTATGTATGATAAAAATCTCATGTCACGATGTTTGTTTTTTATAGACTCCGCAACTACTCAACCGTTTCCAATGCAATTTTGTAGTTCTGTATTTTTTGGCCCAATTAAAAATATAGGATACATATTTTTTTTAGAAAAATAAGCCACCATAGAATCGATAAAAATAACGAACATTTTCGAAAGAACTCAACCGATTTCAACGGTTGGTAAAAGTGTTTTTTTAGTCAAACTTAAAAGATAAAATATATTTCGTTTTGGAAAAATGGGCGGTGGGTGTGGTTCCGCATAGAAGTGATACAGAAATTCATAATATTTTAAAAATTATTTAAACTCGGGAAATAAAATAATGTATACACGATCTAGAACCGAGAAGAATATGATGCTTTGGAAAAATAGGCGGAGGGCGTGGTATGTGTTCTGTTCTTACAAATATTTATGCTGCTCAAAACCTTAATAATTTAAATTATGTAAAGCGTATCTAACATTCGATTCGATTAATTTATGTACGCTTTGAAATCAAACCGAATCTTTAAATTGGCCCGTTTAGTTGCATTCAATTAGCCAAATGTTGCGCTTCATTGCACCTAAAAAATAACAACAACGTTCAACGAACGAAATCGTTAGTCATCAACGCTTTAAATATCAAAATGTTCATTAGCATAATTACAGCATGACGTGCTGCTGCAGCGACGCTGATCCGTTTGAGATTCGTGTTTGTCGTTGTTGTTGTTGCTGTTGCTGTTTTTATTTATTTGTTGATAACAATTTCAATTTCAATATTGAAACATAAACAAATCGACGCTTATTCAAAGACAGTTCAAGTGTGCAATGCATTTGAAATTATGAAATGACATGCAAAACACTCGATGACTAGTTTACTTACTTGTCTGGTTACAGGTTAACTCTCTGACATTTCTTTTTTTGTTATTGTCACTCTTTAAACTTTCACAGCTTGGTGAAATTCTACGCTGTGGTGAATCCCTTTTGCAACCAAAAAAATAAATAAAATGTATTTAGCTTCCCCTAAGCTTTTTGTTTCGAAAAATTGACACGCCCATTTCTTAATGATAAATAGTGTCAACACGCCTTAAGTTTTAACCTAATTCTAAAAGCAGCTGTTGATCGACAACACAAATATTTATATCGACTTTTAATTAATTAATGATAAACATAAATTATTGGATCGTATTTGAACTGTTGAGGGATAATTTTGTTGCGCAGGCACGACAGACACTCTTTTACTATGAGTGTCGCGCAACTAAACAAAAAAAAATAAATGAAACAAACTTTGGGTTGGGTTGCGGCGCGCAGCACGTTTCGCCCATTTAATGAAGATGATGTTGTTGATGATGATGATGACCCATTGTTGCTATTGCTGTTGCTACTGTTTCTGCTTGATCAGCAATATACAATAAATATATGCAGCACATACTTCCATTTGGTATTTCAATGATTTTATTGTTTACAATACAATCGTTCTCAACATGCTTGCGGCGGCGTACAGTAGTCATCATCAGTGGCCGGCAGCGACTAGTATCAATATGCCACTGTTTTTTTTTATTTTGTTTTCGTTTTTTCGTTTCTGTTTTATCTTTTCTGGATTTTGTTTAAATTGTATTTTATTCTCTCTCTCTCTCTCTTATATTTGTTTCCGTTTTGGGTGTGACTGTATCGTAAAAAAAAACAGCAACGGAGTATTTTCAATTTGAAAAAATTGCAAAAATTAGAGCTCTGTAGATGTAGAGCTTGGTTTTTTTTTTGAAGGTTACTTCTTTGTAAATAGATAATCGAAAAAGATCAAAGTATGTTACAGAGTCCCTTAACAATGTTTCATTAATATTTCATCTTATTATATATCAGATTTGTAGCTCCAATTAATGAACATATCGGAAAGTTTTAACGCATTAAAATAGACTTCTTAGACCCTATAAAATATATCTTCTACAAAATATATCCACACAGAATCGATTATAAATTCATTGAATATTTCCGAAACAATTCAACCAATTTCAATAAAATTTTATAGATATGCATTTCTTGGTCCAACTTAAAAAGATAGGACTTATTTAGTTTTAGAAAAATGGGCGTTGGGCGTGAGCCCCATAGAATAAATACAGCTAAAAGCGTTTCAAAAAACAAATTTATCCTACATTTGCAAATAATTGAACAAGAGAAGTGGAATTCGGTAAACTTGTTACTACACCGACAAAAGTACAAGCCGTTGCAATAATAGACGTTGGGCGTGGCACCATATAAACGACAAAAAAAAAACATATCTTTGTAAATAATTGAAATTTGGTGCAAGGCCGGGCAGTTCAGCTAGTATATTTATAATAAACTCGGCAAGATGAATCGATCTAGCCATATACGTCTGTCTGTTGCAAGGTGTTTTATACGTTTAGTTTTAAAGATATTGCTTATCTCAGTTCTTAGAATGACACGCCCACTTTATGTTATAGCTTCCATACATACCCAATCTACCTCAAATTTTTCCATGTTTTTATATGAAAAAAGCTATTATTTGTAAATGTATTTACTACAAATTGAATAAAAACACATCTAATTTCAACTTATATACAATAGATTTGGTAAGGTTTGGGTCACTATATCATATAGCCGCCACTATAGGACATAATTTAAGGTACATAAACATTGGGTACAGCGTATCTTTAATCGATGTTGTTTCTAGTTATCATAAATGGGAACGTAGTAAAAAAAAAAAGCTGACACTCTTTTTTTTTTTTTAATGAATAAGAACATTCCAATTGTCTTACTACTAGATTCAGGCTTTTTTACACAATTGAATTGGATACTCGTGTTACAGTTTTGTTATTCCCATTCAGATTCTTTCATTCTGATGTCAAATTTGAAATCATTCATTGACAAACCGTTGAATGAATCTTTCAATGAAAACTTAAATTTGAAGATCTCAGCAAAAAATTTTATTATTTACAAAAAAAAAAAAAAAAAAAGAGAAGAGATTTATAACAGCATCACAAAACGTATAAAAACGGAAATACGGAGTTGAATTGCATTAAGTACTGAATTGCTTTAAAAATAAATTTTATGCTACAATGTGTACGTCTGTCTGCAGTAACGGACACCAACTGTGGCCGTTTGTTTGCCGCAGTACATAGGTACAGTTTCTCTTATGAATCTTATTTATGGTTGATTCCAGGGTATAAATTGTACTTTCTTGCTTTGAGTGATAGCAAAGGATTCTGCGCAACTCTCAAGTAACGCGGCATCAAAGATACAATTTGAACTTTACTGATCTGATTGATCCCACACACAACAAAGGCATCTTTTGATAGCTTAGAAGTACATCATCTGTATTTATTTATTTTTATTTCGATATTTTATGTTTCGAATCTTCTTTATTTTTATTTTGTTCTGTGTTTTTTTTTTTTTTTCTTTCGATTTCGTTTTTGTCGTTTTACTCAGTTTCGTGCTTCAATAACTCACAACGCGCAAGTTCGAGTCAAAATTAAATTTCGTCCGCTAAGCGTGGAATGAGTGGCGGCGGCGTATATCGAAAGATTTGATGTGATGTGCTCATCATCAGCGAACGCCATTGCGTTGACATCGATTGGTGGGTGATCTGATCTGATCGGATTGGATTGGATCGCATGGTGGAGTAAGCGCGTGTATCAGTGCTGCCGGAGCACAAAGCTGTTAGCAGGCAATGATGAGATACTTTTTTTTCAGGCAATTTGTTTGCCGCCTGCTAGTGGCAGTGACAGTGGCAGTACAAGTGAACAACAAACAAACAAGCAAGCAATCAAGCCAGTCAGCGTTAGAGTTAGAGATGTGAGTCATGTACATACTCGTACATATGTGTATGACATGTCTTGGTTGCCGTTTAACCACTCGGCGCACTGCTGACGGTGTGACTCGACACTCGAAGTGTCTTGGTTCGAACTAGAACGTATAAATGCGGCGGTGCGCGGCGGCACAATGTTAGATTATGCGCTGCTATACACTTCAGTTCTGGCTGGCAGTGGCATCATGTTCGGGGCTCCCGCGTTTTTTCTTTGTTGTTGTTGTTGTTTTTGTTTCTTTTTGTATTGTTTGCGTTTTTTGTTTTTTTTTTTTGACTGCTTCCGATTTCGATTTCGATTCTATTGCTTCTTAATGCAGTCTATGAAGCGCATACAGCAACATTGGAACTATTTACTTCGAGCGCTCGCGCGCGCGCGTTCCTCAACTCAACAATCAATCGTTCACTCATTTACGCTCTTAATACAGAAATTAATAATTAAACAAATTATTTTCCTTTTTCATAAACTTCGACGACGACGACGCTGCGCTGCGCTGTGCTGCGTTAGTGGCTGTCGATGGTAGCAATTTTAGTCACTTCAAAGTTAAACGCGCGCGCTCAACTTTGTTGACTGGATTACGTAGTATCGCATCTATCCATTTAGCTACCGCGCAACGAAGTATTTATCTTGTTGCTTATTTTTGTGTCTTTGTGTGTGTGTGTGTGTGTGTGTTGTGCTTTTCTTTCACAAAAAAAAAAAAAAATTATTATTATTATTTTAAATTTCATATTTAGCGGCAACGCATAGCATAAACGCGTTTATTCACGATTAGAACGCGCTTGCGCTATCAACTAAAACAAAATGAATAAATAACCAAAAATTTATAAAAATAATTAAAATAAAAATAACACAACCCATTCCCAAACACATTCATTTATTGCAATAATTAACCGGTAGTGTTGTCGGTGTTCAATATATAAAATGTCAAATAATAAGTTTTATACTTTTGAAATTTGGAAAACGCGTTTTCAAAAATAATTTTTTCATTTTTTTTTTTTTTTTTTTTTTTTAATTTAAGAAAATCTTGAAAAAAGTTTCCAATTGTGTCTAATTTATAACAAAATAATAATAACAAAATAAAATTCAAAAATATTTTGAAAAATTTTTCGAAAAAAAAAAAACTATCTTGCCGCAATTTTGTGCAACTTATAACTGAGCATGTTGTGGCCATTTTCAAATCGTGTCGCTTATCACTTCAGCGTATATAATAAGTGTGTCGCTGTTCCATCGAAATATACCGCGACATCCTTTTTGTGCCCAAAGCCAACATGGGGTTTCTTTCGAAAGCTGCCTATATTGTCTGGGCTGTGTAAGTGTAAATTTTTTTTTTTTTTTTTTGAAAACACTAAAGTTTTTAAAACACATCTGAAAAACATGAAAGAACAATTCGACTACGTGATACTATGTATGGAGTTCTTATGTGAACCATAAAATATCAATAGAAATTGAGGAATGTACTTCTTTTAATGAAAGTTCGAAGAAATGTAAATACCAAATTTAGTTCTTTTATATTTTATAGTTTCCAAGTTTTATAGTTTTCAAGCAAGAGAGCTGAACAGATAGACAGACAGACGGATGGATACATTGTTAGATTGACAGCTTTTTATGAGAAGCATGGTCTTATATTTGTTTCAGGCAAAAGGAGGCATGGTAGATCTTATAAAGTATATATATTACTGAATTGGAGAGTCGGTATAGCCACGTCTGTCTGTCTGTCCTGCTGTCTGCCGTACGAGAGAGATTATATCGGAGGCTATAAAAAATAGGGTCATCATATTAAGAACTTAGACTTTCTCGAGCCGTCAAGAACTTCCACACAAACAGGTTTTCTCTAGACCCTTTTTAAAGGGTAGCCCCCATACAAGTCAGCCCCAAATTTTTGTTTCTCATTTTAGACCCCTATTTTATTTTAGTATAAATTATGATTATGATAGTCCCAATGAATATGGGTTGGACCAAACAAAAATTTTGGTATAGCTCCCATTTGATAAGTCCCAATGAAATTCCAATATTGGTTGGACCAAAAAAATTTTAGATGTAGCTCGCATTTGATAGTCCTAATGTAATATCCCAATATGAGTTGGACCAAAAAAAAATTAAGGTGAAGTCCCCATACAAAATAACATCATATTTTTATTTTTTGTATGAAAATTTATTACAATAAAGTCTGGTACTTAGATATGACTTAACCTAAGGTACATAAAGATTGGATACAGTGTATACATTGCATTGACTTTAGCATTCGTTCTAGTTATTAAATAATTCAATATACATACTACATATAGTACAAGTGCCTAAGATTAGGCTATCATTTTATTTAAAGATATAGTTTAATCTTGTTTTAGAGCTGCTTTGTTTTGTTGCGGTCATCTCTGGTGCTTTTATTTAAAGCATTCACATGTGTTGCAAGGAAAAAAAAAGCACCATTTTCGATAAGGGGAATTTCTTTTTATAGGCAATGTATTTCTGAGCTTTCTGATAAAACAAATAAAAGACAAATGATTTGAGTTTGTATGTAATACAATAAACTTACAACATGGAACGTTTATTGTTTCGTATTAAAATTGTTTTATCATTTGTTGCTGGATTGTTGAGAAAAAATAGATTAAGCCAAGGCAGACGGACTTTATGACGGACGGAGGGTATGGTTGAATCTAATGCTTAAGTTTGGTGAATTTATTTCTCATAGTCTTTGAGAACGGCAGACGGACAAACATGACTGATGGACAGATGAATGGACCTTCTTAGCTATATCAATTTTGTTTTTAACGATTAAAGTTTTTATTAAATATTTTCAATTGCAACATTTTAATGTTGACCAGAATAATGAATATGTCGTTTCGACAAATTTCTTATCAAATACATATTTTCATTTATTTTGATATCTTATCGAAAAAAAAAAAATAAAAATGAAAACAAAATAAAGCGATTTCATTGTTGCAACATATCACAACAATCATTGCGGTAGTCTCACATAATTTCTGATAGAAACACATTGCGTTTTATACCAATTTGAAAAGTTCATTGTTTTTAATGGATTTAGAAGAACAAACTTTGACAGAAACACAATGGGTGGTGGTGGTGTTGGGTGGTACTGTTTAGACTGCTGACAGTTATGGCGCATTTGGGCATTATTTCATTTTTGTGATACAACAATTTATATGCTTATCTTTATTTATTAATTCATTTTTTTTGTTTTCTATTTCTACATTTGCACAATTGCACACACAGCAAAGAAGGTGGAGATTTGATTATATTTTTGAAGAGGTTCATTGGGGTTTTATGGGTGGTCGCCTTCATCGACAATTGTGTTTGTCTTTAACTCATTTATATAGGCTGCGTCGTCTAGCGTAGAACGTGTTTCATTAAAATTTTAAATTAAAAACAAAAAAAAATAATTGAATTGTGAAGTAATTAAGCTGCAATTGCGTATAAAAGTGTTTTGATTTGATTTTTATACCATTTTTTTTTTTTCATTTTGAACTAAATGAAGTGCTTTTGGTTTAGAAAACTGAAATACGCTTTTTAAAGTATGGAGTTCTTTAGTAAATTCTCCTATACAGTTTGGTCATTGTAAGTATTTGAACGGCGGATCTATTAAAAATATCTATAATATGGGTAACTGAAAAAAAGTTAAATTTGTGAAGTGTAGACCTTTTTTTGTTGTCCACTTTAGTTCAAGGTTATTAACAATTTCATCATAAAAATTAATGCCTACATTTATAGATAGCCGAAACCCCCGAAAACTAAACTTAAAAACCAGCATAATTTGGTTTAAATAATAATAATAATAAAATAATTTTACTTAAAAAATACAAAAAAAAATTATAATAAAATGAAAATGAGTTAATTTTTGCAGTGCATTGAACTTTGATTAAACTTTAAAAGTGAAATTAACAACAACGCACAACTAAAATGATTTGATTCTATTTGTTGACAAAATAATCAAAAATAATCAAAAATAGATTTATATTATATGTGTAGATACTTTGGTAATTTTTTAAATTGAGTTTTAATAAAATAAAAAAAAAAAATTATAATTCGTGTGAATAATTTGGTTTCGAAATTCAAACGTTCATAAACTATTTAAACTAAATTAAACTAAATTGAAGTCCTAATTTTGGCATAGTTTTTGGGGTCCTTAAAATGGGACTAGAGAAAACCCGTTTGTAAGAAACCAATTCGCGACTCAGTAAAGTCTAAGTTTCATATCTTGTAGTCCCCAAAAAAATCGTTTTCATACAGCATGAACACCGGACGAACAGATGTACATAGCTAGTTCGACTAACATTTCAATGCTGATCAAGAATATATATTTTATAGGGTCTATCTAGCCTCCTTTTGTCTGTAATAGTCGTTTAAACAAACTTAATATACCCTTTTAGCCATCGGATACAGGGTATAAAATTAGTGGCTAAAATTTAAAAGAAAAGAAAAAATAGCTGGTTACTAACACAGGGCCACATGATTTTTCTTTTTTTAATATAAAACTGGTCTTTTGATATTTATTTGTGCGCTGAACACGATTTGGGCACCAGGATCAAGTCTGGTTTTCTAGATAAAATGGGTTAAAAATCCCAAAAAATCGAGTTGTTGGGTGTTTTTTACCCTTTTTTTCTCATGACGTGCTTGGCACTTTTGTTATGTTGGCACAAAAAATGACTTTCGGTGATTTTTTCACAGTGATTTAAAAATCGATTTTGTGATTTTCTTGTTCCTCAGTAAACATGTTCAGTTATCTGCGAATTTGTGTATCATTCTTCGCAAACAGTGGAAGTGTTTTTTTTATCAGTGTTCATGTTTACCAAACCTGTAAAATTTCGTTGGTACATTTGCCAGTCACTTGATTTATCAAAAAGTGTAATTCACTGAAATCGCGGTCTATTGAAACGGTTGTTTTTTTTTTTTTTTTTTTTTTTTTTTTTTCATTGAATCAAAAAGCTGTTTGCAGTGTTGGTGTAGCGAAACAGTTTAGTTAGCGGCGATTTTGTGTACAGTAAACTCAAAACGCGAATTGTTTTCGCGAACTGCGATTTTATCACTGCGATCTTTAAAATCAACCAAACACCCCAAAAATCACTATTTTTGCCAACACTACACTTTTGGACACCAGAGTAGTGTTCAGAGACAAAAATACATCGGAAACCTAACTCATATATAAAAAAAGAAACAAGGAGGATTTTTTTTGATTTATGCTACACAAAACTTTTTGTGATTTTCCTAGTTACTTGAATTGCTTTAACCAAACCGAACCGAACTGCGGTTTGACTCAGTTGCACAACCTATAAAATAATTTGATTCTAACGATTTGAACGAAATTCTTTTTTTTTTTTTTTTTTCGATTTTTCAATTCTCACTTAAAATAGCTATTTATACAAATGTTTTTTATATTAGTTTGATTTGTTGAATAAAGTTAATAAAACCCAAACGAATTATGCGCAAATTCAGTAATAAACAGATTTTCAATTTAAAATTTCTGTAGCATAATTAAGAGATTTTATGGCTTCGTCTATAAGGTGCATAGCTAATGGTTCTGATATAGTTAAACTCTAAACGATATTTTATATTTTATTTGTGAGATCATCAATGTCGCTTCTATGATATATACAAATATTGTAAATGTGCAGCGTCATATTAAAATAATTATTCATTCTAAAAATTAAATTTAATTTGAAATAACATCTTTTTTTTTTGCTTTTTTTTTTTTGCTTTTTTTTATTAAATTGTCAATTTTTCAATTGGTTACTTCCGTTTTAAAATCGAACGATAACAAAATTAATGCCAATTTAATGCGGTATAAACTCAACGTAAAAGGCGTTAATTGCGCTTAAAGCCAACCTATATAAAACCATGATCTGAACAACACTTGTTTGCCTTTGTTCCCGCAATGATTTTTCGTGATTAATTAAATAAAATTTTCGGTACACAAATACAATAATTTTCTTTCATTTGTTTTGGTTTGATTTTTTTATTTTATTTTATTTTTTTTTTTTTTTTTTTTTTTTTTTTGTTGCAATTTTTCAAGTTGAAGGTCAAAAGTAAAAGCTTCTACTAAACCAATTTTTATTAATTATCAATTATTTGTGCTAAAGTCGGTAAATGATTAAAATTAAGTTAAAAGCGGGAGGAGGAGGCGCAACTAAGTGTCAAATCATTAGAATGAATCGTCGTCGTCGTCGTGTTTTTTTTTTTTTTTTTTTGAAAGGTTTCATTCAAGGTCTTTAAGGGAAAAATCTAAAAAAAAAAAGGAAAGGAAAAGTAAATCGGAAGTGCAAATGAAACTAAACCAATCAGCATCTCTATTGAATTGCAGCATTGGAAAATGTTCTAAGTTTTTATTGAACGGCATACTTCCGCAATGTTACGCTTGATTTGTTACGCAGTTAATTGGTTATTTCATTTTTTTTCTTCTGTTTCGGTTTCTATTGTGCGTTTTTTTTTCGTTTTTGGTAACTGCTCTAGTAATAATGATTTAGGTAAATTAATTAACTAATTAGTTAATTTAATTGAAAGAGAAATAGATAATAAAAAATTATTATATTACGGTTGGCGTTCGAATGGACAGACGAAAATAGTTAAATAAATTTGGGAATATAAACTGTATTGGGGACTGCAATGGCTCATTTTTTTGCATTTTTAAAAAATAATATCAAAATGAAACTAACAGAGAGCGAGCGAGAGAGACACAATTCTGGAAGAATAAAAAACATTCAACGACTGAATATGGCCATTGTACACTGGTCTCAAATTCGAAAAAAAAAAAACAAGGAAAAATGTTAAATTCGGTGGAACCGAAGCTTATATACTCGTCACACGTATTTTTAAATTTATGTGTTATCATCAGAGGCTTAAATAGAACTTCGAGATGGGATTCGACGGTATCAATGGTCTGATACAACTCACCTTGTTTGGGGCCTATGCCAAAAAAATGGGCGTGACACCTTAGATTTGTTATTGGATGATATTAAAAGTGTTTTTGCACAATTCGGAGTCAAAACATTGCAAAAAAAAATAACCATTTTTATATAAAAATTCGAAAATGGGCGAAAAGTTTGTATGGGGGATATACCTAAAAATGGGCGTGCCAAATTTTATTTAACATTGGATGACATTAGAAGTGTTTTTACCCAATCTGAATATATTCATAAATAATAAATATTTTCATACAAAAAATCGAAAATCGAAATAAAAACAAGGAAAAACGTTAACTTCGGTGGAACCGAAGCATAAATACCCGCCACACGAATCTTTGAATAGTTTATGTGTGATCATCAGTGGCTTTTATACATTTAAAATTATATAGACGAAAATAATTAATTTTTCATACAAAAGTTCAAAAATAATCGGTGAGTTTGTATGGGGGCTATATATAAAAATGGGCGTGGCCTCTTGATTTTGGAATTTGATGATATAAGCAGTGTTTTTATCCAATTTGGAGTAAATAAATTCATAAATAATACCAATTTTTATTCAAAAATTGGAAAATGGGCGGTAAATTTGTATGGGGGCTATACCTAAGAATGGGCGTGGCACCTTGGTTTCGACTTTGGATGACAATGAAAGAGTTGTTTACCCAATTTGGAGTGAATACATGCATAAATAATACATATTTTCATACACAAAAACAGAAATTTTCGGTAAGTTTGTATGGGGGCTACACCTAAAAATTAGCGTGGCAACTTGATTTTAACATACAAAGTAGTCGATTTGCCGAGAAAAGCTTCAGCTCCAAATTTCGGCGTAATATCTATATATCTTCATCGAAAAAAATGCGTAAAGTAAACAGACAGACAGACAGACGGACAGACAGACGGACAGACGGACATGGCTAAATCGATTCGTCTCATCGAGCTGATCAAGAATATATATACTTTATGGGGTCTACGACGTCTCCTTCAATGCGTTACAAACTTTCCGACAAACTGAATATACCCTTCACACTATGTGTGGCGGGTATAAAAACGATAAGTTTGTATGGCGCTATACCTAAAAATGGGCGTGGCACTTTCATATTCAAACTTGACCTGGTCGTTGCCGAGAAAAGCTTAAGTTTCAAATTTCAGCTAAGTATCTTCAGTAGTCTCCGAGTAAATCGCGTTAAAATAAACAGACAGACGGACATGGCTAGATCGACTCGCCTCATTGAGCTGATCAATAATATATATACTTTATGGGGGCTCCGATGTCTCCTTTAATGCGTTACAAACATTCCGACAAACTGATAATACCCTTCACACTATGTGTAGGCGCATAAAATTATTATTTAAATAATACGAAAATTCCTGAGAATAGCGGCATGGAATTCTAATTGTGAGGCGCGAGCAGTTCGGTTTTTATTTTATTAATTTCTGCATTAATTAATTTAATTTAATTTTAATCTGCAAGGGCTAAACTCTATATTGCATGATAAAAGTAATTTTATTTTTTATCGGGACAAAAAGATGCAAAAATAATTAATATCGCCGTACAGAACAATCCGATATACTTTTGTTCCACGAAACACAGAAGTATTTAGATTAGATTTGTCTAGGTCATCCTTCACAATAACAAATTAAAACCTAAATCACATTAAACAGTTGTGGTTTGGCAATCTTTTTATTCTAGATACCGTAATGGACTTTATTTTCCTTATTCTATGTTTTCTAATTTTGAAGAAAAAACGAACAAGCAGTTCAATTTATATTAATGAAGCCAATTTGTTTACAATATTCTAAATCATTTTTTTTTTTTTTTTTTTTTTGCTCACTGCCAATATATTTGATGTCAGCTTAAAGTAATTCAGTCAATGCAATAATAAAGCACAAATGACTTCATTAGTTTTTCATATACGCACAGCTGCAGTATTTTGTTTTTTATTAATCGATTTGTTTTTTTTTTCTTTGTTCACTTTGCAGCCTGTTTGAACAGGAGATCATGAGCTATGTTCCTATTGAAGAGCGAAGTCCACAAGGTTCACCAGTGCTCAATGCACGTGTGCCACAACGTGCACCGCCACCATTTCGACGTGATTTCGAAGCAAAGTTACGCTGCTTCTATCGTAAACTGGAGTCAAAAGGTTACGGTCAGGGGCCACATAAACTGAAGTAAGTCAATAAATCAAAGAATTATTGTAAAAAAAAAAAAAAATAAAAATAACTCAAATAAATAATTTTACAGATTACACATACGTCGTACACATTTGCTTGAAGATGCCTTCCGACGTATTATGTCCGCAAATAAAAAAGATTTGCAACGCGGACGTCTGGCAGTGTTATGGGATACTGAGGAGGGTCTTGATTATGGTGGTCCATCGCGGTGAGTATTAAATTTAATAAAGATTTGTCTAAAAATAATATTTTATATATAATTATTTTTTTTTATTGCAGTGAATTTTTCTTTTTGCTATCGCGCGAACTTTTTAATCCATATTACGGACTATTTGAGTACTCGGCCAATGATACGTACACAGTGCAGGTATCACCACTTTCGGCCTTTGTCGATAATTGTCACGACTGGTTTCGCTTTAGCGGACGCGTGCTCGGTTTGGCACTTGTGCATCAATATTTACTTGATGCCTTCTTTACGCGCCCCTTTTACAAGGCGCTCTTACGTTTGCCTGTAGCGCTTAGCGATCTCGAATCTTTGGATAATGAGTTTCATCAGTCTTTGCAATGGATACGCGACAATGACATTGGCACTGGCATTGATCTGGGATTGACTTTTTGCGTTACCGAAGAGCTACTGGGACGTGTTGTCGAACGTGAATTAAAGCCAGGCGGTAAGAATATTATTGTTAATGAGAAAAACAAAAAGGAATATTTGGAGCGCATGATTAAATGGCGTCTGGAACGTGGCGTACAAGAGCAAACAGAATCGTTGGTGCGTGGCTTTTACGAAGTAGTCGATTCACGACTTGTTTCTGTATTCGATGCACGTGAACTGGAATTGGTAATTGCCGGCACTGCGGAAATTGATACGAATGATTGGCGTTTAAATACGGAATATCGTTCCGGTTATCATGATAATCATCAAGTTATCATATGGTTCTGGCAGGTTATTGAAAAGTTTACAAATGAACAACGTTTACGTTTGCTGCAATTTGTTACGGGCACTTCAAGTATACCGTATGAGGGGTTTTCGGCATTACGTGGCTCAACGGGACCGCGTCGTTTTTGTATTGAAAAATGGGGTAAACCAAATGCATTGCCACGTGCACATACTTGTTTTAATCGTCTCGATTTACCGCCATATCCGACACCGGAATTGCTTTATGAGAAATTACTGCTGGCAGTGGAGGAGACCAATACATTTGGCATTGAGTAAAAGAATTGCTATATCTTTTGCTCTTGCGCCATTACGCCAACTCGATCGCTCGCTCGCTCGCTCTCGCTCTATCTCATTCTGTGTTTGTGTGTGTGTGTGTGTGTGTTTGTGTCTCTGTCGCTCGTTTGAGCACCGCATTAGTTACAAATATATTTTTAGTGATACTATGTACTATCAGATACATACCTACTTATATATATATTATATATATACATATATATTTAAATGTTAATTATGTTTATTAATTAATTAAGATTTTTGTTTATTTTTTTTAATTTTATATTTTTTTATTTTATTTACATTTAATTGTAAAAAACTATTTATTGAAATGTTTTTAGATTTAATTACTTTATTGAATAGGTTAGGTGCAATGTTTTTTCTATGCCAAGAAATATTTACAAAGAAAACGAAACAAACAAACAAAAAGAGAAATATATATTTTAGTTTAGTTCTATTTAAATAATTAAAAAGAGAAAATGTTCAATAATAGTGACAACGACGTTTGCATTCGTTCATACGATTGATTTCTTCATGCATTTGGCTACAGTCACTAGATTTAAGTTGCTAACTTAATAAAACAACATAATATACGTATATGTTCTATTTTACCTATGCATGAAATGAACTACACTCATCCTAAATATGCATACGTTTCTAGAGCTCTGTAATGAGTGCACACTAAATAAACGAATATATTGTGCTACTGTGTGCTGTGCACACTAATCAAACTGTTCACACTAAATGTTTTCAAAACAATATGTTAGCAATCCATGTGATGATAGTTTAGATTTGACTCGATTGTATCACAGTGTTCACACTATCCTTGTCGCATGTTAACAGCATTTTTTGTGCGCTTGTGCAGAGCTCTAAGCTTGGAAATATAGTGAAGGCAGTAATTGCTGTTGTTAAACTGTTTGCCAGTATTTTTACACAAAGTGTTCATAGTATAGTCGCAACGAAGATAACAGTTAAGAAGTTACCAAACAAAATTTGAATGCATTTTAACTGTTGCTGTTCATAAATGTTTGTTGTTATTGTTTTTATATGTACACCAGCCAGGCAGCCAGCTTAAAAGCATCTCTCATTCACTATGTTTCTAGCCCAATGCGTGTGCTATATATTTATTAACTCTAGGTTTATCTATAAAGATGAAAATATGTCTTAGTGTGCGTTCCATTAGGAAAAAATTTTAAAATTTTTAGCTCAACGCACTTTGTTACAAAAAAAAAAAAAAAAATTTAAGTAACAAAGTTTAAAAGAAAATAAAAAATAGTAATAATATTGAAATTATTCAATTATTAGCGTAAAAATATTGCAATAAAAAAATAAATAAATAAAATATATTAAAAAAAACGACGACTTAAAAAAAAATAATAATATTACTAAAAAAAAAAATTGCTTTAGTTAATTAACAAAGCATTCCAATAAAAGTTCTTACCATTCCAAAAATATATAAATTTTTTTTCAATAAATTTGGCATACAAAAATATAAAATATAATCCATGGCAATAATTTATTTGTAAACTTAGTCTTGCGTCATGAATTTATTAAACCAAACTTAAATGTGATTAAAAAAAATAAAAAAACAATGCTTATTTTATTTTTCCCGTTAAACCTGAATGACGTTGGGAAAAAAAACAATTAAAAAAAAAAAAATTAAAAATATTGGCCTAATTTCTTTAATAAAAAACGAAAGTGTATTTTTTGAAAAGAGTTTTTAATTAAATAAAACAAATAAGTATTAAATCGAAACAAATTCGAAATAAAAAAAATATAATTAGTATTCTTATGCGTATTATGCATTTGTCCGTATTAAATGTTTAAATAATGATTAAGTGCGCTTTTTTGATTCAAAACAGAACGTAACAGAACAAACAATTAATAAAAAAAAAAAAAAATGAAATTTTTAAATGAATAATTATATATAGAAAATCTTATGTATTTACTATTGATGGAAAATAAACTCGTCGAAGCCTTTTAATTGGAATAAAAATAATAAGAAAATTAAATTTTTTGTTTTTTTTACATTATATTTTTTGTCATATCAGAAACCATAAAAAGCAACAAACCAATAATTGATATACGTGGTAAGTAACGACAATAAGCTTTAAGTATGTCCGTGATTATTTTATTGGCTAGCGGAAGTCTGCAAAATATTACGCATAATAACAGTAAAATTCTAAGAATGCACAAGAACTTTCCAACTAAGGACCTTCAACATTTCCAGTTATTTAAATTTTTTTATTTTTTTTATTATTATATTAGGAACATGTTAAAGTAAATAAAAGTTTTTATTTTTCTTTGGTACGATGGCTGTTTAAAAAGTTCTCGGCCATCAAACTGGAACGTCAAAAAAGGTATGCTGCTGGCGGCCACGATAACTCGACTTCGAATTATTTGAAAAACAAGAAGTAGACGGCGTTAGATTCAGTGTAGATGAAATTCTGGCCCGTACCTCAATCATAATTTTGTGTTTTTTTTTTTTTTTACAAAATGGCGGCCATTCAGGTACGGACCAAAATGGTGACAATACTGCGTCGATTGCAACTAGTTTCATAAAAATCGGTTCAGAATTACGGGCGCCATCGAGGAAAACGTGGTTTCGAGATAAATGCGTTTAAAGTTTGAAGTTTTTTTTCTGCATACAAAAAAAAAAGTTAAATGAAAAATGTAAGTATGCAGTTTTAGAAATTCGTCAATTTTGCGTTGATTGCACTTGAATTCATTAAAATTGGTTCTGTAGAACAGAAGACAAGTGACTCAAAAGGTCAAAAAACGTAGTTTTGAAAAAAAAAAAACACCGGTAGCACCGAAGCTCAAATACCCGCCACACGAAACTTTAATCATTTTCTTAAAAAAAAGAAAAAAATGGAAGGTAAGTTTGTATGGGGTCTATATGTTATAGTGGCTCGATCCTTGTCATATCGGTAGTATATTTATAGGATAACAGTAGAAGTGATTTTACACAGATTGGAGTGAATATATCCATAAATAAGAACTATTTTCATACAAAATCTGAAAAATGGGCGCTTGGTTTGTATGGGGGCCATATCAAAAAATGGGCGTGGCACCTTTCTTTTGAAATTGGATGTCAATAGAAGTGCTTTTACGCAATTTGTAGTAAATACATTTACAAATAATAACAATTTTAATACAAAAAATAGAAAAAAATGGTAAGTTTGTATGGGGGCTATATCTAAAAATGGGCGTGGCATCTTTCTTCTGATATTGGATGGATGGATATTGGATTAGAAGTGTTTTTACCCGATTTGTAGTAAATACATTCATAAATAATAACTATTTTCATAGAAAAAAATATTAAAAAATGGTAAGTTTGTATGGGGGCTATATCTACAAATGGGCGTGGCACCTTGGTTCTGACATACAAACTGCCTAGGAGCACAAAAAGCTTAAGTTTAAAGTTTCAGGTCAATATCTTTGAGACTTTCCGAGAAAAACGCACTGCAACAGACAGACAGGCGGACATACACACGGACATGGCTAGATCGATTCGTCTCGTCGAGCTGATCAATAATATATATACTTTATGGGGTCTCCGATGCCTCCTTTAATGCGTTACAAACTTTCCTACAAACTGAATATACCCTTCACACTATGTGTGGCGGGTATAAAAACCAAACCAATAAACAAATATACCCCCATAAAAAAATATAGAAGTAAATATTGTTTTATTTTTTAAATATTCTTTATTATGTATATGCACTAATGTATATAAATATTTATAAATTTCAATATATATATATATATATATATATATATATGTATATATATATACATATATATATATATATATATATATATATATATATATATATATATATATATATATATATATATATATATATATATATATATGTATATATATATATACATATATATATGTATATATATATATAAACTAGCTATATCTATACCTATACGATATATGTTTCTACACTAGCATATCTAACCTATACGATAATGACATGCAGTAATACTCAATCAAAAAAAAAAATCTTTATGGTACACTATAAAAATTTAAAAAAGAAAGTTATCAATATTAATAAAAAAAAGTAACTAATTATAACTAAGCGAAAAAAAAAACTTTTTTTTAAGCTTACAATTTTGAGTAAAACTGCGCTAAACAAAAAAAAAATACTTAAACTTTAGTAAAGCCGAGGATCAGGCATCAGTGATTTTTTAAAGTTAATAAATCAATCTTAACCACAACCGAATAATTGTATACGAATTTATTATATTTTATTGTAATTTATATGAGAACAAAAATAGAAGTAAACATTTATTTTAGCATTAAAAATATATAAATATAAATTAATTTAATATCACTATTTTGAAAAATATGATTTTTTTTTTTTTTTTGAAAAATCGTCTAGAAAAAAATGATAGTTCAATTTATTATTTATCGAGTTGCTTAAAAAATATATATTTATATATATATATACATATAATTTACTGATTATTCGATGTGGTTTTGATTGCATTACAAATTTTTACAATGAATCAAATATTAAACAAAATTAAATTAAAGAATGAATTTTAACATAATACATTTTTAGCTAAATTCGGCAATACTTTTATATTGAATAAAAAAAAAAAAAAATTAAGATGACATATTGCAAAAATAAAATAAAAACTTTTGATCAACCATTAAAAAAATATATAAGCACAAAAAAAAAAAAAAGGAAACAATTCAATTTGTTTGAATGCTGCATAAATAAAAATAATAATTATTGCTTTTCGTGGAACGTTAACTCGGAAGAGTAATCGATTTTGTGGTATTATAAAGCTACAATTCCTCTTAATCTTAAATTGTTCTGTTGTACATAGACGACGCAGTCGCTATTTAACAAAACTTCGCTAATGAATGCCAGCTAACGTAGCGTAGGTAGCGCTCAATATGTAGCGTTAATCTTTTTCCTGGCTTTGCATTAATGCGCTTATTTCTTGGAATTTATGTCGATAATCCACACTACTCTCGCTTATAACAGACATATTTGAGGAAGGATCCTGTATGCACAAAACAAAAAAAAAAAAAAAAAAAGAGTTATTTAAATAATACAAAGAATTATAATAATATTTAATTACCAAAATATCTCGTGTAGCATTTATTTCATCTAGTTGACCCAGTAGACTAGTCAGCGAAAAATCATTAAGATTTTCCTCAAGCCAACGCGAATTAGATGTAGAATCACGCAACAGATGCATTGGGCTCATACCATTGAAAAAGTTAGCTGAAATTATTAAGAAAAATATAAAAGTAGTAAGTGTTGATTAAATTAGATTTAACAACGAAAAAAACTTACATGTACTTTCATCAAAGGCACTTTCAGGCATGGCCGCGCTAAGCAAAGCCTCCTCAACAATATCCAAAATTGGCATTGAGCTATTTCTTGTATAACTATTAATGTCACAACTGCTGCTGTTGATGTTGTTACTATTGGAAGACGACGACGAAGCATTCTCAATTTTAATATTATTGTTATTCGTTATCGTTGTACAGTTTTCAGCAGCTGCACTAAGTAGTGGAGTAGTTGTCGTCGTAAAATAGTCAGATGAAGTAGCGCTCGTATCAAGTATGCTGCTGTCGGAGGTAGTGTGTGCGGGATTATTGGAAGACTTTATGATGTTACTTGATTTCATGTCAAAGTCCATTGTTGAAAATGGTTCATTTGAATTGACTTTTGCTGTGAGATTATCATTGTCATTTGATGCTGTTGCTGTTGTTGCTGCTGTTGTTGTTGGTGGCGTTTGCAGTTGCATTTTGATATCACCATTGGTCGTCAGCACCGTATTGATATCATCGTTTAATTTTGTCGAGT
Source organism: Leucophenga varia (assembly GCA_018903435.1). Lineage (NCBI taxonomy): Eukaryota > Metazoa > Arthropoda > Insecta > Diptera > Drosophilidae > Leucophenga > Leucophenga varia. The sequence goes on along the minus strand of JAEIFJ010002505.1, from coordinate 437,052 downwards.
CAATAAAATTGTTCTGTAAATTTCGTAGACCAAGTAAATCGTAATTTGGTTGATTGCGACCAGGCACAATAATGCGTCGTTGCACCATCATATGACGTGAAAATTTCTGTCGTGGAAGCTAAAATTTATGAATTATAGAACGCATAAAATATGTGCCTTACTGTTTTTTTTTTATTTTTTATAAACTTACAGGTTGTCTTACTGGATCAATGCTGAGTATTGGTCTACGTACTGGCGCTGTAGGTTGACGAAAAACAGCTCCGTCTGTTGCTACACATGTACCAACTGATTCGCTACCACCGACAACAAGCAAGCTTTTCGCAAGATCGCGATCAATCTTTGTTATAAATAATACAAAAAAAAAATTTTTATTAAAAATTAAATAAGGAAAATTAGGGAAACAACTTTTTACTTTTCGAAAAATGCTTAGACTTACGCGTGTTTTTGTTGCATTACGATCACAGATGTGCCCGCAAAAGCATTGTCGTTTACGTACACGTTCACTGAGAGTTGCAATCATTAAAAGATGCTTCAGTTTATTGCTAATTGTAGACGTTTTTACAGACTTTAAACGTACGTTGTCCTCCTCGGTCATGTCGGGCAGATGTTGCTTTGATAATAAGCTACTGCCGCTGCCAGTGTTTACTGTGCCACCATTGATGCTGTTAAAAATATTTGCCAAATCATAATTAAGTTGTTCTGTGTGTTGTACATTGAAAGTATCCAATGTATCTGCTGGTATAAGATTTGTAGTTGTGTTTGCACGCATTGCCAGCGATGACATTGTTGTCTCCTCACGCCAATAATACTCTAATTCTAATTTTGAATCTTGACCCAGCACTACGTACAGATCGCCTACAGTAATATCTTTCGCTTTTGAGATTGTCCAGCCTTTACGTATACTCTTGATGCTGTCATCGTTGAGTAGCGGTTTAAAGTTTAATGAATTGCGTGTATTGAATTTTGAATTTTGGTGATGGCTACCAATGCTACCACCACTGCCTGTTCCAGTATTTGTAGCTGTTCCAGTTGTGCCTCCGGTATTACGTTTATTGCGTACATTTGACGTTGTTGGAGTGCCAACAATTGGCAAAACGTTGTTGTTATCAGCTGCAGTGATTGTATCACTTTTATTTGCTGTTTCAGTCATGGAACTATCGCATAATGCAGGGTCACCACCTAATATTTCATGTAGTTCATCGTTTAGTTCATCATCGCCGCTACTGCTCTCCACTTTCGTTTGAACAAGCGTTGTAGCGATATCAGGTTCGCTTGTTGTTACAAGTTCCTCTTTGAATAGTTGCTCATCCAACGATTTATCGTGCACTGGACTTTGTAATTGTTTCAGTTTTTTCGATTCGGGTGAACGTTTTTCCGAGCCACTTTCAGTACGTTGCCGTTTATTGGCATTCACATGGTTTGCATTACGTTCATAGCTAATTGTCTCGCTGCGTACTTTAACACCCATGCGCTCTTCATATGCGGTTAGACAGATGTTAACGCTGCTCAGATATTCTGTTATGCTTAGCAATGGTCGATGTATTGGTACACCCGATTTTGGGCGAAAACAAATTTCAGTATCTTGATAATATTGCGTTGTTGTAATGGGTTCCGTTGAGGCTGTTTCAATTGTTGGTGGAAATAATTTAAGTTCTTCCTCGGCCAGTTTGGCATTCTGACTACGCCACTTGTATTGGAACGTTTTGATAAAGTTAACCAGTTTCTTGTGCAGCGGCACAGTGGCGCGTGCACGTGGATTTTGTGCCAGCGATTGTACGCGACCAAAGGCTTCCATATTTGCCGGTGTAACAATTACTTCGATTTTCGTCGGCAGACGTATGTCCTCTAGGGTATCATCAAGTTGATTTAAACGACGCAAAGCTTTGCATGATGGCGTTTTAATACGTATATTCTTGCCTTTAACGCGTATGGTTACATAACCTTGATAGATCAGTTGACGTAACTTCATAAAATGTTTCTCACTAAGAAACTGCAATTTGCGACGCATTTCACCATAATTAATGAGCGTATAAAGTTCTTGCGCTGGTTTCTTTATCTCATCCGAATAGCGTATATATTTGCAAATCTTATGATATGTCTGATAATAGTGCAGACGTACTTGTTCTTTCGTCTTAAAGGGAAAATCGTTTGTACCACGACGTTTGAGCTTTGAATTAATACAATTGCTGACCGCCTCGAAATCTTTGCCGAATTCATTAAGCGCATCAAAGAAATAATTACGTTCCAGATTTGTCCAAATAGTGCGATTTGGACGCACTTGCGATGGCGTTTTTTGAGTGCTTTTCTCATCCTTTTTGTTGTGCTCACGTTCGCTAGGCGGTGGTGTTAGCGGCCGCGTTAAATCTTGTTTCATCTTTTGTATGACACGCGCGCTGGTACGTGTGCCCGGGCAGTTCTGTATTGTAACTGAACCTAGAAGCTCGGTGGTTTGTTTTAATTCCGATACATGCTAAAAAGAAAAAGAATTATATTCAAATTAACAAATAAATAAATGAATAAATAATGTGTGTAGTTGTTTACCTCTGTTTTAAGTTTATCGTCGTGTTTTTTCTCAGCACGCACTGTTTTACCACCACCACATGATGTTGGAGCATCTTTACCATCGTGCGTATTGACTTCATTATTTGATGATTCCTCAATTTTAATTTGTTCCGCGGGCGGATGCGGCTGAGGCAGAGGCTGCTGCTGCTGATCGCTCTTGTTTGTTGATGCTACGGCCAATTTGCACATGTTTAATTCCATTGCTTATGATAACACAACAGTACAATATCTAACAGGATAAAATACAAAATAATTTACATATTTTTCTACAACGCAAAAACAATATAAAAATACATTAAAAAAAATAAATATGTGTATTGCATTGTGTGCATTTAATTTTAATTTTTGTTGTTCTTTTTCTTTCTAGAAACTGACTTTATTTCATTTCGATCGATGCACTCATTTAAGTAAATAATTTTAAGCTAAAAATAAAAACATTTCATTAACTAAAGTTCAATTTACATATTTTATTAATTAAGAGATTTCCACGACAGCAGAAACATTCCACGAGTTGAGGACTTTCTGGGATTTTTTCGTTTTTTTGTTGCGTTTTTGTTTCCATTCGATTGCGCTGCGCGCACACGACCCAAATTTTTTTTTTTTTTATTGTTTTTAATTTCTTTCTTTTTTTGTTTGTTTGTTTTTACAATAGCAAATAATGAAACATTAATTTAAAAATTGTTGTACATACTTTATGTTTTCTATGCCAAAATGCAAATCTCGTTTAGATTTGCCTGGCAAAATTCATAGCAAAATCACTGTAGAAAAATCGTGGAAAATGGCTGCTGCTGGCGCTGATTCGTTTGCTGCTGCTGCGGCGACTACTATAACTGCTTGCTTGTCATGTCTGTGGCAGCCCACAATGAAATGTTTATTACATACAGAACAACACATCCTCAGCACAATGGCTGTCTGTCTGGGCTGGACCAAATAATCTTGTTGCGAAGGCGTCGCTGCCGTCTTCGCCTAGAGTCCACTTTGCACTATACAAAAAAAAAAAAAAAAATACAGACACACACACGCCCACACATACACACACACTAAGTCACTTGTAACAAGTAACACCGCGACTGCTCCCGTTATGCATATAATTTATAAAAATTTATGCAAAAAAACAAATAAATTGCATTGTTTTGTTTTGAGACTGCATCCGATTCGACGCGTTTGACTTTCGTTGTTTTTGTTATTGCCACTCACATTGCAACTACGATACATTTGTCAATCACAGCGTGCGAAGACAAACATAATTGTTTAACGTCTAAAAGAAAATCAAAAAACGACAGATTCGATGTGTTTTCTTTGCTTAAATGCAGCAATTACATTATTTGTAATAATTTAATAATTTTTATACTAAAATTATTTACAAAAATAAATAAATAAATAAATAAATAAAAAAAACAGTGATATATAACAAACATTTCGGGAAAAGTAAAAATACTTTTTAAGATCGTTGCAATTGTTAACTTTTGCTGTTTCCGAAGGTATGAGAACAAGTTATGTATTTCCATTTAATTTATTAAAGGGTTACGTTAAAAAAATATACTGTTTTTAAACAATCTGGTTTATATAATTTTTTTTTGCGGAAATTCAACGAACTAAACAATTTTCGATAAAACTTACCGAAGTTAACTTCTAATGGAACATATTTTTCTTGATTTTATATACTAGAGATGAGCGCGGTACATCGGAAACCGGGGGACTGGTCTAATCCCGACATTTCCAAAAGTTAAATTTAAAATATCTATGCGTGAAAAAATTTTAATTCAGTCGCGACCCATGGGTTCCACTTGACAATTTTGAAAAAAAAAACACGGGATGGGTGGGTTCGCTTATATGGTGCCTACGGTTCCCACGTCAGAACAAATAAGAAAATCATTCTAATCAGGATTAATGCATAACATTTGATTTTTATATATATGTAGGTTCACATTTAGATAAAAGATAAGAAGTTGCTATTCATAATTTTTATGGTTATCAGAATTTCTATGCGGGTCTTGGATCCATGGGCGGTGCATTCAAAACGTTTTTAAACTGTATTTATATAAAAAAAAAACTGCATTATTGTCCGCATTCTATTTTCCATCCCGAAACAGCTCTGGGGTCAGATGATGGATCGTACTTAAGCTATTTGAAATTTAAAGGAAACATCGTAGACCCCATAAAGTATATATGTTCTTGATCAACACGAGTAGACGAGTCGATCTAACCATGTCCATCTGTCTGTAGATTTCAATACGATTTATTCGGAGACTACTGGAAATATTAAGCTGAAATTTGAAACTTAAGCTTTTCTCGGCAACGACCATGTCAAGTTCGAAAATGAAAGTGCCACGCATGTTTTTAGGCACAGTCCCCATACAAATTTACCTCTTATTTTCGAATTTTTTTATGAAAATAGGTTTTATTTATGCATATAAATGGGTAAAAACATTTTCTATGTCATTCAATGTCCCCATACAAACTTACCGCTCATTTTATTCAATTTGTATGAAAACAGGTATTATATATGAGTATATTCATATCAAATTGAGTAAAAAGATATCTAACATCGTCCTATGTGCACACCACCGAAATTTTAAGTATAGAGCCACTATAATAAATACCTTTTACCTTTTTTTAAATTACCTTTCATTTTCTGATACTTTCGAAAAAATATTGTTATATTTTTGTTTTTCGCTTAAAATTTAATACCAATATTGGGATATATTAGACTATTGACCTGTCCCATCTCGAAGTTCTATCTAAACCACTGATATTAAAATTTAAAATTCGTGTAACGGATATTTAAGCTTCAATTCCACCGAAGTTAACGTTTTTTTTTTTTTTTTTTTTTTTTAAATATTGACCAATTTATAATAAAAAGTCTTAGACCGTATAAGTGTGCCCATTTAAATTTTTATGTAAAGATCTGTTATGTTTTTAAAAGCAGTAAACTTCAACCAAAAACAGTTTAAAAAAATAATCTTTTATTTTTAGAATGGCAATTTTATTATACATACTCAACATTTTTAAAAATACTAAAAATAATTTAGTTACAAAAAAAAAAAAAAAAAAAAAAAAAATTATTGTGCTGTTCACAAGGTCTAGCATGAGTGCATAAAAGAATAAGTGCAAAGAATTGCAACAACAACTAACATACGTAAACTTTTTTTGTTCTGTGTTAGTTGTTGTTGCAAACGTTTGCACTTATTATTTTATGCACTCATGCTAGACCTCGTGAACAGCACAAATAATAATTTTAGGACAAAAGAACATTTGTTTCATGCTTTTATAAGAAAATACCAATAAATATTAAAACTATTAATACCGCCAAGATTATAGCAATGAGCATTATCTTCTTCTGCAAGTAAATTAAATTATCTATTGCAAATTATTTTCATTGGAATAATTTAAAATGTTTTTTTTGTTTTTAAATTTTTTGTTTACCTTACGCGCTTTCTTTTGCAGCGTCTCCGCTTTATCCATTTCGCGTTGACCTTTTTCCACATAACCGGTTGCCATATTTGCATGAAATTCAACACGTTGTATTGTCTCACTTTGCTCCATGACGAGCGTTTGTATGTGCAGAAATAGTGCGTGTACATCCTCAATAGATTTTTCAAGTTTTTTTAATTCATCGAAACGATCCATAAGATCACGCAGTGTTTTACGTTCCTTTTCGGTTTCCTCCAATATCTAGACACGGATGACTACTTTGCTATTCATTCTAATATTCATACTAAACATAAAAGCAAATATCAAAAGAAACTGGAATACTCACATTTCCTACAAATAAATTTGTACGTTTTGCAGCGAGTAAATCGTCCAATTCCTCATCTGTGGGATTATCATTAACTGTGAAATCAAATGGAATACATGTTAGGTTCTATCTTAAGAAACGAAAAAAAGAAGAAAAAATCAAACACTTACTTATATGTGAGTGTAGCTGCAGATTCTTTTTAAGCTTTCGCTCGTATTGTTGCAGAAAATCTTCATTTTTCTGCCAGATATTTATATAACTTTGGTAAAGTCCATAAAATAGTGTACGTTTCATACGTGCCTCTAAGCTGTAATCATTTTCCGGTGACAGATTTGTTTTGAAATCGCGAAATTTGTTCATTAGCTGATTTCCAAGTTTCAAGTTTTGTGCGCGTAGTTCGTCCATTTCATTTTCTTAGAATAAAAATCCAGAGTTTTTCTTGATGTAATAAAAAAAAAAAATTGTTTAAAATCGTTATTTGCTCACCATTAAAGTTGCGAAAGTTTATTGTCTGTGTCATACGATTCATGGCTTCCAGATTAGATGCAATCTGTGCTAAATGCAAACGTATCTCGGAATACTGAAAAAAAAAAATAAAATTAGAAATTCTATTTGGAATAACTATTTTGTATCAATATTATTCGTGCTTTCTGTTGCTATGTAAATATGTAAATGGTTATCGACGGTGAATCACTATAAACTTGCTTGCTCTGACTATCGTATTTTGTTTATTTTACTCAGAAGTTTAAATAATTTTTTAGTGAACACCAAATTTTGTTGATATTTTGTTTGAACATTGATAGCAATAGTAACCAAGTTTCCGACCAAAGTTTAACTATTGTACCATGGTTTTAAATGGGTCTAAAAAACTTGTTGTTAGAAAATTTGTTCTGACTATTGTTAAATTCTTTAATACTAGATGCCTTCCTACAAGATGCAAGAATTCACATCACTACTTTAGGGGTAGAATACGTGAATACAAATCACACCGATAGAATAGCATGGACAATAATTTAATGTTCAAAAATAATTTTTGTAGACTTAATAAACTAAATGCTTTGTTGATCAGTCAGTAAATTTGTACGTATATCTGTATATTCCAGGGCTGCAAGCCTTCTTTGATCCGAACCGGTTTATGAACCTTAGCATTTTCAAAAGATTGCTCAAAACTATGAACCGAACCAGCTCTACTTGAAGAAAATGGTTTTCAGCAAATAAAATAACATACATTTTGTAAACCCCTAAAAATTATAAAAAAAAAAAAAAATTTTTATTTTTTTTTTGGGTTGGTGAACGGCGGTAAGTGTTCATCTTAAGTAGGCAAAACTTTATTAGTTGAAGTAAGGCTAAAAATAAAATACGCTTCACTTGAACCATTAGAGCCGAACCGAACCGGGGTTCGACACTGACACAGTTTATGAACGGAACCAGCAGTTTATAGGCAACGCGAACCACTGTACCGAACCACTGTCAATTTTTTTAAGTGGTTTGCAGCCCTCGTATATTACGGTACTTCTCATGAAAATAATTTATCTATGTAATTATTTATGACAACTCTAGTTATAAGGGGATATCCCCATACAAGTTTTTTATCTTTATTATGCATTTTTTTTAGATATTTATTGGTTTTCGTTTTACTTTGTATATAAATTATTTTTTTTATGTATTTGTAGCAAAACTCAAATGCTTTGTAACTTCAGTCACTAAAATGGTGATTTACATCAACCACATCGTAAAGGCAAATTATTTTTATTATGATTCATAATTTGTATTAATTATTGTGAACTATAATATATGTATACGGAATGCAAATATTTTTATGTAGCTTACATTCCAGCTCTAAAGCAAAAAATATTTTTTTCTAGAAATAAACATTGTCATAGACAATTTTATGTTTGGAAAAACCAGAAATATCTTCAAATGTGACCGTATTTTTGCACCAAAAAAAAAACCGATATTACAGAAATTTATTTTTACGCATATCGAAACGGAACTTTTATGATAGTAGTATTTCCTGCCATTTGCATATTCGTTTTATCGAGCTAAAAGTGTTACTCATCTTGTTGTTCTTGTCTTTCTCATATGCATTCACAATAATCTCCATTTACTTAAGTTTTTTAACGTTTTCTTATTTTTTGTTTTTTATTTTTGTTTTGCACTTACCGGATTTAGAATGGCGTCTACATTTGAATGTTGCGCCATATTGTTGTCTCCACTTCCGTTTTGATTGCTGTTGCTGTTGTTACCAGTGTTATCCAGTATAAATGGTGAACCATTCGATGAGGATGTCGATGATGTTACGCTGATCGAGCGCTAAAGATTGCGCAATAATTGATTGTAAAAAAAAAGTGTTGCGTTTTAAAGATAAAATAAATAAAATAAATATTTATTATTGTAACGAAAAAAACAAAAAAAAAAAAAAAATAAAAAAAGTGATGCAATTTTTGGTTATTGCTATTGTTGTTGTTTTTGTTTTACAGTTCTTTATCAGAAAAATATATATTTTTTTGTAACATTTTCCGGCAATATTTGCCCGAGAACGTTGTGACTACTTCGCACACTAACACCGATTTGAGCCCAAAAGGCGATATGGTGTTGTGGGCGAATTGTTGTACAACAATAAATACAAAAAAATATAGTTAACACTAACACACAGACACACACACACCTACAAACAACACAATTATGAAATGGGTTGATGATAATAACAGTAATAATAAAAAAAAAAAATAAATAAATAATTATGAAAAAGTTGTTACGTTTGCTATGCCAAAGTAATTTTACTCTACATAAGCTTTTGAATGAGAGAACTGAAAATTGGAAAAACCCCGCACTCTTCAGCTGCATACATCTAATATATAAAAATACTCGTGTCACAGTGTTTGTAAGAAAACTCCGCCGAAACGGCTTGACCGATGTGTATATTCAGTACGTATGAGAATAGGACGAAAACTGTTTTTAGAACCCCTTAGTGGGGTGTTCGATCAACGATCATAAATTCATCGAGTATTTCCGAAACAACTCAACTGATTTCGTTGAAATTTTGTAGATGTGTATTTCTTGGTAGAACTTAAAAGATAAGATATATATCGATTTGGAAGAATGGGTGGTAGGCGTGGCCCGCATAGCATCGATACAGATATTCATCGCATTTTTACAAGCATTGAAAGAAATGAAATTACTAGAATCTGCAATGTTGAAAGAATGAAAGGTGAGCGTGGCCCCGTAAAGCATTCCAAACTAATTTATCCAATTTTTGGCAAATGATTAAATAAGAGAAATGAAATTCTATATACAAATTACTACATGATAAAAAAGGATAATAATAATTGGAAAAATGGGTGGTGGGCGTGGCACCATATTCAGGTTGTCATATTTTTTGCAAATAATGTGAACTAGACAAATGAATGTTGGTATACACTGGTCGGCTTTGTTTGTTTGTTTTCATTTTGCCAATACATCACCAATTTATACTCAATAAATTTATTAACAGTTTCCAAACCAATAATCTGACGACAAAACATTGTTTAGAGAGTTTATAGGGAGAATCATGACGGTCGGAACATCAGAACCAAAGATATAAGCATTTGAAAACAGACATATTTTTATACCCGCCACATATAGTGTAAAGGGTATTATCAGTTTGTCGGAAAGTTTGTAATGCATTAAATGAAGCATCGGAGAACCCATATATTATTGATCAGCTCAACGAGACGAATGAATTCAGCCATGTCCATCTGTCTGACTGTCTTATTTTTTTTTACATACATACGCCTTATTTGAGCCCCAACTTGAGTTGTCCCCACCCAACCCCTTTGAGAAATATAATCTACGTCACTGATGATCATACATAAATTAATTAAAGTTTAGTGTGGCGGTTATTTGAGCTTCGGTGCTACCGAAGTTAGCGTTTTTTCTTGTTTATTTTAATTTAGAACTTTTAGGTAATAGTCCGAAAATCGTTTGACTTAGAAAAAATCAGATTTCATTTTTGGATTCTACATGAAATTTTACATTAAAAATGAATATACAATAAGTTCTTTACATGTTAATCAAAAGTTATGTTTTTTTCGTCTTGTCAAAATAATTGTGCCGACCAGTGTATGTACATGATCCGAGCAAAACCGGGTAGTTAAGCTAGTATTTATTAAAATTTTTAATTCTACTAATTTTAGCTTAAGTCTCAGAGTATGTACGTGTATATTCGTAAGGGGATAAATTACCCATTCGACGGTTTTAAATTCTGTAGTTTTTGACAGACAGACAGACGGAAATGGCTTTAAAAACTTTCAGCTTTTAGGGTACACTTTACGCTGCATGTTACATACTTATTGTACAAACTTAATATTCTTTTTAGTACTACATTTAAAGCGTATAAAATTTACAAATACATTTTCATTTACCTGTAACAGTTCGGGTAGTCTATCTCGTGCCATTGTATTTGCACTGAGCTGTTGTTGTTGTGATTATGCCTTGTTAAAAATTTAGTTGTCGTTGTTGTTGTAGACTTTGCCGGTTTATTTCTTTCGCTTGATTTTATTTAAAAAAAAATATATATATTTTGCAATTTTTTATAACAAGGCGCGATGAGATGTTCGGTTTTTCTTTTTTTACTAACATAAAAATAGCTTACACTGATTCTTTACAATTTAAATTTAATTTAGTCACAATGCATAAATATGTATGTATGTGCACGGAGAAATAAATAAAGCATATAAATATGTATGTATGTACATGTTTTTATATACATTGATACCTATACATAGACAATATGTTTGTACATAACATATACATATATCGTTTTTATTTTATTGATAACAAAATATAAAGCATTATTTCCTAAAAATATTTATTGACAAATATAATTGCTAAAAGGTTTTCTTTCTTTTTTATTTATTTTTGTGTTTAACAGCTGATTTTACACACACACACACACAAAAACAATTGCATTATTAAAAAAAAAAAAAAATCTTGTTGGACTTTAAAGCCAGTGTTGCACTTTAAAAAGCGCAGCTGCTAACAAATAACAAAATCAATTTGTTGTATTTATTTATTATTTTTTTTTTGTTCACTGAATTTATTTTTATTGTTTGAGCGCGCTTGCATTTATTTAAATTTATTAACATTTTTTTTTCATTTCATTTGTTTGTGTTTTTGTTGCAATACAAGTTTCAATTGCATTTTATTAAGTTTAAGCACTCGTTTCACTTTTTACTTAATTTTTGTTTTTAATTTTTTAATGTTTTTTTTTTTGTTAATTTTTTATCTCCCTTGCCTTCTGCTTCCTTGCATGTCTGCGCCGCAGCATTTACTGTTAAGTCGGCCTTTAGTATTGTCTTCGTCGTCGTCGATTTGTCGATCGATCACTAGTCGTATACGTTTGATTTTTATGCCTCATTCGCGATTGTACTCTCTTTCTTACATGCTTTTTCTCTTTCTTTTTCTTACATACTGACTCGCTTACTCATTCACGGTGTCGTATAACTTACGCAAACCTTTGTCGGCGTTAAGTCGCGTATGAGTATTTTATTATTATTATTTTTTTTTTGCGCTCGCTTTTTTTTTTTTTGTTTGTTTGTTGTATTTGTTTTCGTTTTTTATCACTTTTCTTACGCTTTGCACGCTGCTTTCGCGCAGGCTTTCGATTCTGAAGTGTGCTTTACTTTTGCCCACTTTGACTGATACGACTAAGCTAAGCCGCAAAGTCACAGCAGCCCGAACGACGCTCTGCCGTGTTTGTGTCTTTATATTTCATAAGGTGACCATATTGTTTGGACTTAGTATATACGAAGCGACTTAGTATATATAGCGCTGGGAAGACTTTTGATATACACAAGCCAATAATTCTCAGAACTAGTGGGAAAGTGTATAAAAAGAACTTTAGTGTGCTGTTTAAGAATCTGTGCTCATAATTATTCCATCGCCTAAGGTTTTCGGTATGTTTAATTATGCTTTGGAAAGTACAAAACATGATTTTTTTAAGTTTCTAGTTAAAAATATCCTCGCTTGAAAAAACACATCGAGAGAATCAAAAATTTGGTTGCTCAAAACCCGTTTATTGCATATTAAAAACATTTGAAATGCTTCTGGAATTTCATTTCGATTAACCGATATTTTAAACCTCTAAAAACACCAAATATTGGTACATTAAAAATGCTCTTTTCTTTGGATCAAAATTGTTGCTTTTTCGGGACTATTTCCAAAATCCGCGACCAATATCGGTCACTTGTTGTGACTATTATTCATTATCTGCTCCAGAAATACCATTTTGAGACGATTGTGCAGAAAAAGACAAAAGTCGTTTTTAAGTGTATCAAAAACTATCGATATATATTTTGAGAAGATTCCACCTCTACAACCACGATGAACCAATCGACAGGACTGACAACTAAATAACCGATTAACATTTGGAAATGTACAAAACAAATTTCGATTTCGGTTTATAACGACGCTAGTTCACGTAGACGACAGAGGTAGTCGGACAAAAGTATTTAGGTAGGTGCAGCGAATTAACAATAATTTATGGTCACTTTAGGTATACGATAGAACCTAGTTCCAATATAATAACAATTTGTTTACTCTCATCTATTATTCTTTCTCTCTCTTACTATCGTTCTTTTAGTATTTGGTTAGTCACTTGTCTATTGTGTACTATGAGAGTGATAAGAAATTATCGCTTTGTGGGAAGGTAATCAGCATGTTCATTTTGCTGCTGCTTCTGCTGTTGTTGTTGTTTTTGCAATTATTCGGCTAAGATAGTATAGTATGCATTCTCTATCTCTTTCTATCTTATATGAATTAATTTTACAGTAGCAGTAAAATTTCATACGCAAAGTTTTTTTTTTTTTTTATTTTTATGAAACGCTGCTATACTCATGTACAAATATGTATATATCAGCATATGCATATGTATGTATGTATGTATGTATCTTTCTATCATCTACATATGTATATAATATATAAGTATTCTTTTTGTTGTAGTTGCTGCTGCTGCTTCTTATCTCTTACTTTATTTGCAGATATATTTAGTGTGAAGGCTTCATTGTCATTATTTTTATTTTATTTTTGTTGTTACTACTGATAGCATTTATAGTTATTTTTTTTGTATCTCTTAAGCTAGCTTTCTTTATACCCTGCAAAGTTTTATAAGTTTATATGAAGCGTCTTAGGAATTGCAAAAAATACTTTAAATTTATAATATAAAGTCTCCAATATTTTTGGGTTTTGAATGACCCAGAAATAATTTAGACATTTTTCTATATATGGGCTGGTTGGTTTCAAATCTCTTTCAATGAAATAATGAATATAATTCACAAATAGTTCAAAAATTATTTACAAAATCTATAAAATATTCATTCAATCTCTGAAAGTGACATGAACTTTTCTTTTTCTGTATGAGAGTTTGTTTTGAGACTTTTATTAGAAGTGTTTCACACATTTTTCTCTGTTCTACGAGAAGACACAAAATGGAGTCTTGAAATAATTCGTAGATCGTTGATATGCTTTAGAGCATGGTGGAAATACAAGGGTGGTGTCAAGGAAGCGATAGTACCATGCGAACCGAGTACAAATGAAATAGCTTACTCTTTAATTTTGAATTCGTTTCGTTTGTGTGAGTGAGGTAGAAAATTTGTATTTTTTTTTTTGTTTGTTTCTTTTGGTTGGTACGCACACGTTAAGAGAGCAAGCGCGCTTAACATTACCTCGTATAATTGACACATGCCTTAGAGAGTCTGATTTGAAAACTTTCGTAAAATTTTGAAAACCTCTGAACATGAAAAGTTTGTTACATTTTTTATTTAATTTCTATTTTAATGAAAAACAAAAAAGAAGAAAGAATTTCCCAAAAATATTTCATACGTGTAGCGTATTTTATATTCGACGCATTTCTTTTTATATATTTTATTTGAAGTGTTCTCATTTTTAATATTTCTCGCACTTAAAATTAGTTTCACAAATGTGTCGACTTAAACTGGCATTTGCTAACTTTGAATTTAAACTAGAGACACGAATTTCTTCTAATAAAAGATTTATTGTGTATGCATTTAATTTGATGAGAAGTTTTTTATTTATTTGTTTTTTTTTTTTATTCAACATCTTTTTTATTGCGGTTGCTAAGTACTTTTGTACTTTTTGTTGTGATATTTTTTATTCACTTGAAACATGTAACCGGTTCTACTAAAATATTATTGGATTAATATACTCAAAGTACAATTCTACAGTGTCTTACTACATACGAGTATTTTATTTAATTGTGTTAATTGCTGTGCGAGTTACGTTTTTTTATAATTATTTTTTTTTAAATATGTTATTTAAACTAGAATAGAGGCTTGTTTTCTACGCGTATCAACATAAGCAATTATACACTTAAATGTGCAATAGGTAGATTTATTTAAGATGTTTTGTACGTATTCTCCTCTTGTTTCAAATAGTTGCTATGCTTGCACAAATGGAAAAAATAAAGCACAAAGTCGTTTGTGCTAATTAGACAGCCAGACAGGCAGATACACGGACAGACGGATAAAGAGAATTAGAATCAGTTGAAAGAAATAGAGACAAGAAAACACAAAAAAAAAAAAAAAAAAAAAAAATATGCTGCATACTTGGTTGTGACATATTTTGAGCTTTTGTTTTTGGATGTCACGTCCGTAATTGCTGTGGTCCATGCTTTTGCTTCAATTTCATATTGCTCTAATTTTTATTTATTTTTTTTTTTGAAATTTAATTAAATAATGAATATAGTTCACAATAAGTTTAAACAATATTTAAAAAAAAATAAAAATAAAATCTACAACGTATTTTTAAAACTAGCTGTGAACTATCAGCCATGCTTCCGAAATCACTTTATTTTGCGATTTATGATTTAAGTTCGATTTGTACGATCTCAAATTGTTTTTGCTCCGGCAATCGCAAAAGTTATGTTTCATTTCCAAAACGTTTCTTTGCATTGTATATCGTTTACAAATTAAAATGTTATCGGTCTAACCAAATCGTAAATTCAGAGAATCAATGATATTGAAAAGTACAAAAATAAACTCTATAAACATCATCGAATTTTTAAATAGTCGACAGTAGTTTTTTTTTTTTTTGTAAAATTATGCATTTACTTTTCATTTCTCATTTCGCTGCCGATTTGAAATCGAAAATATCTTGTGATTTGCGTTTGCGAGAGCATCAAAATTTGCGATTTGAAAAGTAAATCGCAAAATTTTTTTGCGATTACGGGAGCATGGCTGTATATTCATTATTTCATTGAATGACAGCAGAGATTTGACAAAGAGATTTTGTGTGACACCCCTGATAAAAACTTATTTTCATAATTAATTCTAAGTGAGTATTTTAATACCTTGCATACTTATGTTCGCTGAAATAGAGTACTCTGACCCTGACACAATGCCAATTTCGCTGTTAGTAGTGTATACAATACATACATATATACTATGTATATGTAAATTTGTATAAAATGTATTTATTTTTATAAATTGTATTTATTTTTTTGAGACGTTCATTGGTTAAATTGAACATTTGTATATTCAAAATAAATAAATAAATAAATATTAAAATATGTTACAAATGTATGCATATGTTTGCCCGTTTGTCTGTTTGTCTGTTTGTATGGAAATGCTAATTGAAATTGAATGCATTCTTATTGATTGTGATTGTATGCAATGCTGACAACGTTGGCGACAGCAAATATTTCGTTTTCAATTACAGTTTCGATTTTTGTTTTTTGAGTTTGTTGACCTATAAAAATTTAAATGTTTTACAATGAAATGCATTAATATTCGTATTAAAGTTTTCTTTGTTTATTTCTCTCTCTCTTTGTTTGTTTTTTTTTTTTTTCATCATGTAATACGGTAGTTCTTGAAAATAGGTGATCACACACACTGGGCTACACCGTATTGGCCTATTCTGAATGATCTTTGTTTCGATGAACGAATTTTTTTCTGGTCTCAAACTAACACTCGCCCAGCTATCCGAACTTTTAGGTGAGTTTAAGGGGTTATATACAGTTAGGAGGTCGAAAAAAAGCATTTTTCAAGAATTTTTTCTAAACAAACTATTTGGTTTATTGATTTGAAACTTGGCAGGTATATTATGACAACAAATATTCACATATTTTTTATTGCCAAAAAATAATTAACGGGAACGTTGATATTGCCAATTTTGCAGAGGTCCGCAAAAAAAAGGCCTCTTGCGGTGAGCACGATAGCTCTGGACTGGATCATCTAAAATGCAAAAACCAAATAGATTTCATTAATATAATAAATAATCTAGTGATTAATCGAAGGAATTAGCAAAAAAAAAAAATTATTGACAAAATGGCGGCTACTCAAAGCAAAAGGTTCGATTTTTTACCAAAATTCGGCTCTTTAATTGTTTAAAAAATAAGAAATTTTCATCGGATGGGGAAATCCTTCAATTAATTACTAATAAATATAGTTAAGAAGCTTATGTAAAAATTTCAGACCGATCGGTTCAGCCGTTTATGAGAAATCTTGCTCACCGACTTTGAAAACACCGTTTCGAGAAAAACGCGTTTAAAGTTTTGAAAGCACTTGAAAGCACTGCGAGATCTCTCGGCGCGCCTTCACTAATGTGTCTATAACTTCGAAAATATTCGTCGGATCGACTTGAAATTTTGTGTGTATATACTCAGATATATACATATTAAGAAAATGAAAAAAAAGATTTTTTGAAAATCCTAACTGTATATAACCCTTTAAGTGAAAAAGAAACGTCAAACTTCTTATGGGGCTTCAAATTTTCACGTGCAACGAAATTTTTCAGCGTCAATCGGAGCTTTCGGACGTTTTTAGAGCACTAACCGCTCTTTCCGGCGTGGTAATCATTGTCGTCGCATTTTTAAATAAAAAATAACTCGGAACAATATGCTTTTTTTGGTTTGAGACTGATTTTCGATGTATTTTTGTGCGCTAAACACGATACTGAGATCCCTAAGTGCCCATTACGTATGGTTTTTGAGAAAATATACATATAAAATATGCATTAAGGTGGTCCAAAAATATTTTTATGTTTCCACACCCTACGATTGTTCTATACCGAAAATAAGAACTCCCGTATTTTTTTGTTAATTGGGTTATATTGAATGGTGCCGCTAAGCTCCTGAAGAAAATAACACTTTTTTTTTGTAGATTTAATTTGAAAACCTGGAAAATTATTTTTCGAATATGATGTTTCTCTTCATAAATGGTCATAGAATAACATCCATTCATAAATTAATTGATTTTAAAATACTGACTATTTTTTATAGGAACTCAAAAATCTTTGTTTTCGTTTGACCATGAGAAACCTCAGGGGCTTAGCTGCACCATTAAATACTAATAAAAAATAGTTGTCTACTTATTTTCGATTTAGAACATTCCTGGAAGATGGAAGTATACATTTTTTTTTCAAATTTTTTTTTGGACCACTCTATAGTATAGTAAGTATCTCAAATCTGGCATTCTGCTCCTGAAAATAAGAGATTAAATCTTATTAATTTGTATGTATGCATTAAGAATGAATGTTACCTCCGTAACTAAACTATTTTTTTTTGCTTTATATCTTACAATTTGTTTCTTTGATATATTCTGTCTGTCTCTTCGTCTGTCTTTCCGTCCGTCCGTCCGTCCGTCTGTTTGTCTGCCCTTCTAAAATGCAAAGTACTCATGCATAATTTAAGTTTTATGAGTTTTGCATATTCAAAACCGCTTGTGAAATTAGTTCATTTGCGCATACGAAGAAAAATAGAAAGTAAATAACAAAAAAATATATAAAAAAAAAACGTGCAAAATATTACGTATACGCATAACTCATACGCTACATGGGCCAGCTTGCTAACAAGACAGCAGCAGTAGCAGCAGCCACTTACAGAAACAGCTGTGGACGACGACGAACGATATTCGACTGCGTTGCTAAAATGCAAAACAGCATGGGAGAGAGCGCGAGCGAGGGGGAGAGAAAAATAGTTCAAGAGATGAGTCTACATATGTAAAATAAGAATGTTAAACGTAACAGTAGTGAAAAAGAGAAGTAAGACAAAAAAATTATCACTGCTTCTTTTGGTTTAATTAAAACATGAAGTAAACCGTAAACAATGAATAATTCACATCATTATTACACGATGATGATGATGACGATGATGATGATGATGACGATGGCAATGGTGTAAAGCGATAAAAGCCGTTGCAACTACTAAACTAAATATAGAAGGTAAAAAATAGAGAGAGAGAGAGAGAAGCATTGTAGTTGCGCTACTTCTTCTTCTTACTTGCATTCGTTTTGCAATAGAACAATTTTTGTTGTTGTTGTTGCAAGTTTTTGCTTTTGGTGTGGCGCATTTATGCAAATATCATCCGACCGAAAGCGCTTAAAAATACACACAGGCAACAAACACACACACACACATATACAGAAACATTTATATTTAAAAACATGAAACGCTTTGCATTGCATACTTCGCAGCGTTGAGGCTGTTTTGTAATTGTAATTGGCTGTGGCAGCCAATTCGCTTTTTTGTGGGCATATATACCAAAACATACACACACACACACACATGTGTACATATGTATGTGTAGTAACATACTTGCATATGAATTTTTACTTTGCTTTTATATGCATGAGCAAGAGATTTTTTTTTATGCCACACTTTAAGCTGAGTGCGCGCGTTTAAAATGCTTTGAACTAATAATTATAAAAAACAAAAAATTTTTCTTCGGCGAAACTAAAGTTTTAATACACAACATAGGAATTTACATATATTGGACATAAGTAATAATAATAGAGTGAATAGGTATCAATGATAAAATAAAAATTTTGTAAATTCGCACGAATTTCAAATTATTCGTGTTCCGGCAATCGAAAAAGTTTTATGTTTCATTTCCAAAATGTTTCGTTGCATTGTATTTGATCAGAACTGTTATCGGTTGCAAAAATAATCGGTCTAAACAAATCGTAGATTGTTGTTGCTTTGACTAGATTTCCTGCCCTTTAAATTTTGGCATAAGTAGAAATTAATTATTTAATATATAAATTCAGAAGCAAGGATTTTAAAAAGTAAAATCAATAAAAATCACAGAATAAAATAAAAATATTTTTTAATAATCGACAGAAGTGGCCCGTGTGGTGTGCGGGCTGTCAAGAATACCAACACAGCAGGCTCAGCTTGACATAAGAGGCGTCTAATGAGACAATCCCTCAGGATGAGGTTTGCTGCGCAGGGGTATTGGTCCCATTTGTTTCAAATGTGGTAAAAACACTTACAATAACAACTCATTTTCAGAAAATGATCCATGACTGAGCTGGACACAATTTAGCATATAGTCCCCATACAAATCTTACACCAATTTTTGAGTTTTTATATGAAAAATGCAATATTTTTGTAGCGATTCCAATAGCGACTAATGTTGAGAAAATTCCCCATGGCTGAGCTGGGTCCAATTTAGCATATAGTCTCCATAAAAATCTTTCGCAAAATAAGTTATTTGTGAAGCATTTTTAAATATATAAATACTCGAAAATACTTGAATTTGAGGCCTATTCCGAAGAACAGGCTCCAATAGAAGTGATCAGCAGTTAAATCTGTTTCGAACGCTAAAGATCGAAATCGATAATATACGCTATTTTTTTTTTTTTTATTGAGTTCGTTGCAATACTTTCAATAAAAATAAAGCATTTTCACTTTTTAATGTGCATCAAAAGGGGGTGAAAAAAAATACAAAAATTGCATAAAAACTTCTCAATTTATTTGCCTGTGTTGATTTTGCGCTGTGCGAATTTAATCAAAAGTCAGAATCCAATTTAGTGAACGACTAAAAGTAAACTGACACGCAGCAACTGACCCAGATAATAATAATAAAAAAAAAAAAAAAAAAACAGAAAGAAAAACAGTGACAAAAACAACAACAGGAACAGAAAAAATACATACATATGTACATACATACATATACATACGTACATTTTGTATATCTATATTTAACACTGAAACAGGAAGCAAAAAAAAAAAGACTCATCAAAAAGTCATAAATTTCCAATTTTCAACACATGACAAAATAAATTGTAAACAAAGCCGAAACAGTGAGATAAAGAGTACACAGTATGTCACAGAAGGAGTAGAAGGAGTCTGAGAGCGAGAGAGAGAGGGAGGGAGGTAGCAAGTGGTAGTGGCAAACTCGCACGCTCGCTGCCTGCCTGCCCCTGGATGATGCAGCAAATTGATCCTGATAAACGCTGCGTATACGTATTCTGGGCATATTGAATGCCAAGCTTTGTTTTTTTTGTATTGTTTTTTATTTTTTATGTTTGTGTTGCGCAATTTTGTCTGTGAGTGTTTTTGCAAGGATAATTGTCAATTTTTCCTATATTTTTTTTTTTTTTGTATTTCTTTATCATTTTTTGTTTAATAAATTTCAAATGTTCTCAGCTGCAACTAAAATTTATTCGGCTGCGTCTGGAAAAAGATTTTCGGAGGAAGTATTAAATTTTAAAATAATAACTAAGTTACCTGTTGATCATTAGATAAATGATACATTTCAACTACACTTTACGATTACTTCGATAAACAAACCGATCAGCAAACACTGCGTTATCGAAAGGAGCGTCTACTTAGCGATGACAAAATACCGATATTTTTCGTTGGCCCTAAAAATAATCAAAATGATTATTTTTCAATAAGTGTAACAATAACATAACATAATGATATACATAAAATATTGAGAGTCTGATTTTGAAATCGACATGACATCGGTATTTCGAAAAATATCTTCGAGCCGTACGCCTACCTACAGATACATTTATTTGATACAGTTGCTATTTATTTTTCAAACATTTTTGTATAAAAATATCGCATTGAAACTAGGTATCGCTCTTGTTGACTTGAATGATTTTAATTTTTATCGGTTATCGATTATTGTTGGCTATTTAAAATTACATACTTTTGAAAGCAAACTCAACTGTACTGAAATTGTAACTTGAAATATATATATCACTGGAAAGTCTCGGATGGCTAGTATCATTTAATTTACTTTTAAAGTCCTCTCGCCTAGAGATGGGAAAAATATCGATACATTAAGGTCACAGCGATATTTAATTATTATTTCAGAGTCTCGAAAATATACATATTTTAAAAAATTTTCAGTAATCGTGTGTTTTAGTGTTTCTTAAATTCTTTAAAACTAAAGCAATTATAAAGGTTGTTTCATTTGATAAAAATTAATTTGCTATACAATTAAAAAAAAAAAAAACAAAAACAAAAAGAAAGCATGCAATAAACCGGATAAGGCGAATTATTTTTGCTACTTTACAAAAGTTTGACATTTATTACAAATTACAATTTTCGCATTTAAAATTTGTTGCCACTGCGCTGCATTGTTGCATTCAAGTAGGCAATGACACCATTGTTGCCATTAGTCCTTCTGTCTGTCTGTCTGTCTGTATCTGCCAAGTTGCCAACACTGCTGCTGCTGCTGCTATAATATGTTGTCTTTTTTTTTTTTTCTCAGTTCCTGTTGATCCTGTACACAAACATACATAGGTATGCAGCATATCTGATGTTTTTAGTTGTGCATTGTGTTCAGCTCAATCTGTCCGTCCGTCTGTCTGTATGTCTTTGTATTTGTAAAAAGCAACCGCTACGCTCAATCTTGCTGCTATTGTTCATTGTTTACCTTCGCTCGAGGGATTTTAAGTGTATCCTTTCAGGCAGCCAGGCAGGTAAGCAAGAATATTGTATATTTCTTTCACTTTTTCACTCACTCACTCACTCGCACTATCATATTTCTTATTTGTTTATAATAATGCGAGCAAATTTTTCACGACACATCAACAATGAAAGCCGGAAATTGCAGCCAAGTTATTTTTATCACCTTGAGTGCCAAGGATAACAGTGCAAAAGCATGCAGTGCAATACAGTGCAGTGCAGCGCAGTAATGTTGCAATAAGAAAAACATCTCAAAAAAAAAAAAAAAGAGACAAAATGCGATCGCGCGCACACTTGGCATCCGCTTGCATTTACTTCAATGTGTCTGTCTGTCTGTCTGTCCGTCTTTCCGTCTGTCCTATTGACTTTGAGCGTGTTGATGAAGTTGGTCCTTTCATTGTTGTTGCTGCTGCTAACATCAGCACGATGATGGTGTCTGTGTCTATCTGTCTGTCTGTCTGTCTGTATAAGTGTTACACCATTGGCGCGTTCATCTGTTGTGCCAAAAATTGTTTACCTACCAACAACTATGCCACATAATTTCGCCAACTATATGCCGGATATGCGCTGCATTTTACATTCACCCGACCCGACCGAACCGTTTTATACGCCATTCAAGCAACGCTCAGCACAGCACAGCCCATGTGAAAATTCAATTTAAACAAATAAACTTTGTTGGCAGTAGTAGCAGCAGCATAAAGCGTGAATATTTTGTAGCAAGTATTTTTTTTTTATAGTTTTATTATTTTTTTGGTGTTTTTTTTTTTTAAGAATCTTGAAAATTTTTGGCAACATTTTTCAAATACTTTTTTGTTGTTGTTATTTTTCAATTTAGTTGAAAATAAGAAAAATACCGAAATGTCGTTCTCTTTAATTAAATAATTGCGTATCTAAGTGGAAAAAGTATGAATGCATATTGTGTTTGAGATCGAAAACTTCATTAGATATGTACTATATCTAAGCATATCAGTTCAATAAAACGATTTTGTCAAGTCTTTCCGTCTGTCCGTCTGTCTGTCTGTCTGTCTGTCTAACTTAATTAAGTTAAAATTCCTGCACATTTAAAGCCTTTGCAGCTATTAGAAAAAAATAAAAATGTTCTTTAGCTATTATCAAGTTTCTATACTGTCTGCAACTGATGATGTTGTTGATGCTGATGATGTCGATGACTTTATTTGATGTTGTTATGATAAACTTGTTGTTGCTGATTAAGTTGCTGTAATAACACTTGAAGCAATAGCAGCAAAATTGCAACAGCAGCAAGAATGGAAAAATATACTCGTATATGAGAAAATGTATGAAAATGATACAATAAAGTTGATTGCATAAAGGAAAATGAAATATACTTAAAGTGCAAACAAACATATCAAAACACGTAAACGCATATATTGGGTATATGCAATTGTTTTTGTCGTTTGACGTTAGATGGCGCTCGCAGTTAAACGTAAATTGCCAGAAAGATGTGACGAATTTGTGGCTAGCGAGAAAATAAATCATTTGAAATACTTGTTTATTTTTTTTTTTATAATAACGCTACAAAACTCGTCAAAAACTAATGCATATACCCAATGCAAAAATATAACAATAGCAAGAAGAAGAAGAAGAAGAAAAAAAAGGAGCAGAAGACGTTGAAGAATAATAATAACAACAACATCATCAAGTGTGCATCCATCCATGATGCAACTTAGCAATAGTAACAAATTTGTATGCTATCTCTTTTTTTTATAGCGGAAGTTAGTGTTTTCTTTAAATAGTGGCGCCTTAAAGTATGCAATATAAATTGTGGCACATTAAACGAATCATTCTAGCACAATGAATTTTCACACACACACACACACACACACTATGTATATTCTTAATTGAATTGCAAAGTTTGTAACTACACACACACACACATACACGCATAGCTTATTGATTAATATTGTACTTGTATGTAGTAGGATGGGGAGAGTCGTGTACGGAAGACATTACGCAATGTTAAAACGATTACTTGTTGCTGGTAAATGATATTTTTGAATAGTAAATAACATTTTGCATTATTTAAGCGAAAATGGTAATAGACAAGAAAAATAAGACAAACGGAAAATAAAAAAAAAAAAAAAACAGTGTGTTGCAAATATATTCGCGTATTAGTAAAGAAAATCAACTGAACTATATATTTTATATACTAGCAGGTACCCGTGTCTTTGCTTTCTTTTGTTTTTTCTTTTTGTCGATTAAATATATAGGTCCCAGGTCCAAATTTCGGAAATGCCTTGAACACGCCTTAAAATATTTATTCACTATACCGCCACAACATTTTCATTATAACCTCAAAAAAAAAAAAACTGATTTTTTTGGTACACAGCCACATGTACTTTGGGTTGCTGAAGACGAATCTGAAGTCAGAATTCATTCTAAACTCAAAAAACTGACACATTTTTTTAAATTTTCAGCAAATATTAAAAAAAAACGTAATTTCTTCCCAACTTCTGGTCTTGTGCGGAGGTAAATTCTAATATATTATGGGTCTCTGAATCCAAATGTTTTGGAGCCCTTATATTATGGCAATGTTTTTCATTTAATATTTGGTGACGAGAAGAAGTATAATCTGAATGGGTCTGTAATTAAAACTAATACTCAGTTGTACTCACAATTACTCAGCTGTATTCACAGTTACTCGGTTGTATTGAAAACTCAATAGTACTCAATAGTACTCCTAATGTATTCTCAGTAGTACTTAGTTGTATTCGTAACTCTACTCATTTGAACTCACAGTTACGCAGTTGTATTTATTTGTACTCATTAGTACTCAGTTGTATTCAGAGTTGAACTCATTTGTACTCGTTTATATTCACAGCATTTGTATTCACGAAATTCCCTTTACTCCATAACAGTGTAAACCTTAACCTAAAATGTTCAGTACGCATTGCTGAATTAAATCCTGTGACAAAACTTAGAGTCTTTAAAAAAAATTTTAACAATATTAATTATAATTATATGTAACATATGAATAGTAGGTATATTTAAATTTAATTTTCATTGTTTAATGTGTCTTATAATTATACAACACACCGTAATCGCTGCTGCAGAAAATATACACACGCCTAAGTAGTATTTTTATGCCTTAAAACAGAGACGGACTTCACAAAGTCTAAAGATAAAAAAAAAAAAAAAACAAAAATAAAAGCTAAAGTGAACCGTAATAAATATTGATGAGTAAAAAATACAAATACACAATTACATATACTACGCATACACACATACAAACACGCATGTAGGCGGGCTTTATGCGTGTGCATAAAATTTAGTGTAGTAGACCAGTGCCAATTTGTGCTGAGACAGCTAGCAGCAGCAGCTAAAGGAGGATATGCTTTTAGCAGTCTATAAGAAGTTTGTTATTGATTTGATGCTGCTACAGCTACCTTTGCGTAAGATTATTGACCGAAAAAAAAAAAAAAAAAAATAGAATTAGAATTAGAACACATGTATACCTACTTACTTAGATATATTCAACAGTTAAATTGTTATTATGCGAGAAGTAATAAAATCTAATAAGAAAATAGCCAGCAGCAGCAGCAGGAGCAGCAGCAGCAAAGTAAACAGAGCACAACGCAGCGCAGCAAAAGTATACAAAAAGATAAAAAATAAAACAACGCAAAAAAATAACGCACTTTCTTTTTATGCGATTGCTACAAAGTGAGTGAAAATATGTGAAGCATTGGGAAATAGAAAAGCGCTTTATAGACGCGTTGTACAATTGCAAAAGTAACTTTTATTAAATATTTACAACCTTAAGAATATGCGCTAAATTACATACTTTAAGCTTCAAAAAAAAAAATAAAAAAATATACGTACACACTTACACAGCATATTCAAGTACATCGGACACACACACACATGCAACAGACATTGACTCAAACAAACATATAGTAACGAGGTGTGTTCAAAAAGTATCACGAATTTTGAATTTTTGCGGGTTACGAATGCAGTGGACCCTCGGTTAACGAACGTCTCGGATAACGAACAAGTTTCTGGAACGAATTAAGTTCGTTAACCGAGGGTCCACTGTATTCGAATTTCGATTTTTTTGTGGCGTTATGTTGATACTCATGTCTCTCACTTATGCCGACAAGCTCGGCCATTTTGAATGTTCACTTAATTGTTGACAGCTGCTTTGCTTGCACGTGTTTTGGATCGTCTTCGATTTTTACCTATTCAAAAAAAATGGATCAAAGAACCTGAATGGAATATTTATTCTGAATGAAATAAATGGAATAAAAATGTTGAAGAAGGCTTATGGGGACCGAGCTCTACCAAAATCAACAACATTTGATTGGTATAAATTGTTTAAAGAAGGTTGCGAACGTGTTGAAGACGAAAAGCTCCCTGATCAACCATCGACCTCAACGGACAATGCTCACATCCAAAAAGTAAAAGAATTAGTGCTTGCACACCGTCGATTAACTATGAGAGACATTGCTGATGAAATTGGCGTATCGAAAGGATCAATTAATACAATTTTGAAGGATGTTTTGGGCCTCAAAGGTGTCAAGTCTCGATTGGTACCAAAAATGATTATTTTTTTTTTTAAAAACTGTACTGATTTTTCGTAACTTTTTTTGCCAAAAATCCAACCAATATCGTTCAGCAACCACCGTATTCGCTTGGTTTGGCACCGTGTGACTTCTGGCTATTCCCAAAACTCAAGAGACTACTCCGGGGAACGCGTTTCGAGTCGATTGAGGAGATAAAAGCTTAATCGAAAAGGCGCTGATGGCTATACCGGAAAGGGACTATTTGGCATGTTTCGAGGATTGGAAAAAACGTTGGCATAGGTGTATTTTATCGGGAGGGGATTACTTTAAAGGGGACCAAATAGATATTCATGAATAAATAAATAATTAAAAAAAAAAAAAAAAAAACTATGCGATACTTTTTGAACACACCTCGTATAGTATATATAGCAAATACAATAAATATTGCAGGTATCTAATTGAATTAAGCTGTATTTATACATTTTTTTATTTTGAAATTAATGCTCGATATTTTTTTATCGGTTTGAATATTGATATTTGAAACTGTACGCAATTGTAATGATAGTGCAAACAGTTTAAATATAAAACAATACAGACAATGAGCAGATCAATCAAAGCTAAAGGTTTTTTTTTTATATATTTTATAACAAAAAACCTGTTTTGAACTCAATAGCTTCGCTACGTTTGTTCTATTTGTTTTATTTGTTTGTATTGTTTCACTTTCTCTCTCTTTTTTGTTTTTTGTTTGTTTGCTAACAGCTAAGCCTAAAAGTAGGCAATTCAATTTTTCTTTGTATTTACGCGAACTTCGCCATTTTATTATTGACAATTCGTTTGTTTGTTGTTGTTGTTCTTATTTTTATTTTGCTATTGATGTTATTATTATCGTTGTTGTTTTTGTTGTTGTTGTGCCATATTTATTTGTTTGCTACTGTAAGCAATTTTCCGGCGATTTTCTTATGATTTTATGATTGTTATACAAAATGTTTAAGTGATACAAACAGTACAGATATGAACACTTACGTATGTATGTATATAACCATATGAGAGATTCCACTAAAGATTATTAGAAAACAAAGTAAGAAATATGAATTATTGAAAGATTTTTAAAATTTTAGTTATCTATTCAATTATTTTAAATCAAAACGAATTCTCCTCATAATTTGAATTGAAAATTTAAAATTGGAATGTTTCCGTAATCGTAATCGATTGAATTAAACAAAAAGGAATGTTTCAATCAAAAAAATTTTACAATTTACTTTTAAATCGCCAATTTTGCGATTTCATATTAGCAGCATTTGAGTTAAAGTGAAATGAAAAGTAAATAAAACGTTGTAAATTTACAAAATCGTAAATCGCAAAAAAGTTTTCGCTTACGGGAGCAAGACGGTATACGTCCCTTATTGTATCTTTTTGGAATGAACTATAGCAAAATATCTTCATATACATTTTTATTATATTTTGGCTTTTATCTTGTAATTCTAATTCCTTTTCATGGCTCTTTAACGTTGTGTCCTGTTGTTGTGCTGTTTACATTAACGTTTATATTTTGTATTAAAATTATTTATTTATTGAATACGTTTCTTTTGACTAGTTTCGTATTATTTTTTTTTTGTTTGAATTGTATTATTTTGTTAGTTAATTGCGTAAAATAGACTTTTTTGCTTCAAGCATTTTGTGCCTCAATTAATGTTTCACTAATTTATTTATGCATAATAAATATTTTTGTGCTTCATTGAATTAATTCGATTTATTGACTTGGCTAAAATCTCATATGTTGCGCATATAAAAAAAAAATGATTTGACATATGATATGTTTGTGTGTGTGTGTAGTGTGTTTCGCCTATCAGAGATTTGCAGCTCACTTCCTAGTGAGTGCGTATGTCGGCTCATTACGCACAACAGTTGTATCCTAGTACATTCAAAATCGATATAGCCACATTTCCTACTTCCCAATCGGTCAAATTGGATGGGTGGGAATCTAGGTTTCGAACCAATAACCAACCAATGGTATTCTGATGGTTCTCTCACCGAAACAAGCACTGGTCCTGGCATATTCGGTTCCAATAGTATCTCTGTTGCAATGGTTGCCTGGCCCACGGTCTTTCAATCTTAGATTCATGCCATTAAAGTCAAGTATGGTTCGAGTCTTCGGAGAACCAACATCACAATTTTCTCGGATAGCCAAGCCGCTATTAAGGCACTAACTTTATGGACCTTTTTATCTAAGTCAAGTTCATAAAGTCACTTTCTGCTGTGTTCCTGGACACAGAAGTATTGTTGGTGATGATATCGCAGATGAACTGGCTAGATCTGGCTCCTTCTCGCCCCTTATTGGCACGGAGACTATCTGCGGGTTCAGCTGGGCTTCAGCCATACGTATAATTGATATGTTCTCCGCAGAATCTCTGAACTCGCTCTATCAGCCCTATAAACATTGTACATTTTAACTGTCATGACCTTAGGCTGCTAACTGGCTATTTTACCGATCATAATAGATTGAGATATCATGTAAAAAGGCACCCCAGGTTCAGACTGTAGACTCTGCTTAGAGAACGAAGACCTAGCATACACATTCTTTGCGGATGTCCTGCAATGGCAAGCTTAAGATTTACTCTGTTTAATCGCTGTTTCATCATAACCGACCAAAAAATAGTCGCCCCTGCTAACTAAAGAAGCGGAGAAGATACTCATTCTATTAACCTAACCATTTTTCATTCCGGGCTTGGGTACAATAGACTCCAATGGAGTCGCAGTGTCCTTTAATCTCCAATTTCGGAGGGCCTATAAATTTCCTTTCATACTCTGTGCCAACGGTAGGAACTTGCGGTGACTTTCTTGAGTCTACACTTTCGCTCTGACCACTTGCTTGACTTGCGGCCTCGGCCCAGACACTACGTCAGACTTTAATGGTTATGGTTAGTCTCTTACTTGGACTTTACTTTATCGGAATGCAGCGCCTTAAGGGCCGCTTGGCTGTCCGAATTTATAACAGTTATGAATTCGATATCGTACAGATTTCTGCCTGGAAGTTGCTAGTGTCTCTTCCTAAGGGATCCCAAAGTTTTTTCTTGGGCCAGCTACACCTACACCCGCAACTACGTCGGTAAGAGATTTTGTAGCATTCGCTTAATGGAAGAGGATAGTTTCTTTACGCTATTCCATTCCATTTAAACACTTCAAAGTCTCCTGTTGCTCTGCACAATATGCAACTGTTTATTTTTTTCTCTTAGAAAATTACATGTTACCGTACATGTGTTCTATTGCAATCAATTATGCTATCGAGTAAAGAAATAATAGCTTGCCAAGAGTAACAATTACGAGAAGAAGAAGAACAAAAGCTAAAAAGAACGAAGGAATGAGCATTTAAGCCGCTTTAAAATCAACTTGAAATAGTTTAACGCAAGCAATCCGCATTAAATTGGATTTAATTAACTTCTGCGCTATGCAATGCGCAACGATTTGAACAAAGTGGCATGCGTTGGAGTGAAATTATGTGAATCGAAGTCATCAAGGATACACATACTATACTCGTAATGTTGTTGCTATTGTTGTTGTTGTTGGCACTGTTGCTGTTGCTATTCTGTCCTATCCTATCCTATCCTGTCAAATTGGCGTTGCACTAATTAATTAATTAGCTGCAATAACGCCTTGTCCCCAGTCCGTGCTAAGCTGCAACAATACGTGTGACTGCGACAGATAGAAAATCAATTTTAGAAAATTTAGCGCACGCGAATACTAAGCTAGTCAGCCATTTAGTCAGCCTGCGAGTCAGTCAGTCAGTCAGTCTGTGAGTTAGTTAGTTAGTTTGTTCAGATATAAAGTGCAACTGTTGTGCAATGTTCAATGTTAAAGTTAAGCTGTAAGCGCTTAGGCAAGCGCATAATTATCCCAACGATTGCAACGGTGCAGCGTGTATCT
The DNA here is from genome assembly GCA_018903435.1 of Leucophenga varia. Classification (NCBI taxonomy): domain Eukaryota; kingdom Metazoa; phylum Arthropoda; class Insecta; order Diptera; family Drosophilidae; genus Leucophenga; species Leucophenga varia. Next base: position 406,613 of record JAEIFJ010002505.1, on the reverse strand, counting down.
CGATTTCCGTCTAATTAGCAAGACCATTACATGTTCACTGCAATGCAGCAGCAGCAGTAGTTGCTGTACTCCTGAACAGCTAAACAGTGTTAAATGTGTCCTGTTCATGCTTCAGTTCAGTTCAATTCATTTAAGTTCGCTTCTACTTCTTCTTCCTCCTAAATCCATAATCCAAAACTTCAAAATGGAATAGAATGCGACGCGTTGCATTGCGTTGCGTTGCGTTGCATGAACCTAAACCAAAGGTGCGACAATTGTAATTTGCATTAATTCGTGTTGTAGAGTACAATCTGTTTTCATTGTTGTTGTTGTTGTTGCTGTTTGTTAGTTTGTTGCTTGCAAAGCTGAATCGAAAGCAAGTTAAATGCGTTTAAATTGAAATTAGCAAATGCACCCAAGAGCGACAAATAAACTGACGGACAGACAGACAGACGGACGGACGGACGACATTTACAAATGCTCATGTTTTGCCCCCGCCGCTAAAGACGAAGCGCATGCGGCAACAACAGCAACAATTGTAACAGCAGCACCAGCAGCAGTACTGCTTCATTCGTGTAGAACGACAATTACTTAAATTATTTCTGAATTATGCATTGATTGCGGCTATCAACACTGTTCCAAACTGTTGCAATTCTCATTTTGATTGTTGCGTTGCGTTTACTTAGCTTAACTTCAACTGTATACATTGCATGTGTCTCATTCATGCCATCTCACTTTCTCTCTCTCTCTCTTTTGTCAAAATTTGACTGTTTGTTTAATTGATTTTATTGGATCTTAGATTAGCCTTGTACGAGTATTCCCAGAGTTGATATACTTCGTTAATAATTATGCAACTGCATGAATTGAATTGAGTTTATTTTAATACCTTTTGTAAATCTCCAACTGGCATTAACGATATTCAATGCGCTACTATTTTAATTGAAACATATGGGCCAATCTTGCGTTTTAGATGTCACATTCGTACGAGTGAGTATTTATTTCAATACGACTGACGCTCCATAAAATATTTTATTTAAAATATTAATTTGAAATGTAGGTTTTGAAGAGTACCAATACAAAGAGAAGAACGCTCTTAGGACAATTAAGAACGACTGTACTTGTTTTAAGTATATATATACGAAGTGAAGCAAGAATATTGCTTTTGGTTCATGTATCAAACACAATGTGCTTATATTAAGAAGAATCGTTCTTAATTTAAGTTTGAAAAGCTTAAATTGCAAAATGAGCGAACAAAGTAGTTAAAAACGTAATCTATGCTCTTAAGAAGTGACTAGCCGGTAAAGCATAGAGAAACTGCCTTCAGCGCTATTTAATATCTTTAAATTAGCAGTTCCGAGGGCGCTTTTTTTTTTTGACCTAGATAATTATAACTTCTCATGACTTTGGTTTAGATTTTGGCAACAAAACGATAACGTTTACATCACTTATTTTTTTTTTTTTTTTTCAAAGCTTCTCATTAGGCATTGATCAAAACTTTCCTAGTGCTCACCTGGAAAAAAAAAATGAAAAAATCGACTTTCAGTTGAAATTCCGGACATCCCTTGAACACTTTGAACGCCAAAAATGGTTTTTTAACCATCTTTCAAATGAGCCCTGTTACACTGAAACTTAAATTTTCGGTTTCAAGCCCCACTAGGGCCCGGGTCAAAATTTTCCAAAATACCTTCTTGTTTCTCACATGTAATAAAAATAAAAAATTGTGTCAAAAATCTATTTTGGGTGTATCGATATTCGGGTCACAGGTCCAAATTCCGAAATCGGCTTTAATCACCCTAATCACCAAGAATGTTTTTTAACCATCTTTCAAATGAACACCTGTTTCAAGTCTCTACGTCTATTCATTCCAAAGGTATGGCTTTTGCGGTTTCAAGGCCCCATTGGACTCCGGTCAAAACTTTCCAAATTTTTTTTTTCTTTCTGACCACATATATGATGAGAGCAACAAAAAAAAAAAAATCGAAAACGGTTGAGTCATTCTCGAGTTTTAGCGTTGTATAATGCACAGCTATATATTTTTATATATATAGATGAGGTTCGATAGCGCTTGACCTGATAATTCTTCTCATGACTTTGTAGCTGCAAAAGTGTTTTTAGTTTTTTTTTTTTCTTCTCATAGCATTGATAAAACTAGTGATTTAAAAATCGCAGTGTTAAACTGAAACTTAAAATAGTGATTTGCAATTTTCTTGTTCCTCAGTGAACATGCTCACTTATGTTCAATTTTGTGTATCGATCTTTGCGAACTGCTATTTTATCACTGTGCAATTTCAATCACTGTGATTTTCAAGTAACAGTAGCTAATGTTCTCACTCAAAAATGACCCTTTTGACCACAGATAAAACATTTTGAAAATTTATTATCAAAGATCGATGTGTATGAGAATTGGTGTAGCGAAACATTTGTATCAACATTTTTATGCACAATTTGATTTTATGTATCGCTCTTCGTGAGCGGTGAACGCATTGTTCAGTAATCGCTGATTGTTTTTGTCGTGAACTGCGATTTTATCATCTGTTTGCAGTCACTGCGATTTATTCGATGAAGATCGCAAGATATGGGCTGAAATTACACAACTGCGACTCAAAAATGACCCTTTTGACAAGCCAGATACAAACATTTTGAAAATTTATTATGCGTAATATCTTTTTGAGAATTTCGGAAAAATTGTAATTAGTGAAAAATTGTATCAAAATTTTTTTCTGTCAAAAAATTTAATTTTTTTTTTTGTTTTTTGGTAATGAACACCCTCAATTTTTTTTGTTTTATATATTTTAGTATATGCAAAAAAAGTAAGTTGTAATTTTTTCAGATTTTTAAAATATTTATTTTAATAACAATTTTAATGTTTTTAACTCAAAATACAAGTAAATATTTACACAGCACAATTTGCCATCTGTTGCCGATGAGGCTTATAATTTCGCGCCATCTGTGGGCCAGTCATTTCATTTAAACATAAAGCCTCCATACAAACTCAACTACAATTTTCTAATATTTCTTCAAAATTTTTTATGTCTGTCTTTTAAGCATAGTATTGGACATATATAGTATGCTATACTTCTAATATGATTTCTAAGGATTGTATCGAACCATTAAACACCACTCAAACCCTTTATAAAATACTATCTATACCTCTGAGTAGCATACATAAATTTTCACCATAATAGTTTACAGCTTTGACTTCTTCTTTGTCTTGGAAATAGCAATCAATTCAACTCGAATTGTTAACTGATTTAATAATTTAGTAAAAACCTGTCAACAGTCAAGAACTGATAAGGATACGCTTAAAATGGAGCATACAAAAAAAAACAAGAAAAGAAGCAGAGCTCGACTACAAGATACCAATCTATACCTTAAGTTAGGTCATTGACTACTACACATTGAATGATTTTCATAGAAAATTTAAAATCGGGTATATCTTTGATTGGGTTTATACCTAAATTTTGGGCCTACCCATATTGGTCTATTTCATTGGGACTACAAACATAATTTATACTAAATTCAAATTTTCTAGAATAAAAGCAATGACGTTTTAAAAACCCAATATTTGGGGTAAATTTGTATGGGGGCTATACCTAAAATTTTGTTGGTCCCAACCATATTGGGATATTTTATTGGGACTATCATAGACATATTTTTACTTAATTTGAACTTCCTAGAATAAAAAACAATGACGTTTTATGCAAAACCTAAAATTTGGGGCACATTGGGGGTACCCCTAAACTAGAGAAAAACCGTTTGTAAGTGCACACTTGACGGCCTAGGAGAGTCTAGTCAATTTTGAAAGCTCTACCCTTCCTAGTCTCCGAAATAATCGTTTTCATACGGCAGACAGCATGACAGACGGACAGACGGACAGACGGACGGACGGACACGAAAAACAAACTACGACTCCCCTCCAATCTGAACATATATACTTTATAGGGTCTATCTTGCCTCCTTCTGTCTGTTACATACATTCGCACAAACTTAATATACCCTTTACCCTTTGGGTACAGGGTATAAAAATAAATAAATAAATAAAAAGAAGCAAAGAAACAAAAGTCAACGAAAGAAAATATAAAAATTCAAAATATTGACACGTGTTGCGGCTGTAAGCTGTAAGCTGTGAGCCTCTTAGCTCAGTTATTGAGATTCAGTCTCTGGTGCACTAAAGTGGAATATGAATGTCTTGAAATGACCAAGCACGTTGCTCAAAAAAAAAAAAAAAAAAAAAAAATAACGAAAATAAGTGAAAATATATTTATATATGCATTTGCATAGAGAGTGAGTATGTCCCAAAACAGTCTAAACAGCCGAGACTGGACTCTATGGAACAACGGAATAAATACTGTTGCCAAAATTTACCATGGCTGTCCGTTTTGAACCAAGAAGTGAAAGCGTACAATACACTATCATGCTGTCAGTGTCTGTCTGTCCTCTGTCCCGCTGTCCCTCTGTCGTTCTGTTCTAGTTCAAAGGTCATGTGACCGCAAACCGTTGACCGCAAACAGGCAACGACAGTAGTCAGTGAACGTGTTCTGACTGCCTGCAGGCTTTTTTCGGATTCTATTGATTTTACAGTTTCGACGACCGCATACACATTTCGTAAACATTTTGGAAACTTTAGTTTTAATTTCGATTTGACAGGCAAACATTTTTTTTTTTTCTCTTTTGACTTTTGTTACTTTTGACTCTTTTTGTTTTTAGACTCTGTACCCAAAGGGAAAGGGTATATAAGTTTGTGCGAATGTAGACAGAGAGCAAGAAGACCCAAAAGATATATATCTTGATCAGCATGGAAGGAGTCGAACTCTTTTTCTGTTTTTTTTTTTGTCCGTCCGTCCGTCCGTCTGTCCGTCTGTCCGTCTTTCATGCTTCTCTATGGAAACGATTATTTCAAGTAGACTTTCAAAATTGAAACTAGACTCTCCAAGGCCGTCAAGTTGCCTTAAGTTTTCTCTAGACCCATTTTACCACCCAAAATTTTTTAAAAAAATCTGTTTTTTATTCCAGGAAGTTCAAATTTAGTATAAATTATGTCTATGATAGTCCCAATAAAATATCTAAACATGGGTAGGACCAACAAAATTTTAGGTATAGCCCCACAAATACCCCAAAATATTGGGTTTTTACATAAAAACGTCATTTTTTTATTCTAGAAAATTTAAATTTAGTATAAATTATTCTTGGTAGTCCCAATGAAATAACCAAAAAATTTTAGGTATAAAACCAAATCAAAGATATACCCGATTTTTAAGTTTTTCTATAAACAATTCAATGATGTATGGTAGTCAATAGAACCTAACTTAAGGTACATATAGATGGGTACAGGGTATCTTGGAGTCGAGCATACTCGACTTCAGCGTTCTTTCTTTGTTTTTTTTTGTTTTTTTTGTTTGTTTTTTTTTTTTTTTGTTTGTTCGTTGCATGTGCATGTTGCCAACACATTGCTGCATTGAAGCTGCTGAATTTATTTCTAGATTTGGATAAAAAGTTTTTGAATTTTAGTAATAGTTTTTTTTTTTTAATTTATTTATATATGTAAGCTTTTAAAAGCATTGAATACAGAAATATACACAGTCCAGTGAAATTTAAAATTAACAACAGGAAAAAACGTTAATTTCGAAAGAACCGAAGCTTAAATACCCGTCACACGAATCTTTAAAGAGTTTATGTGTTATCATCAGTGGTCACCCAAATTTACACACAATATTAATTTCAAATTTTGAGCTAAAAATACAGATATGTATAACAACATATTTCTCTAGCATATCTGGAAATGGGCGATAGGTTTGTATGGAAGAAACACCTAAAAATGGGCGTGGCACCATGATATTGGAAGAGTTTTTACCCAATATGGAGTAAATTCATGAATAAATAATAGCCATTTTGATACAAAAATTCGAAAATGGACGGAAAGTTTGTATGGGGGCTATACCAAAAAATGGGCGTGGCAAATGTGATTTGACATTGGATGACATTAGAAGTGTTTTTAGCCAAAATGGGGGTGAATATATGCATAAATAATTACTATTTTCATACAAAAAATCGCAAAAAACGGAAAGTTTATATGGGGGCTATGCCTAAAAGAGGACGTGGCATCTTGGTTTTAGCACTGGATGACAAAAGAAATGTTTTTACCCAATTGGGAGCGAATACATTCATAAATAATTAGTATTTTTTTACAAAAAATCGAAAAAAAACGGTAAGTTTGTATGGGGGCTATACCTAAAAATGGGCGTGGCACTCTCATTCTCGAATTTAACATAGTCGTTGCCGAGAAAAGCTTAAGTTCCGAATTTCACCTTAATATCTTTATATCTTCAACAAAAAAGATGCCTAGAAATATACAGACAGACAGACGGACGGACAGACGGACATGGCTAGATCGATTTGTCTCGTCGAGCTGATCAAGAATATATATACTTTATGGGGTCTACGACGTCTCCTTCAATGCGTTACAAAGTTTCAGACAAACTGAATATACCCTTCACACTATATGTGGCGGGTATAAAAACGTTAATTTCGATAGAACCGAAATGTTTTTACGCTCATTTGAAATTTTCGAGACAAAAACTCGGGGATTTGAGGTGACTTATTATAGGGCCTACATGATTCTTATTAAATTTCGCTAAGAGTGATAAAAGCACCAATCACTGTTAAGCAAATAATCACTGTTCGCGAAGAGCGATACACAAAATTGCACATAACTGTACATGTTCACTGAGAAAAAAGAGAAAATTGCAAATCAATATATTTAGTCACAGTGCGTTTTTTAAATCACTGTGAAAAAAATCACCGAAAGCGATTTTTGCCAACACTAATAGAAATAGTCTTCATGCATATATGTCTGTCTGTCCGCAATTGTTTTTGTTTTCCATATACTAAACTTATATTAGACCATTTGCATAACGTTTCAAATTTCATCTATTTTATTTCTGTATATACATATTCCGTGAGTGTGTGTGATTTTGTTTTAAGTTTATGCAATTCTGTATTTTTAACATATTTTTTTTTTTTTTTTGCAGACAGACATGGCGTATGCGTAATTTGTATGCTTCACTTTAATTTCAAATCTCATATCAGTCATTCAGTCATTCATTCTCTCAGTCTTTCAGTCAATCCATAACCATTTGCTTCAATTGTGTTTTGGGAATTTAATCGATTGAAGTCATTAGCAGCAGCAAAAGTAACAGCAGCAGCCACAGCAGCAGCATTAGAAGAAGCTGAATATTTTGCTAAAATGTTCACATGTCCTTTGCTTTGCATCCGTTTCCGCTTCAGTAATCTATTTCTTTATCATTTTCTCGTATTATTACATATTGTTGTTGTTGTTTTTGTTGTTGTTATTGTTGTCGTTTTTGCTGTTAATATTAACTTTGGCAATAATGCATGTTTGTTAAGTTAATTTTCGCTTTTAGCACTGAGCACTTATCAACAAAACATTATTGTCATCAAGAATATCCACAAGAACAACAACAACAACAACAGCAACAACAATAAGAACATTATGAGCATCATCAATGAAGTTTACTCGTATTATTAGCATTGAAACAGCTTTTCATTATCCTGGTACTGCTTGAAGGCTTACTTTCATCGTCATTTCAGTTATTGTTAGCTGTTAGCAAATGCTGCTGCTGCTGCTCCTACTGACTGACTGAGTGCTTATTACGATTACAACTTCTAAATTCCCAAGGCGACATAAACGCTTCGATGCTTCGATTCAATCATTCATTTGTCGACATTTTGATTGCTTCAAGTCGAAAATCGTCGTTCATTTCGAAATGATGTTTATTGCACGAATTGCTTTGTGCTTTGTTCCTTCGTTCCTTCGTTTTGGCATTCAAGTTGGCATGTTTTGTGTAGCATTACGATTTGTATTTATAATTAATCGTATATATTTAGCCTTTTCCCTTTTATTTTTTTTTTATTCGGGCTGAAGTGCTGAACATATAAGAACATAATTATATTTGGTTTGTATTTTGTACATTCGTACATAACATATAAAATGTTTGTTTGAAATATTTTTATACAATGGGGACACACTATACCAATAACAATTTCAGAAGTGATTTACTCAATTTCAATTTGTAGTTGTAACAGCATAATTGACTTTGAACGTTCAGGAATAATATTGGAAGACTTTGGGAGAATGAAAAGAAAGTGCTGTGTGAGGTAATGTATCTTAACTGAGCCTATACTTGTCATTTTTGCATTAAATAATACGAGGTGTAACTCAAAAAAAAAAAAAAAACAAGAAAGAACGCTGAAGTCGAGTATGCTCGACTGCAAGATACCCTGTACCCAATCTATATGTACCTTTAGTTAGGTTCTGTTTGACTACCATTACCTCATTGAATTGGATTTTCATCGAAAAACTTAAAAAATCGGGTATATCTTTCAATGGGGTTATACCTAAAATTTTGTTGGGCCTACCCATATTGGTCTTCATTGGGACTATCATAGACATAATTTATACATAAATCTTTAAATTTTCTAGAATAAAAAGCAATGACGTTTTTATGTAAAAACCCAATATTTTACGGTAAATTTGTATGGGGCTATACCTAAAATTTTGTTGGTCCTTGGGATATTTTATTGGAACTATCATAGACATAATTTATATTAAATTTGAACTTCCTAGAATAAAAAACAATGACGTTTTTATGCAAAAATTTTATGGTAGATTTGTATGGGGGGTACTCCTTAAAATGGGTCTAGAGAAAAACCGTTAGTAAGTGCACACTTGACGGAGAGTCTAAGTTTCAATTTTGAAAGCTCTACCTCTTATAGTGTCCGAGATAATCGTTTTAATACGGCAGACAGCATGACAGACGGACAGACGGACGGACGGACAGACAGACATAACTAGTTCGACTCCCCTTCCAATGCTGATCAAGAATATATATACTTTATAGGGTCTATCTTGCCTCCTTCTGTCTGTTACATACATTCGCACAAACTTAATATACTCTTTTACGCTTTGGGTACAGGGTTTAAAAACTTTCGGTGATTTTTTCACAGTGATTTAAAAACCATAATGTGGGCACTGAAACTGAAAGTTTTGATTTTCTTATTCGAAGTACTATCCAAGCCACTGATAATCACACATAACTCTTTAAATATTCGTGTGACGTTTATCTAAGCTTCGGTTCCAACGAAGTTAACGTTTTTTCTTTTTTTTTTTGTATACGTCTGTCGCAGTAGCTGGAGTATTCTTCTAAACTAATATTATAAAGAGGAAAGTTTGTTTGTTTGAAATGAATAGGCTCCGAAACTACTGAACCGATTTAAAAAATTCTTTCACCTTTGGCAAGCTACACTATTCCCGAGTGACATAGGCTACGTTATTTTGGAATATTTTGACCCGGGGCATAATGGGGCTCTTGAAACTGGAAAAGCCAAATATTTGGATCAAAAAGACGTTAAAAAATGTTATTTATTTTTGGTGTTTTTTTTTGAATTCAGGTGAGCAATAAGACGGAATTTTGAAAAATTTTGACCCGGGGCCTAAAGGGGGCCTTGAAACCGGAAAAGCGATATCTTTGGAGTGAATAGACGTAGAGACTTGAAACAGGGCCATGCGTCAAGGTGTTAAGGGTTTCAAAATTGCCGGGCCACCCAATATAGATTTTTGACAAATTTATTTTATTACAGGATTTAGACTTTAAAAATTTGACCCGGGTCCTAATGGAGTCTTGAAAAAAACTTTGATTCATAGTGACTTGAAACGGCATTTGTCGTTTTATTTAGCCACCAAAAAACAAAAAAAAAACGACAAACCGCGGTCTGTAATAAATTCTTCAAAATAAACGCATGACGACATAAGCTTCTCATTTCATAAATAGCTTGGGCACATATTAAACGTTCTGCTCTGCGCTTTGCTGCTTTAACTCAAATATGTTTTTGTCATTAATCGATAATATCGATGAGCAGAAATATGATCTCGCTTGAACTTTTATGGTAATGATTTGCGGTGATTTGTTTTATTTCTATTTGATTTACTCTCCCCTCTCTCGTAAAGCTTAACATCATTAACTTTGATAAGATAGGAAAAAAAAAAAACGAAAAGCAAAATCGTTTTTGTTAACAAAATTGTGCGTTTTATCAAACGCTTTGCTTTTTAACTGTTTGCTTATGAAAGTGCCATCATTCAAACTAGCCAACTAAAGAAATAAACCAATCCACCCCAAGCAAATCGTCTTTCAGTCAACAAAAAAAAATACATTCAATCATTCATTCATTCATCCATCTATCCTTCCATCTCCCATCTATCCAACCACAATTTAAGCATTCACATTCAGCGTTTCAAGGCGTTTTATTTATCTACAACATTGATGCGTCCATCTACACCTAAGTAGATGTTAGTTGGATATACTTACTACTTACTTACTTAGAATAGACTCACACTCATGTTCATTTTGACTCAATTCATTCCATTTTGGTAAGTCTCTTGTGTATTTTTGGGCTTAGGCAACTCTTAAGCGCTTTCTTACATTCTGTTTGGCTGTTTGCTTCAGAATAGCTTCATTTATTTGCGTTCGTTTTCTTTGGTAATCAATGAAATCACTTTTTTTCGAGTTCAAGGCAGTATCGATGATAATAATGTTTTTGGATGCTACAAATAATGATGAGATACATTTCAAAAAAAAAAAAAAAATAAAAATTAAATAAAATAAGAAGAAAAGCGCGCATTCAAATGAAATTATTGTATTTTGCCGCGTCAAACTCCTTTGGCACCATGGCTCATGAGCAGCATTTGGCCCGGAGCATTTGCTTGAGCGCATCATCCGTATCTTTGCTTTGTTCCTATTGCGTTTTCGTTTTGGCTAATGAAGTGCTCGTTTCTGACATCGTTTTTTCTATACATTTATTTTTCTAGTCTTTGTTAGTTTTGTTTGTTTTTTTTTCCTTTTTTTTTTAAAAGAGTTTTTCATTTTTTCCCCCAAATTTTTATTAACAAAGTCTATTTTGGTTTTCGCATTTCGCATTTCGCCTTTTCCATTTTCCATTTCCAATTTTTCGTCGCCACGCTGAAAATTGCATACATTTTCATTTAATGGCTTTGGGGAATTTTGATGACGTTTATCGTCGTCGTCGTCGTCGTCATCGGTTGTTGTTGTTGTTGTTGCCAATAGTAGTATGCGAAGTTGTACATAGCAACGCAGCATATACACTTTCTGCTTTTGCTCCTGTTGCTTCTCTTACGCCTCAAGTTCTGTCATGCTTTGTAGTGTGCAGCAGCCGCTATGACTTTGTCTTTTGGGAAATTTCTGTTTTTGAAAAAGTTTGTTCGACAGCAAACAAAAAAAAAAAAAAAAAAAAGAAAAATGCTCGAAAATCCTTCAAATGTTAAAGCAAAAGTGTGTTTTTTTTTGTGCTTTAAATATCATAAGTCATGCTTTTTGTTTGATTTGATATCAATTTTGCGATGTTTCGCAATCGTGAGGTATGGATTCATTATAAGACACACCACATACTTCAGAACAGTTAAAGCAAAGAGAACTTCTCCGGGCCATCCGGGCGTCTGGCCATAGTTGAGCAGCTCATAGTGGATGATTTCTTTCCAATCCCACCACAAACACAGCAAAACCTTCCTGGCCGTCAATCTGGGCTTGGCGATGGTTTGGGTCGGCTCGCCGCGCTTCAACCACGACCTTTTTGCTGGACGTTATCGTAAGTGATCCACTTTTCATCTCCAGTCACCATCCGCTTTAAAAATGGGTCGTGTTCGTTCCGTTTCAGCAGCGTATCACAAGCGTTTAAGCGATGCAAAAGATTTTTTTGCGTTAATTCGTGTGGCACCCAAACATCAAGCTTTTTTGAAATCCCATCTTTTGCAAATGGTTCCAAATGGTTGTATGTCTTATACCCAGTTCGCTGGCCAATCGAACGAGTGCTAACATGTCGGTCCACTTGGATGATTTCGATTATTTTATCGGTTTCTACGAGGATCGGCCTACCAGTACGGGGTAAATCTTTGACATCCACTACACCAGAACGAAATCGATTGAACCAACGCTGTGCTGTGCGAATCGTTACAGCATCGGGCCCATAAACTTCACACATTTTTTCGGCCGCCTTCGTTGGATTTTTTACCTCTCATGTAGTAGAAACGTAATATATGGCGAATTTCTTGCTTGGTGGTCTCCATCTTTGGCGCGCTATAACTTGAGACTGACACATATGATCACAACACAGTCTGGGTGTCCTTGTAGCTCTGGGTGTCCTCTTTAAATCGCCGTACAGGATGACCCGATGAGATTAGTACAGCCTAAGATATGTTAAAGAGTCGCCATCTATTGAAAAAATACGACATTACTCGTCAGCACGACGAGACGAGACGATGTAGCCATGTCCGCCTGTCTGTCTGTTTTTTTTTTCAACGCGATTTATTCGAATACTTCTGGAGATATTTAGCTGAAATTTCAAACTTAAGCTTTTCTCGGCAACGACGAAGTCAAATTTGAAAAAGAAAGAGCCACGCCCATTATGAGGTATAGCCTCCACACAAAACAGTTGACTAGCACTGTCCCACGAGCTAGCCAGCTTCAAAGTTTTTTCTTATCCCTTTCTTACATCATAATGTCCTACAAAAGCTGACTTCTTCGGTTCTGCAACAGCCTGGAATAGTTGCTGACCAGAATTGGGTCGACTCTACATCAGCCTTGAACAGCTATTGACGAGACTGCGTGGATCAGTCACTGACTGGCTCATGAGAGACATTTGCTGACCGACCTATGTGGACCAACCAATACCGACTCATGTGGAACAATCACCTAGTTATAGACTGCTTCATATGCTTCATTTGCTGACAAGGGTATCGTTGGAAAAAAGGTAAAATTTGCTTTGTCGTGTTATATATCTTATAAATAAACTGTTTGAGAATTATAAAGTTTCATCAAATATGCTGATCAGCAACTGTCCCAGGCTGATGCAGTACCGAACGCATCAGCCTTTGTAGAACACTGTAATTTAAAAATGGGGTAGGAAATAGTTCGTGGGACAGTTGTAAGTCACTACTGCTGACTCGTCATGGATCAGTGGGTACACTGAACAACATTGTCATTGGCTAGTAATTTTTTTTAAAAAGGTCACTTGGCATTGGATTGACTCTGCAACAGCCCTGACTAGTCATAGCTAGGCAAACTAGGTATATATTTTTAAAAGTGTCAGCCAGTAACTTACTCAAGTTGACTAGCCAGAAAAAGTCAGTCCGTCAACTGACTCAGCCAGTACTGGTGGGTATTATATTAAGAAGCATAAAATGATTATTACCGATTATTTTTTAAAGCTATTGGATAGATTTAACATTAACATTCAAGAAGCAGAAATGCCGCGACAGGTCGATAAAAGCAGTCATGCCAGCTAATCTAATCTTCTCTCGTATTACCCATTTGGCGTAGTCTTTATAATTTAAATAATTTTATGATTAATTGATTTTTTTTTTCATATCAAGCTTATAAATACTTAAAAATCTTAATTCTCAAAAAGATTAAGCGCGACTCTGTGAATATGAATAGCAGAGTTTTATTTGAAAAAGATATTTTAAATTTTTTTTTCAGCAAAGAATTGAGTTAATGCGCGTATGTGTGTGTGTCTGTGTATTTTTGTATCTCCGTGTGTGTGTGTGTGTGCGCGAGCGTATGTTTCTACCACAATTGAGTGTAAATGTCATATAAACTTATGCTGTACACGTTCCACGCACTTCCTTAATATGCGACACGCCATATAACCAGTTACAGTAGGAAGACATAGCGACAAGAAAATATACAAGGACAACAACAACACCAATTACAACACACGCACACTAACATAATTGGATGCATCCTTACTATAAACACGCACACATATATACACGCCCCATAGTCGTCATAATGTTGTGATCGTCAATTTTAGCACCCATGGCGCTAGCGGCAGCTACAAAATAACCCCGCTGTGCTTAAGGTACGCATTTTAAAGCGTTTTCGCCATACCCATCCCACTGCTCTCCCCTTCTATCACTCTGTCAACTCAAACACACAACAATTGTATGATTTTTTTTTTTTTTTTTTTTTTTTTGTCAAGCTCAACCTTGGAGCCTTGTTTCCGTTTTGGTTGTCCTGTTCCTCCCTAATGTCCTTGACGTGTTTTTGTCGTTGCTACATACATACTTACTCGTATAAACATTTATTGCACGCTGTTGCTCTGGTGTTCCTGTCGAGAAGGTGTCGTGTTTTACATGCTACATACGAATGTCTGAGTGTGTGTGTGTGTGTGTATATATCTTATGTTGCCTATCATTTTGCTTTTGCGTTGCTGCTTTTGCTACATGCGTCGTTGCCTTAGCTGAAACTGTATCTATTTTTTTCTTTCGTTATATTGCTACAGTGCGTTTTATAATTAGCTCGACCTTTCGTGAATTTGAAAGTTTAAAATGAATTTATATAAACGTTAAAGTTCTTATCGACTTTTCGTTTTGAACAGCTTACACCGTCATATTTCGCAGGGTCACATCCCAAAGTCACTGTTGCCTAACGTTACTGTCTCAAAAAAATAACTGTAACTGTCTAAAGGGAATATCATAGACTGTATTCACTGTCACCGCCTAAAGTCACTGTCACCACCTTAAGGCACTGTCACCATGTTAAGACACTGTCACCGCCTTAAGTCACTGTCACCACCTTAAGGCACTGTTACCACCTTAAGGTACTGTCAACACCTTAAAGCACTGTCACCACCTTAAGGCACTGTGAACACCTTAAGGCACTGTCACCACCTTAAGGCACTGTCACCACCTTAAGGCACTGTCACCACCTTAAGGCACTGTCACCACCTTAAGGCACTGTCACCACCTTAAGGCACTGTCACCACCTTAAGGCACTGTCACCATCTTAAGGCACTGTCAACATCTTAAGGCACTGTTACCACCTTAAGGTACTGTCAACACCTTAAAGCACTGTCACCACCTTAAGGCACTGTGAACACCTTAAGGCACTGTCACCACCTTAAGGCACTGTCACCACCTTAAGGCACTGTCACCACCTAAAGGCACTGTCACCACCTTAAGGCACTGTCACCACCTTAAGGCACTGTCAACATCTTAAGGCACTGTTACCACCTTAAGGTACTGTCAACACCTTAAAGCACTGTCACCACCTTAAGGCACTGTGAACACCTTAAGGCACTGTCACCAGCTTAAAGCACTGTCACTTCCTTAAGGCACTGTCACCACCTTAAGACACTGCCAACACCTTAAAGCACTGTCACCACCTTAAGGCACTGTGAACACCTTTAGGCACTGTCACCAGCTTAAAGCACTGTCACTTCCTTAAGGCACTGTGAACACCTTAAGGCTCTGTCACCAGCTTAAAGCACTGTCACTTCCTTAAGCACTGTTACCGCCTTAAGGCATTAACACCACCTTAAGGCATTAACACCACCTTAAGGCACTGTCAACACCTTAAGGCACTGTCACCACCTTAAGGCACTGTCACCACCTTAAGGCACTGTCACCACCTTAAGGCACTGTCACTACCTTAAGGCACTGTCACCACCTTAAGGCACTGTCACCACCTTAAGGCACTGTCACAACCTTAAGGCACTGTCACCACCTTAAGGCACTGTCACCACCTTAAGGCACTGTCACACCTTAAAGCACTGTCATCATTTAATGTCACGGATCCCACCAAAAGTCACTGTTACTGCCTAAAGTCTTTTTTACTGTTCAAAGTCTAAAATCAGTGTTACCCCTAAAACTTACTGTCACTGTCTCCGCCTAAAATAACCGTTGAAAATCACAGTCACCGCCTAAAAAGTTCGAACGGTAGAAAAAAAAAAATATTTCGTTTTTTTCTACTAAAACGCACTGTAAATAAATATTAACAGTGTATGTGGATACGCGTAGAACAATGAGTGTTCTTCGTTATTTTCTTTTCATATACAAAAAATATGCAAAGCGTTTGCTGCAAAGCAATGCTCGACAGATTTTTACTCAGAAACGCACACTTCCTACGCTACATAACGATTAATATTCTACTTACGAGTAGATATGAAGGAAGATGCGTACATGCATATTTGTAACTTATTATTTGCGCTTCAGCGGGTGTGTGTGTGTGTCTAAGCGACACACAATTCATAGCAATAATTTTGAAACTTTATAACTGCTTGTTGCATTTAAAAGTCTAACGTCGCCATGGTAAGTTGTATCTGCCAACGTGTTTCTTGCTTGTTAATGTCGAAACTTGAGAATAGCGTCTTTTGCTGTTTATAAAATTTTCTATTTTTTTTTTTTTTTTTTCTTATAACTTGAGTCACAGAGTCAGTGTCTTTGACGTTTCCAGCTAAATACACCTACCACACATAAGTATAGCAGAATCTTATACGCGACAAGCTCATTTGCACCTCATTAAATGCGCAAACGTTGCCATACGACGATGATACAAACTCAACTCAAAGCTCAGCTCAACTTCAGTTGACATTCATGCAACGTTGTAACGCGTGGCAACGCGAACTTTTGTCGTTAATTTGATTTCATTTTTTTTTTTTTTTTTGGGGATTTTTGTAATGATTTGGCAATCGTGTGTGAAATTAACAATGCGGCATGACTCAGCAAAAATTTTTTCGACAATACATAAATCAAAGCATTATTCAGTTAAGTGCACAGTGGGCTAAAATGTACAAAAAAAAAAAAAAAAAAGTTTTTAAAAATTTTAATACAACCATTGGTAGTGTCATGGAAATCTCTAGAGATTTGGTTTTAAATACATTTACAGAACTTGGAGATATTTTTGTTTTCAAATATACAAATATTTAATCTCTTTCTTTTTCAAGAAGCTTATGACACTCTTAGCAATTCTATGTTAGGCAATTCTCATTTGCTCATTCAAGTTAAACAAAATTTTTACACAAATTCATTTAAAATTAAAATTTTACGTGTCTGTCCCACTGTATATGTATTTGCAATGTTGTGATGTGAGCGTGAAAGTTGTCTGTAAAATCGCTAATGATATAATTATGAACAACATTAGCTTGGCTTGTCAATGCTTTAGGTAATTTAGTGTTTAGCAAGCGCATAACATTGACATATGACATTTTCAATTAATATAGCACCATAACAACAACAACAACAACAACGACAATAATGCAATTGAGAGTCATTACAATCAGCCCACACATACATACATAGGTATGTACACACATATACAAAATTTAATTAGCCAGAAATGTTAATGCATATCAAATCTATCAAAATTGCTGACAAATCTATTTGAGCATTAAATATGTTCAGAATTATACAAAATTTAAACATTAAATGCAGAAAATTTTAAATAAAATTTGGTATATTTTGCACTTCAGTCAGTTGTAATATGCATCTTTTAAGTAGCCTCCAAAATATTTTATTTATTTTATTCCATTCGAATAGTTACGGAATTTAGCAAGAAAGTCGATAGCTGCTTGAGTATAACTGTGTGTAGGGATTTGGGGTAGGATATCCGATCTTATTCAAATTTATATTCAAAATTTCTTGTTTCATTTGTTTATGCTTCGAAACAGCAAATATACTCGACGTTGTATAAATGGAGAATATGCTGCATGTCTAGCGTAGTAAATTTTGTTTTATAAATTTTGTAACAACGAAAATCTCATAATGATATTATGCATATAATTCGAAAGGTCTTAGTTTTTTCTATCCAAAACTTGTTTAAAAATAAAAATCGGCTCGAACTTGACTGAGTTATTGCCACATATGTAAGTGAAAAAGAGGGAAAATATTAGTTTTTAAGCAGAAGTTCAGATTTTGGGATTTGTTCCGCAAATACCAGACAAGACCAAAGCTACAGCTGCTACTACAAGACTTTTCAGCTATTTCACACTTTTTATACCAGCAACCAGGGTATTTTTATTTTGTCAAAAAGTTTGTAACGCATCGTAGTCTCTATAAAGAATATATATTCTTGATCAGCCCAACGAGACGAGTCGCTCTAGCCATGTCCATCTGTCTGTCTGTATTTATGAAATTTAAAACTTAAGCTTTTCTCAGTCCTAAGCAGTTTAATCAAAGTGCCACGCCCATTTTAAGGCATAGCCCCCATAGAAACTTACCGTTTTATTTGAATTTTTTGTATGAAAATAGCAATTTTTACTATCCAAATTGGGTAAAAATACTTTCAATGTCATCCAATGTCAAAACAAATGTGTTACGCCCATTTTTAAATATATCCCTACATACAAACTTAACGCCCATTTTCGATTTTATTGTATGAAACTGGTTATTATTTAGAAATGTATTGACTCCAAATTGGGTAAAAACACTTTTAATATATATCATCCAATATCACAACCAAGGTGCCACGCTCATTTTTAGGCATTGGACCCACACAATCTTATCGATTATTTTTGAATTTTTTCGGAATGTCTGTTTTTTAACTTAAAATTTGATATCAATATTGTGTTTTAACTTGAGTTGACCCATTGACCCACTCCCATTCCATCTCGAAGTTCTATCTAAAAAATAACTGTGACGGGTATTTCGGTTTCACCAAAGTTAACGTTTTTCGTTGTTCCTTGTTTAGAAGCTTGAAATGTAAACGAATCAAGAACCAAACTGGTTGGTTTGTGTAGACATTTTTATCAAATCTGTGATCGCTTGAAGTTCAGTGTGGGCACACGTTCATTTGGAAATGTGTGCACTGCATTCACTGTGCTGCGGTGCTAAAAATAGTACGGATTGCTTTTACAATAATATTCCACACAACTTTAATGAAGCAATTGCTCAACACTTTGATCTAATAAAAGTAAATAGCTGACAGTTGCTAACTAACTATCTAAATTTACTCTAAACCATTCTAAGGTTTAAAGAATTTTAGTCATTTTTAAGACCTTTTGTTTTTGTTTTTTACTTTTTGTAGAAATAAAATATTGCGTATACGACATATGGTGCTGAAATATTTTGAATAAAAGATACAGAGTAAGTTAGCAGACAGAGAGCAGACAGACAGATAGGCAAACAATAAAATATATTTATCTATAAAACAATATAGATATATCATTATATATACACATACATACATAGATATATATAAGTAATGTACGTAATTGTCTCGAAATAAATCACATTGAAAACTTCATATTTTTGTAAATAAATTTTTGCAAATGAGTGTAAGCGAGCGAAGCGAGCGAGGAGAGAGTGAGATGCCATACAAAATATATAGAGATAGCAATACACAAAAATAAAGTAAAATTTATAGGAAAAGTTATATACTCAATTGTTTTTAATTGCATCGAATGTTTACTGCTAAACGAAAGCATTTATAAGATAAAGTATTTAATATACAAAAAAGACACGTACCAAATCACTCGACGCCATGCCATGCTCGATGCTATGCCACGCATGTATCTGTATCTACAATCTGTAACTATCTATCTTCTTGTTGTATTTAAAATATGAAGCTATGAAATATTTTACTAAATTGTAGTAAATAAAAATTGATTGTCTTTTGTTTTGTTATTTTTTTTTTTTTCATTAAAATTTGTAAATAATGTATTTGCTATTTTCAATGTAGCTTCTTTTTTTTTTACAATTTCATTACAGCTGTGTCTAATTATCTTTTTTTTTTGTACTTTTGTGCGATTTATTATTTTTAATATGGCGAATCACCTTAAATTTGCCTAAAATAAGTAAAAATTAGTAATAAATTGTATAGCCTCAAATGTTGTTCGAATGCAATAATAAAATTAATAGAAAACCATAGACTTTATAGGCATTTGATAAAAATTTCGAGACACAATACAACTGAATAGAATAGAAAACAATAGAGTAGAGTAGAGTTGAAGGAGTGTGTGTTCGAAAGCAATCAATGCATAGCATCGCTACAAAATACAAAATGTCATTGCCAACGCTTGTGCATCTTTTTACTACTACTGCTGCTGCTACGGCTCCTGCTGTTTTGCATTGAGTATTTGTTGTGGTCAATTTTACGATTAAACTTCCTACCACCAATTCTAGCTGAATACAATTTTATTGTTCAATATGCATGGAAGGTGTATTCGAAAATTTCAACTTCGGAATGATAAATTTTGTTCCAAAATTCATAGCGTATAAATTCTGGTCATGGAAAAGCAGCTGACGATTTGCAGTGTCGTATTCACTAAAAGGTGTCATTTGATTCGATGTGTTGCAAGTTAATCTTGGCTGAAATCGCGAACCCCAAACTAGGAGCATGTTTTAAACAAACCAGATGGCTTAGATAGTTGATGTAGTTTTCCAAATTAAATCAATGCTGCAAAAGCTGCAGTTGTCATTGGAGGAAGGACATAGAAAAGCACAGCGCATTTACAGGTTCAAAACATTTTACTGAAACTGGATCAAGATGACAATGGCTGAAGTCCTGTAGCTGTTATGCTGAAAAATTGCAGCAGTACTTTGAATTGCCCTGACATAGTTTTGGCATAAAGAGTGATTTTTGAGTCGCAGTGTGATCGCAGTACGCAAACAGTGACTGCGATTTTATCACTGTTTGCAGTCAGTGCGATTTTCAAGTCAAGTCAAAATTTTCGAGTGCCAATACTAATCTGACCACAAAATATTTTAACAAAAATCTTTTAATACACCCAAGTATACAAAATATTCAAAAAAAAAAAATACAATAGTGCAGATGGACAATTGCTGCCGACACTATTGGCGGCAGCAGCAGTAGTGGCAGCAACACAAATAAAACAACAAAATCAGACAACAAAATAAATAAACAAATGCTACAAAACAAAGAAATAAAAATACACAAATAAAATGGTCAATGAGAATGCATACAAAATAAAAAATAAAATCGAAAAAAAAAATCAAAAAAATCAAAAAAAAAAAAAAAAAAAAAATCAAAATGAAGTCACGGCTTTTGTGCTTATACGAGTATTCGTATATGCACAATTGATATTACTCTCGCTTGATGTATTTTTCTATCCATACCATTCCACCAATTCATTCAGCTATCTTTCTATCTATCTGTCTATATTTATTCTATTTATTTTCTTTCTTTTTCCTTTTCTCCCTCTCTCTCTCTCTCTCGTCTCTCTCTTTCAGTCACTAATGCTATTTGTATCGGATTTTGGTATTTTTTGGTTCAAATTGCATTTTGTTAGACTGCAAATGCAATGACTCGGATGAACACCTTTAATCCGCTTAGAAAATTGCTGTCGTTGCTATTGCCCAAAATGTTAGTAACAACAAAAAACCTGACTATCACTTTTGGCATTGATCAATTTAAACTATTTTTTATTTTTTTTTTTTATTTAAATAAATTTTATTTGCAATCAATATGCGATTTTTGACTATTGATTCATTTGCTGTTTTGTATCTATTTTTTTTTTTTTTTTTTTTTTTGTGAAGGGCCATTGCAGTTGCTTTGATGTAGACAATATAAAACTTTTGGATTTAATACTTTGTAACTTAACGGTTAAAGAGGAATATAGTAGGTAGAATTTGGCGTATATATATACTATACAAGAACACTTGGCTTAGCAGTGACACAGCTAATTGTAAGACACAAATCGCACTCAAAGCTCGCTACGCGACAGAGATAATATGCATTTTTCGGCTTTTACGAAGACATTTTACAATTTTTTTTTGCCTTAAACCATCCTTGTGTGAATACGAACACACGTGCAAAATTTCGTGAAAATCCGTCCAGTAGTTTTCGCGTCCATCGATCACCAACAAAACTTGGGACTTTTTTTTTATATATAGAGATATGCTTAATTAGTATCAAAAGTTTACCTAAAAGCTAAGCAAACATCACAGAAAAAAACAAGAAAAAACGTTAACTTTGGTGGTACCGAAGTTTAAATACCCGCCACACGAAGTGGCTTTACAAAGAGCTTCGAGATAGAATGGGTGGGGATCAATGGTCAGCTACAGCTACCCAAAAAGTGTTCGTTGCCAAGAAAATTATTAAGTTTTAAATTGTAAGACAATATCTTGACAACTGAACAAAGGCAGACTGGGGAACATTGTAGGGTCTACTATGCGTTACTGACAATATTATAAAATAGAACCTGAAGTCGAGTGTGCTTGACTGCAAGATACCCAGTACCCAAACTTTATGTACCTTAAGTTAGGTTCTATCTTTGACAATTGAATTGGCTTTTCATACAAAAACTTAAATGGTCTTTGATTGGGTTTATACCTAAAATTTTGTCCCATATTGGTCTTTTTTATTGGGACAATAAGACATAATTTATACTAAATTCAAATTTTCTAGAATAAAAGCAATACGTTTTTATGTAAAACCCAATATTTTGGGGTAAATTTGTATGGGGGGCTATACGTTCAAAAATTTTTTTTGGTCCTACCTATATTGGAATATTTCATTGGGATTATCATAGGCAAAATTTATACTAAATTAGGACTCTCTACAAAGTGAAACAAAGACGTTTTTATGCAAAGACCAAAAACGTTGGGGTAGATTTGTATGAAAGGGTACCCTTTAAAATAGGGGCTAGAGAAAAGCAGTAGCAAGCGTACAATTCACTTGTCTTAAAAGAGTCAAAGTTTCAAATATGGAAGCTTTATACTTAGTGAGAAATCGTTTAAAAAAGACAGCATTACGGACGGACAGACAGACAGACAGAAAGACGGCTCTTATATCAATATCAAGACAAATGATCAAGAATATAAAGCCTTTGTATGGTCCATCATGCCTCTTTCTGCCCGTTATTTACATTTCTTTTACTCTTGTTACGACATAATCATGATGTAACTCAAAATGTAAGATAGTTAGGAGGTTACGAAAAATGGGAGATTTATTGATTGTTCAAATCCATCCTGTGGATGTCATCTATAACCTGTTTCTCCCAATGCAGCGGCGGACGTCCTCTCTGCCGCGCCCCTCCGATTTGATTCACGTTTTGCTTCCAAACTTTTCTTGCTGCAGCTTCTTGGTCCATCCGACACAGGTGACCAACCCAGGACAGCCTTTTGTATTGGATGTTCCTGACTATGTCGATGTCGGCATATAGCTACGGATGCTCATCGTTCCACTGCACACTAAACCAAAGATTCTTCGAATTATCTTTCTCTCAAATACAGACGCCCAACACCGACTTATCCGATTCTGTCATGACCCATGTTTTTGAGTCATACATCAGGACCGGCATTATCAGCGTCTTACAGAGTTTAATTTTTGTTTCTCTGGACAGTATTCTACTTAGCATTTGCTTACCGAGATACGGTTAGCTGAAGTGATTCTTCGTTTAATCTCCAGACTGATGCTGTTGTCGTTGTTTACATCTGAGCCCAAATAGATGAAGTTTTCTACAGCCGGAAAGTTGAAGTTACCTGTACTCAAAGACCGTCTGAAGCTGCAACTTCATATCTCGACTAGGTTTTGAGCTTTACTTATTTTCCTCGAACATTCAAAACCAATATTCTATTGGATAAACAAGTTTTTACCAATTTGATTTTTCCTTTTAATATGAATCTCTTGCATCTACTTATGTGCTGTGCCATATTATCTCTTCTTCCATATTTTAACTGCACAAAAAAAATATATAAAATTTTTTTGTTGTTATTTTTAACTTTTAAGAATATGAAGAGAGCTGCTGCTGCTAAGAGTTTCAATTGCAATTGAAATGATGCTACTGCAAATTAATGCTTAATTATTTTGTCAAAGATTCTAGAAAGTCAGTAAAAAAAAATACAAAAAAAATTAACAACTATTAGAATTGATGTTGCATAAAGTCCAACAGCAAAAATAACAAAAAAAAAAAATGAACAGATAAAAAAAGATAAAGAAAATATTCAAATTAACAAGCAAAAAAAAACGACAAGCAAAAAAAGTTGTTAAAATAGACATAAAAATAAGTGAGCCCTGAAAAAGGGACATAGGCGACAACAAACCACAAAAGAAACTGGGTCAATTTGTGTAACAAAAACGAAAAAAAAAAAAAAAAACGTAAAAATGACGACAACTGAGACAAAATGGCGTTTTGTGGAATGACGAAAGCCAGCAACAATAACAACAACAACAACATGCAGCATAGTAATAATAATAACACCAAAGTAGTTAGTTACCCAAAAAAAAAAAAAAAAATAAAATAAAATAAAAACTGAAAAGAAAACGTTTGTGGCGACAAGCCAACGGCATTGAAGCTGAAGATGATGCCAACGACGACAATGATGACAGCAACATCAACAGCAACAGCAATAGTAGCAGCAGTAATGTGATGATGAGTATAAGAATAATGCTCCAGTTGCAAGGAAATAACTACAACAACAACAACTCTACCCAAACTAGCACGCTGCTGCTGTGCTGCTGAAACTGAAACTGCTGAAACTGAGGCTAAGTTGCCAATAGCTGTATGCGGCCTAAAGCAGCGAAAATGGGATGATGTTTCTGTTGATGAGACAACACAAAAACAACAACAACAACAACGATGTCGCAGCTGTTCTTTGCTTAATAACACGCGCATTGCTGCAGGTGTGACTGAAGCTGTAGCATCTGAATTAGATGGACACTGTAGGATGTAGATTTTATATTTGAAGATCCTACAATTGCCATCGTTGATGAGTGTCGCACACTCATAAGTAGCGAAATTTTAGAAGTTGTTTAATACGTATACAAAACAACAACAACAACAACTCAAATTGTGTTAAGTATTCAAAAGAAGTTGTTTTTTTTTTTGTTTAATGATGCCCGAAAAATAATTATTAAAATAATGCGAGGTTCTCTTAAAAAGTATTTAAACACAATTTAAAAAAAAAACATATTCTTTTTAGATACATTTGAATGCCTAATCAAGCTCTTGAAGCAGTGATCGGCAGCAGAAGTTCTTTAAATAAAGAATATGAAAAATTCGAACGTTACATAACGATCTTCAATCAAATTTCAAACTCCGAATGTTACACTTCTGATTTCATGAAAAAAGGTCCTAACGCAACCAAATTTTACTCTGGGCACAAAGTTCACAACTAATTTTCGCTTCAAGTCATAAGCTGATGGCAAGCATGGTTTTTATTTAAAATAAAATATTTCTGAGAAAAAAAATATTTGATCCCGAAATTCATAAAAGGTTTATAATGACACATTGCGTTTTGTTTCAGATCTAATATTTTTATCTGCTAATATTTCTTAAAAATATAATTTTTAGGAAAGGTAGGAAATGCCTTTTAAGCTCATCCTTATAAGTTTCCATTCTCGATTTATGAAAACAAATAGAAAACAAGAAAGAGCGGTGAAGTCGAGTATGTTCGGCTGCAAGATACCCTGTATCCAATCTTTATGTACCTCTTAAATTAGGTCTTGCCTTACTACAATACCTCATTGTATTGAATTTACATGAAATTAAAACAAGGAAAAACGTTAACTTCGGTGGAACCGAAGCATAAATACCCGCCCACATGAATTTGAATAGTTTATGTGTGATCATCAGTGGCTTATATATTATACATTTATAAATATATAGACGAAAAAATGGATTTTTCATACAAAAGTTAAAAAAAATCGGTGAGTTTGTATGGGGGCTATACATAAAAATGGGCGTGGCATCTTGATTTTGGAATTGGATGATATAAGAAGTGTTTTTACTCAATTTGGAGTAAATAAATTCATAAATAATACCAATTTTTATTAAAAAATTGAAAAATGGGCGGTAAATTTGTGTGGGGGCTACACCTTAAAATGGGCGTGGTACTTTGTTTTTGATATCGGATGTCGTTAGAAGTGTTTTAATTCAATTTTGAGTGAATATATTCATAAATTATACCTATATTCATACAAAAATTCGAAAATGTGCGGTAAATTTGTATGGGGGCTATACCTAGGAATGGGCGTAGCACCTTGGATTCGACTTTGGATGACATAAGAAGAGTTTTTACCCAATTTGGAGTGGATACATGCATAAATAATACCTATTTTAATACAAAAATTCGAAAATTTTTGGTAAGTTTGTATGGGGGCTACACCTAAAAATGGGCGTGGCAACTTGGTTTTAACATGCAAAGTAGTCGTTGCCGAGAAAAGCTTAAGTTCCAAATTTCGGCGTAACATCTATATATCTTCATCAAAAAAAATGCGAAGAAATAAACAGACAGACAGACGGACAGACAGACGGACATGGCTAAATCGATTCGTCTCATCGAGCTGATCAAGAATATATATACTTTATGGGGTCTACGACGTCTCCTTCAATGCGTTACAAACTTTCCGACAAACTGAATATACCCTTCACACTATGTGTGGCGGGTATAAAAAATTTGGTATATTTGTATGGGGGCTATACATAAAATTTTTTTGTTCTTTTCCATAATAAAATATTTCATTGGGACTATCGCAGGAATAATTTATAATAAATTTAGACTTCCTAGAATAAGAAACAATGACTTTTTATTTGTATGGGAGGTGCCCCTTAAAATAGGTACGGAGAATAACTGATAACAAGTGTACACTTGACGGCTTAGGAGAGTCTATGATACAAATTTGGTGGCTCTATCTCCTATAGTCTTTATACGGCTGACAGCATGATAATGGACGGACGCACAGACGGCCGGGTGGACGGGCAGATGGACATATGTAGCTTTTAACACCCCTTCCGTCCATCGGCTCTTTTTAGGTGTAAACTAAAAAATTAGTATATTTTTAAGAAATATGAGCAGCAAATGTTACAAACAGATAGATCCTATAAAGTATATATATTATGTTCAGCATTGGAAGAGGAGTCCATATGTCCGTCCGTCTGTCTGTTCGTTGTCGTGCTGTCTGCCCTATGAAAGTAATTACACATATCTCGAAGACTATAAGAAATAGAGCCACTATATTTAAAACTTAGACTCTCTTGAGTCCTTAAGTGTGAACCTGCAAACGGGTTTTCTCCCATTCTCCCATTTTAAGGGGAACTCTCCATATAAATCTACACCAAAATTTATGATTTTTGCATAAAAACGTCTTGTTATTATTCTAGGAACTCTAAATTTAATATAAATTATGCCCATGTTAGTCCTGGTACAGGGTGTATTTCAGTCGAGCATACTCGACTTCAGCGTTGTTTTTTGTTTTTGATTTGATTTTGCAGATTTTCGACTAAATTTATTGCGCAACCCACGTACATATTTCTACAAGATTTTGAAGATCTATTAGAAAAGGGGACATGCTAGATAGTTTTCTGTTAAGACAATAAGTGTGTGTGTGTATATGTGTGTGTTCGCTTGTGGCTGTAAACTAATTGGATTTTATGAAGCGATAAAAATGCAAATGCGTAGCTAAAACTATGTATTGCACCACACACACACACACACACACACACACACACACACACTACACACAAGCAACAATAAATGTAGAGCAAATTATATAATGTATATGAAAGAGATAGAAAAAAAAAGGGAGACAGAAAAAGCTAGATATTTGGAGACAAAAAGATAAAGATACAGATTGTGGCAGCATTCGGCAGCAAAATTCACACAAATGATTTCGTATTGGAAATCAAATTGCAACAAATTTACACTCAATTGCAGCAAAAAACAAAGCGAATAAATGAAATATAAAAACGAAGAAAAAAAAGGGTGCAAAAATAAAAAAAAAAATGAAAAATGACAATGAAAATGCCAAAGCAGTACAAATTGAAAAGCCATTGCACAGTGCAGCAAAGGAGTGAAAATTGTAAAGAAGACAAAAAGAAAAAAAAAAAAAAAAAAAAGGGGGAGAAGATAAAGCAACAAAAATAGATGCATATGTATGTATGTGTGTGTGTGTATATGTATTAAAATTTATTGAAGAAAATGAGTAGAGTCGAGCAGAAAACTGTATTCAGAATGAAACGGAAGTAAGCTAGACCGCTGCTGACGTTGCAGCACTAAGAAAATTGCAACACTTGAGATGCTTTGTTAATGGATAAGACGGGGTTAGAGCGGTAAGCATGAGGCTACAAAGTTGCAGCAACAGCAACAATGTTGCCGCATTTGTAACTGTCGCCATCTGACAGAGGTTCATGTCTATTGAATAGCAACTTTAGATAAAGAGAAACATAGACGTAAAACGTACAACGTAAAACGTAAAACAGAACTGTAACGATGCCGTTGCCGTTGTGTTCTACACTTTTGGGAATGCACAAAATAATACAACAGAACAACAGAAAAGTACAGCAGCAACAGCAACAGCAACATAAGACAAAGGCAACAGTAGCAGCAGCAGCAGCAACGGCAGCAGTTACAATTGTCGTGCAGTCGTCTATGTATTTATATATAAATTAATATAAAATAGTATATACATACGTACTATATACATACGTACTATACATATAAAGAAAGGTCTTTCAATTTAAAATCTATTTATAGTATTTATAAAAAAAAGGATTAAATAAAAATGTTAGTGCTCTTGGATAGGATAGCCCTGCAAAGTGAGATGTCGTGCTGCCACAAAGTGAAATGATGAATTTATCAGTCTCCACAGCATTCTGAAGAAGATTGACTTCACTGATTTTGGAAGATAGTGCAGGAACACAAACGATTGCTGAATATCAGAAGTAATATGCCCAAAGAAGAGACTGGAGACTACTGTTAGATATGCAGTCCGGTCATGCAAAAAAGCAATACAGACATGCTTTAAGACATGTGAGAAACAAGAAGCCGTGGAGAGTTTGGACTCAACTCAACTGCAGCTGTCCAGCTACTGCTAAGAAAAGATTAAAATATCTTGGGGCATCACGGCTAGCCTCGCAGAAAGAGTCGGCCAAGAGGAGCTGCAGTAAAGCTACAGGACTACAGTAACTTCTAAAAGACCTGCGCCAACGGTTATATTAAATTTCTAATTGGTCTATATGTGACCCTCACTGGGTCAACTGGCGAATGCTAACTTCCAAAGAATATTTTTTTTTGGTCAAGGTCCTTAAAATAGGTTTCTATTTCATTTGACCTATATCTTATACCAACAGACCATTTTTTGTATACTCTGTTCCCAATGGGTATATTAAATTTGTGCGAATGTATGTAACACACAGCAGGAGGCTTGCTAGACCCTATAAAATATATATATTCTTGATAAGCATGGATAGGAGAGTCGATCTAGCTATGTCTGTATGTTCGTCTGGCTATCCGTCTAGCTATCCTTCTGGCTGACCGTCTATTTGTCCTGCTGTCTTCCAGGAGAGAGATTATCTCGGAGACTATAAGAGACAGACTTTGCATATTTGAAGATAAGACTCTCCAGAACGGGTTTTCTTCAGCCCCATTTTTAAGGGTGTCCCCCTACATAAAACTACCTGCATAAAAACTGTTTTAGGACCTCTAAATATAGCATACACTATGGTTATGACAGCCCCAATGAACTATCCCAATAAGAGTAGGATCAAAAGGGTATAGCACACAAACATTAAAATAATTAATACAAAATTAGCCATAGGTATGTACTAAATTTAAAACTCTGTCATTATATATAAAACATTTTTTTTTTTTTTGTTATTGAAGGACCCATTTTGTAATCGAAAATAAAACACGTTCAAACGGTAAAATAAAAAGTATAAAATGAGACAAGAGCTGCAGTCACATGCTGCTGTACTGTATGTAAGAGCAACAAGAACAACAACAACAACAACAGCAACAACAACAACAATAACAGCTGTGAGAGTTAAAGAATTCCAATCAGCAGAGCCATTGTTCTTGAGACATTTGCTGAAAATTGAAGATAATTGAAGTGTAAAGCAAAAACGGAAGTGTGCGCGCCATTGTCCCATAATTTTATCTATCTCTCTCTCTCTCTCTTTCTCTATCTGTTTTTTTTCTTTCATTTTTTCGCTTTTATTTTCTAGACGACGCCATTGCATAGACAACGGATGAAGATGAATGTGGCTAGCTGTAAGAAATTTGCACTCATCTATTTGGTCCTGTTTGTTCCTTTGCTCTATGCATCTCTATAGAGACTTTTCTAAAAAAAAACAAAACAAAACAAAGAATTGGAACATTCTTTTATATGTTTGTAAGAGCATGTGTATTTGTGTGTGTGTGTGTGTATGCTTGGTGACTAAACAAAATGGCAGCAGCACAGTTCGTCCTGCATTGTTATTTTATATTCCTGTTTTTTTTTTTTATGTTTATATTTATTTTGTTGTTGTTGTTGTTTATTTTCTTTTGGCTTTGGCTTTGTCTTCAATGTTGCAGTTATAGTTCACGTTGCTCTTTTTTTTTTTTTTGGTATTCTTTATTTTGTTTTTGGTTTTTAAGAGCGGAAATTATGACACGACATACTTGCACACTTCTGCTCGAAAACGGAAATGGAAAAATAATAAAACTAACAGAAAAGAACAACAACAACAAGAACCGCAATAATAATATAGACAATGACAACAATTACAACAACAACAACAAAAATTTCAATTGAAAAATTTAAACACAATAAACATAAAAACAACAAACAATTTAATCCTCTTTTGGGGAACATTTTTGTTAAATTAATTATGTAAAAATTCAAAAATTTTCGAAAAAATGCTTCAATGAGAAAGTAAGATTATTATTTTATATAAAGAAAATTTAATCTTTGCAAATTAAGAAAACTCACAAAACAACCAAAATCAACAAATTTTCAAAGAAATAACAAGAAAAAACGTTTAGTTCGCTGGAACCAACGTACTTTTATTAGCTCATGTATATAGTGCCTAAGACAAAGCACTTGATATCTATAAATCTTGGTAGGGAAACTTTTTTTTACGTGGAAGGCTATGTAGGATTAGAGCCAACCAGTACTGTTAAGGAAGGACCTGGGTTTGAAGGGACATATGAGTGATAGATCCCTCAGCGATTCTAACTACAAATGTCCAAAATGTCTCACTCTACTCGATCTAAGTGCAGGACACACGCACAGAGAAAGTGTTCTATCGTTTCCGGGGTGCAGTTACTGTTATAAGGGATGCCTAATCTAGCCGCGTGTTCCCCGATGGGCCAATGCCCAGTGATGGCGGCTGTCAGACTCGCAAGATCTTTGCGGGGTTTCTCAGTAGTATTCTGGTATGTTTGGGGTCAATCGTAGGCCAAATTAGCTTAGCTTCCGTACAGCTGTTTATATTGGTATCTACTCTCAGATCAATGACACGCTCTGGAGAATCTGAATGAGTTTGGAGAATTTCATCTTCGGGTTTGTAAAAAACTTTGTCTACTTGGGATCAGTGACAAACAAGAACAATAACACCAGTTAAGAAATCAGACGAAGAATAACTCTGGCCAACCTAACTGGAGAGAAAAAGACATCCGCTAGATTGGTATCCGAAACTGATATCTAGTAGTATTGAACCAAACCAGCCGGGTGAATACCCTAAGTGATGCCCAAGCTTATAATAAGCTAAAATGGCGATATGAGAGAAGCATTGCCCTGTGTAGTCATTCTATGTATGTATAACAAAACATGCTGAAAAATTCGAAATTTTCCAATGAAAGTTTTTCAGCAAAAAACTTAAGGGTTTCACTAACTCCAGCTACTTTTCTAGCAGTCCATTTAGTACAGTTTTACTGATTGCATTTTAACTTGAAACAGAAAAAAAACATCGAAATGTGTTCTTGAATTAAATTGTCATAATTGAAATTGAATAAGAATTCAGACTTATGTTAATATATGCACACACACACACACATACACAATATAATAAGCAAAAGTAGCAACGAAAGAGGCCACTACAAAATAAAGATACTGCTGACTGCTGAAGAATGCAGACAGACCAGCATCTTTGTTGCCACCATTTTGTCTCTGTCTAAGTATTTTGGACATTGGACTCTGTTGATGTCCTTACAGCTCAACTGTTGTGCAGTATGTTTTGCAGCTGTCCGTCCGTCCGTCCGTGCAACTGACTGTTTTCGTTTGTTCGTTTTGTTGAGTTGAAAAGCCACAAAATTGCAACAACAACAACAAGAACAACAACAACAACATATGCTATTAAAGCCACAAGCATGCAAACGCTTCTACTTGCTTACATATAACAAAAAAAAAAAAAAATAATAAATAAGCATAGAAAGAGAATATTATACATATTTGCGAGGGTGTTAAGTTAGATAATCGATCCACGACGATTAAGCGAAACCATCTTACGGATTGGATGTAAGTCTTAAAATTAATACGATAACTCAATTACTTCTCAGTTGACTCTCGCACACTAAATTCATACATATGCATTTTAAGGAAAAGTGGCTTCAAGTGGAAAACTGTGCTACATATGCACTTGAAAAGCATACAATTGTAGTAGAAGTAGGTAGCAGCATCAACAACAACAAAAACAACAACAACAACGAGGCGAAGTACTCTACTTTTGGAAGCGGCAGGAACATTTTCAATTGTTGTCGTATGCTCTGAAGCATCATCATTCTGTAGCCAAGTTCTTATTGTCCTCAGCAACGTTCTCGTTGTCGTTGTTGTTGTCGTTGTCCTTGTCGTCCAGCACATTGTCCAATTTAGGCAGTTGAGTACGCTAAAGTTGTCGCCGACGCTACTGCGGATGTTCTATAAATGCAGCTGCTCTAGCTCAGACAGAGACTATTGCTGTTGCCAAGACGATTTTGGTCAGACAGTTTTATGGCTTCTGACTGACGCTGCCACTGCCACTGCTGCTGCTGCTGTCGTTGACTGCATTTTGCTTGTGGTTCTCCAATGTTGGTTTGACTGCAGTCAGTCCTTCTCTATGTATGTGTATGTGTATGTGTGTGTGTGTGAAGAGCCAATTGAATAATATTATTTGCTGATGAAAGATAAGAGCTCACCACAATCCAACTGGCATAAGAATATAAAAAAAAAAAATTAAATAAAATCTATAAAAAAAAGGAATTTATAAAATATATTTTATGCATTATGCTTGCTATTTAATGCTGATAATTATAATCTTCCTCTAAACTTTGGCTGCTAGAAACATTCCATATGCTGCAGATTTTAATAAGCTTTGCGTTAGAAAAAAAATATATTAAATATTCCAATATCCTTCATAGAATTTGATGTTCAATTGCGATATTCCTTGTTAAACTAATATGCAGACAGAAGAAAAATTTTACGATAGTTAAAATTGTTCAAATATGCATATGGAATATATGTAGAGCACGCTTTTATCGCTCGGTATTAGTATCGTATTTATAAAGAACAATGGCTCTTTGTAACAAGAACAATCGTTTTTTATAACATGAATAATCGTTCTTTATAACACGAACAATAGTTCCTTATAACAAGAACAAACGTTCTTTGTAATAAAAACAATCATTGCAATCCAATCGTTCTTTATAACAAGAACAATGGTTCTTTCAAACAAGTAAAATCTATCTTTATAACAAGAACAATCGTTCTACATAAGAAGAACAATCGTTCTTTATAACAAGAACAATCGTTCTTTATAAGAAGAACAGTCGTTCTATATAACAAGAAGAATCGTTCTTTATAAGAAGAACAATCGTTCTCTATAAGAAGAACAGTCGTTCTATATAACAAGAAGAATCGTTCTTTATAAGAAGATCAATCGTTCTCTATAAGAAGAACATTCGTTCTCTATAAAAAGAACAATCGTTCTTTAGAAGAAGAACAATCGTTCTCTATAAGAAGAACAGTCGTTCTCTATAAAAAGAACAACCGTTCTTTAGAAGAAGAACAATCGTTCTTTATAAGAAGAACAGTCGTTCTCTATAAAAAAACAATCGTTCTCTTTAAGAAGAAAAATCGTTCTTTATAACAAGAATGAACGTTCATTGTAAAACGTCTATATAACAAAACCAATCATTGCAATCCAATCGTTCTTTATAATAAGGTCAATCATTCTCTATAAGAAGAACAATCGTTCTCTATAAGAAGAACAGTCGTTCGCTATAAAAAGAACGAACGTTCATTGTAAAACGTCTTTGTAACAAAACCAATCATTGCAATCCAATCGTTCTTTATAACAAGAACAATGGTTCTTTATAACAAGAACAACCGTTCTTTGAATGCGTTACTGTCCCATTAAATCATTTCATAAAAAAATTATTAATTCCATTAAACCGGCAGCTTTGTTCTTCTACAATCAAATAACTCATAATTTTATTGATGTTCCTTTTATGTAGAGAAGTAGTACATATTTCATTTTTAAAGAGATTAATTCTTAATAATGAAGCAATTTCCCTTTCATTGTTTCAAAATATCAAAATACATAAAAAAAAAATTAAAAAATACAACAGAAAAAAAAAAACTAAATGTTTTAGAAAATTTCAACAATTCTTTTCAAAGAAATCGATTGTGAATTTGGTACATTGTTTTGGTTTGTTGCATACAATGAGAGTTGCATGTGCAACAAGAGAGCTGACAGAAACGAAATGAAAATACCAATAACCAAAAATAACAATGGCTGCAATACAAACAAAAACAACAACAACAACAAGAAGTATAAAAGCAACAATGTAAGCAAGCAAACAAACAAATAGCGACGACATACAGGATATGTCAGTGGCAACATTATGGAAGCAACATTGGCAGCAGCAACAGCAGCAGCAACGTTTTTGATGCGCATACAACATGCAACATTGCCTTGTCGCTGTGGGCAATGATGTTAAGAAAGCTGTAGCAAAATCAGAAATATGGTAAAATGTGAAATACTTTAGGAAAATGGCAGGGTACACTTGCTGTTTGTTTGCTGAAACTACAAAATGCCAACAGAACAACAATATGCAACACATATAACCAAATCGAATGGAATCGAATCGAAACGAAACGAATCGAATTGAATTGAAGCAATGCGAACTGAAATACCAATTGAAGTGGTGCAAGGCATCGAAATACACACACACACACATACACACAAACACGCACACAAACACAAGAATATATCAAACGAATCGCATCGAATCGAATCGGTGTGAGGAGCAAACAAAATGTTGTTGGCTGGGCTCTAGGCTTTGAAATGAAATGAATAAATGAAATTTCGAAAACGCGGTTCTAAAAGGCAAAATGCTAAACCGTAGCGAATCGAGCCGTTGCCATCGACGCCGCCGGCGTCGTCGTCGTCGTCGTTGTCGTTGTCGTCGTTATACGCCGTCACACGTTCTTGTCGCAAACAAACAAGCAAACAGCAAATAGCTTTAAATATATAAAACAGAATAAATATATTTTTTTATTTGGGTATATTTAAAAGTTGCATATAAAGTTGTCAAATATCTCCCTTCTGCTTTTTTGCTCTTTATTCGATGCTTTATAAAAAGTGTTACAGTGTTCGAATTTAGTTCAAATATGCGCCGTTTTGTTCGATAATCTGATTCCATTTAGACGGCAACTTTATAATACCCCCTTGTAGAGCCTCCCCTCCTTAATGCGAAGAACTCGGACAGCCACTTTTCACAAGCCTCTTTTGAGGGCAACTTTACACCATCCGGGCTATATGGTGAAGATGTGTGTGGCCTGGCGTTGTCCTGGTGGAACACTACACTCTTCCTGATGACCAAATCTTTACACTTCTGGTCGATCGCCTGCTTCAAGCGGTCCAGTTGTTCGCAGTAGATTGTAGATTTAAGCGTCCGGCCATATGCAAGCAGTTCATAGTGAATGATTCCCTTCCAATCCCACCAAACACACAGCAAAACCTTCTTGGCCGTCAATCCAGGCTTGGCCACTGTTTGAGACGATTCACCGGCGTTCAACCACGACCGTTTCGCTTGATATTTTCGTATGTGATCCATTTTTCGTCGCCAGTCACCTTCCGCCATAAATGGGTCGAGTTCGTTCCGAGTTCACCAGTTTTTTTTGTATTTAGCCTTCTGCAGATGGTTTAAAATGGGTTGGTGACTAACTCCCATCTCCGGGGCGATGTCACGAGATGTCACATGCCGGTCTAACTCGATGTTTTCCAAGATTTTATCGGTATTCGTCGTCACAGGTCTTTCGCCGGCTGGCTTATCCATGGTGTCGTTTTGACCGGCTCTGAATCGTCGAAACCATTCCTCCGCGGTTCGAAGTGATAGAGTACCATCCCCAAAAACACCATTAATCTCACGGAACGTTTCTCTACGTTTAAAAGACAAAAAGGCGGAAGGGACAACCTTATATGTATAAATAAGTTTCGATTTGCTTTAATATAACAAAACGTTTTAACGTTCCCATTGAACCAACATTGTCTAAAGATTGGCAGTAGTTTGCCATGCCTTTGAGCCTCTCACGATCCGGCTATTAGTTGAACGAATTAAATCACTTTAGCTGCTTATATGGTTCAGTTTTTGGATCAAAACCATTTTTATTTTTAGAAGAGCTGATTCGGTTCATAGTTCATATGAAACGTTCGTAAATGCAGCCGGTTGGCAGCCCTGATTTGACTCCCCAATTTACTTCTGTGTGTTATCTGTTATGCATCAATTTGT
This sequence comes from Leucophenga varia, assembly GCA_018903435.1. Lineage (NCBI taxonomy): Eukaryota > Metazoa > Arthropoda > Insecta > Diptera > Drosophilidae > Leucophenga > Leucophenga varia. Next base: position 370,339 of record JAEIFJ010002505.1, on the reverse strand, counting down.
CTGTGACGAAGATTAGAATGATAAAAGCTTTTGAAACTAGAACCTCCAGATTCTAACTAGATTTGTAGACCTATTTTTACCAATAGGTTCATCTAAAACTAAATGAAGTATCAAAAGATGTAAGAAAAAGAAAACCCGACGGAATGTTCTTCGAGAGCAATGCACTTGTTTACCTAAAATGAACGCTAGTAAACCATACCAAAAAAAATTGACGTAAACTTTCAGATATACCCAACATACCATATGTAGATATATAGAGTCGAATGAATAAAAGCAGCTAGGCTGCTGTCAGCGTGCAAAAGAGTAAACACATTTGCATTGTGAATGCGAAATTGCATTTGTATATGAGCAACATTTCGGATACGGATACGGATTTGGGTTTGCATTGCTGTGCGCCTGCGGTGGCAGCTAACAGGCTGTCGGCTGTTAGGTAACGTAACTGCACGTCCATCGGGATGAGGCGGAATGAGACGAGACGAGAACGGTGGCACACAGAACACGGTGATTGCATGAAAAATTGAAGCGAATGTTCACAACAAGAACAACACTGATGATGCCGGCGACGATGGCTTGGTGAAAATCCATAGACAGACAAACGGACAGACAAACGGACAGGCAGACGGACAGACAGACAGACAGTCAGACAAATTGAGAATGTTGTGGCTATGTGGGGGAAACAAAATACAATGAAATTAAACCTTAACTAGCTTTTAGGCGCTTTATTTTAACGAATTTTCTCGTTGATCGTTTTTAATAATTTTTTCCTCTTTTTTGTTTTTTTTTGTTGTCTCTTTCAGGATTATTTCAAATAAAAGCAGACGCTTTAAATTGATTTCACTTGACGTACTCGCATCAAGATGCTTTTTGTTTATTATTATTATTTTTTTTTTTTTTCGAACAATGCCATTGCGCTGAGACGTTAAGGAAGAAGTGCTTAGCACGTATTAGACAAACTAAACACACACACACACGCACACACACACACATACATAGTTGTAGACCATAACGGAAAGCTGCATTTAAGCTGCAATTGAATGCAGCTGGCAAAATGCACTTCACACTCGCAAAATACACACACACAGACACGAACACACACGCACATGCACACACATGCATTAATTTTGCGCGTTCTTTATGGTCTTCGTTCGTTCGTACGTTTCGTTTCCTTTCGTTTTGGCATTTATTCTACATCCGTTTTTGTTATACACTCGCCATTTTGCCATTTACTGTGATTTCTTTTTAGTTTATTTTGCTTTTTTTTTTCTCGTTCGCTTTGGCAGCCATCTTAAATCCTCTTGAAAATCATTGCAATTTCTATATATGTACGTGTATGTATGTGTATGTGTGATGATGTTGCTGTCTCATTTGCCGCGCGCGCTCCTTTTTGGCGTTAAAGCGGAAATGCGATTTAAATTATTTGATTTCCGTTTTATGTGGCGGCAATATCATCGAATCGACGTCGTCGTCGTTCTCGTCGTTCTCGTCGTTGTCGTTGTCGCTATTTTGCTCATTTTCTTCTTCCTTTTTTTTAAATATTTTTTCTCTCTTTATTTGCTGCGTCTGGGACAGATTGATATTTATGCGCTTTTGCACACATTTCTATGCTATATATTCGTTTTAGATAGACTTTTCTGTGTTTTTTTTTCCTTTCCTTTCCTTTCCTTTCTATTTTATTTTTTTTTTTTTAATGGACACTTCGACACTTCCGGTTTGCTCATAGTGAGTGAGTTGGCAAACTTGCGATGCTGGCATGTACATTGCTCGTAAATTTGTAAGTTTATTAGCGCAATTTCCGCTGCTAATTAATTTCCAGGCCACGCCAGTCAGACAGTGCGGCAATTCAGACAAGACACAGTCAAGTCAGAAGAGTTGAAGTTGAACGAAACTAACGACAATGGACAATAATGTTTGTAAAACGTTAGGAAGTATGCTAAGACAGAGAGAGAGAGAGAGAGAGAGAAAGAGAGTTAGATAGAGAGAGAAATATTTAGTTTAAATCAGTTGTGTCGGAGAATATTTTTGTACTCGATTCAAAATGAAGCACATAATAAAAACATAATTTCAAATTCTTTTTTAACATTGCTTGACAGCTTATTTGCTTCAATTTTTATGCTTCTTTATTTTTTAAAGTATCTTTTATTTTTTTTTTTAATACAAAATTAAAGTTTGAGTATTTATTCAATTTCCGCTTTTATAAACAAAAAAGCTATTAATTATAATATTGAATGTTTTTTGTCCTTTGTTACCATAAGGAGTCTTTTTCAATTACACAGACAGAGAGAGAGAGAGAGAAAGAGAGGGAGAAAGTGAGAAAAAGAGAGAGAGAGAGAGAGGAAAGTTCATTGTGCTCAAATCAAGCACATACGTAGGTAAGCTGAGTTTTTTTTTTAAATCAAGCACAACGTTCTCAAATCAAGCACATTTTTTTTTAATTGAAAGGCAATTTGATTCAAGCACATTTTGGAATGCTTTTATGAACACGTGTTTTAGTATGAATATGTCTAGTTGCAACCAATCATCTAATGAATTTTTTTGCACAAACATGCTGTGTATTACTTGTTCAAAAATGGTAAACGAATATAATCATTCGTTCTTATATAAAGCACATCAGTTCTTATATCAAGAACCAATTTGTTCTTATTCAAAACAGACAGACAAAAATAAAAAAAAAAACAAAATTAGTGATGCGACGAGAGAGAAAGTAAGTGCTTAGATTACATTTTAAGCTTTTAAAACTGAAATTAAGCATAATAGTTCTCAATGCATGCACATTGTATTTGATTCTAGAATTCTATACGTTTTGTTGTTAGTATTTATTACATATTCCTTATTTGTACTGAAGAAAAATGATTTCGAAGTGGAATATGTTGCCCAGTTCCTTGTAACCTTCCCCTTTGGAGTCATAACAGTTTGAAATGGCATTCAGACAAAAATCGGATAGGCGTATATAAATATATATGTAGCTGTCATGATTCTTTCTGCCTGTAAAGTTTTCCCTAAAAAAAAAGGTTTCGATAAAGGTTTCGATAAATATCAAAAGTTTTGACTGCGACAATAAAGAAATATTCAATGTAAAAATAAAACAAATATTCCGACGCCTTTGCCGCAAACCAATGCGTATTCGTATACCATACCGCATTCATTTGTGGTTAAGCAGTAAAAATTTATCAGATACAATAGTGCAGGATAAGGCCAAGGATAGCAACAACAACAAAAACAAAAACAATAGCAACAGCAACAATATAAAAATGCCATTTGAAAGCGTCCGGTTGTAAGTTGTGCTGTACTGAAACATTTTGTGGTTAACATTTTGCCAGCATTCACACAAACACACAAACACACACACATAACACACGCTCACATACAAATACAAATGCGTTCTTTATTGTAATTAACAAAAATTGCTGCGCCATCAAAATTAATAAATATATAAATAACAAAAACAATAAAAAAAAAAAAATTGATGCTTACATTAAATCGATGCTTTAATATGTTTTCTGTGTAAAAAAAGTATAAACCAAATATAAAATAATAAAAAATATTACTATGTCCGCTATGGATTTTGAAACTATTTAAACGAAGAGTACCAAACCGGTTTCATTTTAAAGGCAACGTTGCAAATATAGTTATAGACCACTAAAAGAACGCATTAGGCACATCATGAAGTCGATTTTTGACTTTTACCATACAAAAATGTTTTGATTTTTTGTATGTTTTTATACTAGTCCCATACATTTTGTTGTCTCACTGCTATGGAAGCAATTGGTATTTTTTTATTGCTTTTTTTTATTTGTTTTTATACTAGTTCCAATATATTTGGTCAGAAAACAAAAAGTACAAAAATGCCACCAAAAAGAGTTGCAATTGCACATAAAACAGCAAAAACGAAACCGAAAAGAGCTGGCGATACGCCCGTACAACGTAATAGCATACGCTGGGTAACCGATAGTGTAAGATAAAATACAAAAACACATAAAAACAAAGGGTGTCCCACAAATAACGCAAGATTTGGGAAAAAAATTCTATCGTGTAACGTTCCATTTTAACTAATTCGAAACTTTCAGCAGTCAATTTGTTATTTTTTATAGAATTGCCAGCATTTTACTGCACGAATGGCGTTAATTTTAGGACACACTACATATTGCTCAACACTTTTATAGTGAGCCTTCTCTTGGACGGACACGCTTTTATGAATTTGTCGGAAAGTTTTTGCTATTTAAGTTTTTAACAGAAGAATTCCAAGAATAATAATATTTTTCGAATAAGTCTGTTAGCTCAAATATTTTCAGCTTGTTGGGGGACTACTAAGATTGCGTTGACTTCAAGATTATCATCATAAGTATTTGGAATCTTGTCTGATAAGAACAATGGCTCATTTAATGGCCAGCAATATGCTTTCTCAAAATAATATTTTAATTATTTTAAATTTGTGAAATTATTTCTTTGACTCATTTATTTATCCATGTAAATATGCATTATTTATCTACACACATAAGTGATACGTATGTTCATTTAACTTCGCAGGCGACACTCATTAATGTTTTATTTTATTTTATTTTTTGGTTTGAAAATATTTTGCATACCCTCAACTAATTTCCTTTGGGACAAATTATAGCGTAAAGCACTCGAATAATAAAACAAGGCCAACGAATAAACAAGCAAACAAACGAATAACCTAAGATGATGATAGACAGAAGAACCCCAAATGCTGACCAAGCGTTGCTAATATTAAAAGTGCCGAAACTTTTTATATTAAACTAATTTTTCACAAAGCTGTGCAAATTAATAATGTGAAGAGTGAAAAAGTTCGAAATGCGAAAAAAAATAGGAAAACAAAATGTCGACGCAGCCATACGAATCAAAGTGAAGTTGCGACAAGAAGAAAAACGTTCAAGATTAAAAAAAAAAATAGAAATAAATACAAACTTGAATAGAGACGCATTTGTTGTGTCGTTATTGTGCGACAGCAAAAGGCAAAGAGCATGCCACGCACTGGAATGCCAAGACCACAAGGATATGTATATGGATTACATACAACAATCAAATATACAAAGTCATCTTTTACACACACACACACACACTCTCAAAGTATATCACACGCTTCGTTCTTACTTATATAGTACTTTACCATATGACAAAGGCAAAGAAGAAGGATAATCGCATTAGGATTGTGGTCACTGTCAATTTGTCAAAGCGCTGAAGCACATTGAAGGCATACATATATGTACGAATCTCTTCAAACAATCAGAGCATAACAATTTAATAATTCACTACATCTTGTAAAAATGCATTTTTGCAATTTTGCATTTTTGCAATTTTTTCTTTGCAGCACTTAGTGAGCAGTTTAAATATTAAGGATATAAAGCACAACCAACAACAATTTCCATACAAAAATGTTATTCTACTTTTCATTACCCATGGCTCTGACTAAAAATTTTATTGCATCGGTTTAATGCTAGGGCTGCAAAGTAAATATAAAAGTGAATTTCAGTAGCAGTCGGGCCGCAGACTTCTACGAAAAAAAGTAAATAAACCGAAAGTTCCCATACCCTCAAAAATTCTATTTCGCAAATAGTTTATTTTATTTTATAATTTATAAATGTTTTCATTTATGTATTATCTTGAATTATATTTTAAAACAAATAAAGCAAAGTCACGAACAGCTGTTTGCAGAAGGTTGCACAGAGTTGCACAAGAGGCGTTCACTTTACCTTCGAGTGCAAAATTAATTTTGAATTTTTCGCAAGACCCTTCTGAACACCTTAAATATTACACAAAGATTTCTTCAACGAGTTTGAAACAGAAATAAATAAATAATAAAAAAAAATTATTATGATAAATTTTTAATTCGTATAAAAAAAATTAAAGCCAAAATGCCTAAACACACATTTGAAATGTTTTAAACAAAACTCAAGTAAAAAAATTAAATCCGAATTTGAAATAAAAAAAAAAAAGAAAAGAATTATTCACATTGGAGCACACAAAATGAATGGATCAAATGATACCAGCCGTAGCAGCAGCAGCAGTCTTCTCGTCACGTCATTGGCTCTGGCAAATAATTACGCACATCCGGATACTCCTTGGCGAATCTTTCAAATTCTAATTTATAATTTATGCTTATGCACAAGAGCAGCTCTTTAGCAGTTCTATGCGCAACAGCGTTCAGCTGCTTCAAATGATTGTCCAGCACATGAAATGTATAACCTAAAACTTTATCCAAATGCCGTACAATCGCAAGCCGTGACTCAGCAAAGACCAATTTAAAAGCTAAAATTATCCGCGCATTCTCCACTTGATTCTCCACATGAAGCGGCAAACGTTTTACAATGGACGAGACAACCGATTGTACACTCTTAACACGTTTAATATCGGACAACAAAAAGGCGTGCCATAGCGCCACAATATTTATCCTGTACGCCCGGATGCTGTTCGAATGTTATTAAACGTTCCAACTCTTGTTGCGCATAGGCAAAACTTTCGATTTTACACGGTGAAGCATGATAAATCAGTTCACCGAGACCGAAGCATGCAATTTCACGTACAGTTGCGTAATCATCGCTTAGACCACGACACATTATCGTACTGATTATTTCGTTATATACGGCCGCATATTTACCCAAAGGTTCAATACACAATGCCACTGTTTCATAGAAAATTTGATGCTGTAAACGCTCATCGCTCAATTCACCTTTACACTTTTTCAGCGCATTATATAATATGCTGGGCATTTTCTCAAAGCAAATGGCAAAATAGTTTGGCTTTACGGCGTGACCAAAAAGCGGCAACAGCTGTGCACCCTCACGCAGCAGTGCGTCTGCAGTGCCAGCGCGCAGCTCAGCATGACATGCAATGCAACCATTAAAGATGTCCTTGATGCAACGGAAGACGGCTTTCGTCATAAACGAATCAATTAAAGCATCGTTACGTAATTCACGTAAGAGCAGCGCTAAGCAACGTAACGCTTTCGTAACAACTTCACAATTCTCCACTTCAATAATTATGCGCACCAATTTCGGCATTATCGTATTTCGCATCTCATGCAGTATTTCAATTACATTCGCCGTACGTGGCTTTTGCTCGAATTGTATGCGCATAAATTCCAGCATTGCATCGCAGGCAATTATACGCACCCGGATCTGTGAGTGATCCAGCGATTGTTGTACACTATGAAAGGCTTTTCTTATGTACGGCATAAAGGCGACGGGCGTATTAAGTGCAAAATACTTGAATGCTTGAATTGTTGCTTTCTGTTCATAAAAAATATCCATTAATTTGGTATTTGCCTTGGTATTTCCATCAAACGTTTCTTCTACTGCTGCTGCCGTATCACAACATGGTTGTATGCCTTTTGCCGAAGCGCATGCCTGATTCATAATAATCGAATAGGTACGCGGCCAGCATTCATGCAGCGTAACGATGGACGTCAATGCGCCAAGTAAACGAAATATGGCACGACGCAAATATGTTTCGTTAACTTGCGACTCAAGTAAATTGACTAAATAATTTAGTAACGGTTCAGCTAAGCGTTTAAAACGCTCTTGAGAAACGCGTAGCGTTACTGTTGCAAGTGCATCCATTGCCTGGCTACGCATTATCGTATCAGCGGCTGTGGTTTCGCGCACAGTCATTTGTTTTTCCATTAGCGTTATTAATTCATCAAAATGCTTGTTTATTTGCGTTTCATTGGAAACTTTGACTAGCGCCACTAATGCGCTCAGCACACAGCCACGCAGCATTAGCGAACACTTGGCGCTGTGTATTAAATCGAAGAGGCTGTAAAGGCACAGAATTTACGGTTAATTGGTTTCTTAAGCTGCGCTTCTTTGCAGAAACTTTTACGCACATCTTATACATTTTATGCACATAATTAGCTAAAAACTCAGGCTTGGCATGGAGCAGATGTTGCTCGAGCGCATAGAAGAATCGATGCAAACTGGCACACTCAATAACACCGTCGCTCTGGAATTACATAACATATATAAGAAATATGGAAAAAGTTTATTTTAAAACATAAAACAAAGCTACCAAAGCTGTTGCGTTCGAAATTGAAGAGTCGCTGAACATCACAGATTCATTTGTGCATCATCAGCCGTAACTGCAACATTGATCAATTCATGTGAAACAGGTCGTCTCATATGGAACAGTCGCTGTTTAACGTACCCATTTGGGATTTTTCGTTGGGTCTATCAAAGTCATAGTGTATACTAAATTTAGACTTCAAAATGGGCTAAAAGAGAAAACCCGTTTACGAAGTGCACACGTGACGGCTTAGAAGAGTCTAATTTTCAAACATAGTGACTCTAGCTCTTATAGTCTCCGAGATGTTCACTTTCATACGGCAGCCATAATGACAGACGTACGGACGGACGGACATAGCTTGTTCGACTACTCTTTCAAAGCTGTTCAAGAATATTTTTACTTTAAAGGGTCTATGTCTCAAAATGATAATAAAATATCAAACGATTCAGCTTTTGAAGTATTAGACTAGTCAAGTCATCGATGACTCGGTCTACAGGGTAAAGTATAAAATCGTAAATTGGTTTTCCTTCTCTCTTTTTAACACAAACACAAACGTTAAATAAACAAGGAAAAGTGTTATCTTTGGTGGAACCGAAGCGTAAATACACATCACACGAATCTTTAAAGAGTTTATGTGTGATCATCAGTGGTTTAGATATAACTTTGAGATGGGTGGTGGGGGTCAATGGTCTGATACAACTCCAGTTTAGATACAATACTGATATCAAATTTTAAGCTATGAGAGGCTATACGTTATAATGGCCCGATCTGTTCCATATCGGTGGTGTGTACGAAGGATGATTTTAGATGTGTTTCTACCCACTTTGAAGTGAATACATTCATAAAACCTACATATTTTCATACAAAAATGTGGAAATGGGCGGTAAGTTTGTTTGGGGGCTTTACCTAAAAAAGAAATGATGGATGATATAAGAAGAGTTTGTACCCAATTCGGAGTGAATTCATGCATAAATAATTCCTTTTTTCATACAAAAATTCGAAAATGGACGGTAAATTAGTATGGGGCTATACTCCAGAATTGAACATACAAACTACCTAGGACTGGGAAAAACTTAAGTTTCGAGTTTCAGCCCAATATATTTAAAACTGAGCGAATGAATCACCTTGCAACAGACACACGGACATGGCTAGATCAACTCCTCTCATCAAGCTGATCAAGAATATATATTCTTTATGGGATGTACGATGTCTGCTTTAATGCGTTACAAACTTTCCGACAGAACCTAATATACCCGTTTACATTTTGTGTTACGTGTATAAAAAAGAATAACAACAAAAATACAAGTATTATACCTACCAACAGTTGACATCTCATGTTTTCTATATACTGTACCAACGCAGGAAATATTTTTTCGGTAAAATTCCATATGATCGGCTGTGCATGTTTCGTATAAACAAAAAGTGTTAAATATGCAGCATGCGGCAATATTGGCTTTGAGTTATCTTTAATGCCAGATTCCATATATGGCAACAATCTGCTTAGATACATATCAGACAGATGTCCCTTTGTATTTTCGATCAGCACAATGAGACATATATAGAATGTGCGACGTGGCGAAGGCTGCTTGAAAGCGCCAACAAAGCCCATTGTGCGTAAAATAAATTCCATTGAACGATTTGTCGATTGACAGGCGAGCAACGCTTTATAACTATCCAATGCGGCATTAATAAGCGCTGAGTTCTGCTGATATAAACCAGCGGTGTAAGCTTAAAAAAAAAAAGTTAATATCAAAAGAGAACTGCGACAATAATGAAAACGAAAACAAACTTTGTTCCACATCCTCATCACTCTTGATATCCTCAGCGGCTAGCACATTAACAATTGTGCGCAGCACTTCATCAAAATCGGTTTGCAGCAGTTGTCCTTTTCTTTGAACTTGCTGCAGAAATTTTGTCAAGTGTTGCAGTGCCAGCACACGTAACTTCTCGCCGAGACGTTCTTTCCGTGCAACGAATGCGCAGAGACGCAAATACAAACTTAAATTACGTTTGGCTATAAATGACGAATGCGTTTGCATATTGGCTGCAATGCATTCGACTAAAGTGAAGGCACGCCTATAACGTTCTTGCGGTACATCCTCTACGGCCAGGGCCTGTATTGCTTTGGTCAACATTGGCGTTAGATGCCACAAGACATCGTCACGCGTAAAATCACGTCGCAAAATGGTCGTCTCCACAGTCTGTGGCAAAAGTGCAGCTAAGCCTTCCAGTATATTTGCTATTGCAGCACTCGACAAATAATCTCCAGTTTCGGCACATTTCAAGATCGTTGTTAACAATTCGTACCAATCGCTTAATTGACGACAAAGCCATAATGGTGCCGTTTTGGTCAAGCAACGAAAAATTTCAGTACCAACTAAACAATTCGCTTGATCGATGCTTCCGGTGCATTTGTCATCAATAAATTTTAGCATTATTGCCAGCCATGGATCATCGGATGCATCATTCATTTCCTGTTCGAATAGTTTACCCAAATAATTTGCAATTGCTTCGCGTCCTTGTGGATCACGGACAACTTCGAGTGCATTGAAAACTCCCTGTTTTATTTCATTTTTTTCATGTTCCGAAATTGTATTCCAGCTGCCCAAGACTGTTGGCGAATTAAGCGTTTGCGTTAGCAGTTCTGTGGCATAGAGACGCATTGGAATATCTTCACCGGAGATAATAATGCGACACAGATTTAACGAAGCTATCGGATCGTTAAAATAGCGCTCTATATCATTTTCAGATAACGGTTTCGATTTTATTAGAACCCCAGCCGAAGTTGCATCGCGTATCATGCGCAATAAAGTCTTTTCCTGCATGATTCCTAAATTTGGTGTTTAAAAAGAAATTTTTGTTTTTTTGAATTTTGTTTTGTATTTTTTGTTTTTTATTTAATTTTTTTTTTTTTTTTTGTTGTTTTTTTTTTTTTTTGGTATTTCTAAAAAGACAACTTTTGAATTTAATTTAATAGGCAAATAGCCGAAAGATTGCTGTTCTATAATTTTATTTTAAAAATGAAGAAAGAAAAAAAACAAATCATTTATTCGAGTTAACCATTGAGAGAGAGAGAGAGAGAGACAGAGAGAGAGAAAGAAAAGAAGTTCACTGTTAGATTTATTTTATTTTCTTTCTGCCTTTACTATTGGGAATCAACTTCGAATAGCATAGCTAAAATCAAATCAAGACGGCTCGAGTCGAGTTGAGTCGAGTTAAGTCAAGTTGTGTGAGTCAAGTTGAGCTTAACAACAACAACAACAACAACAGCAGCAGCTGCAGCTGGAGCAGTAATAAAAGCAAGACGATTTAATGCATACAAAATGATTTACACACCGCTGGCTAAAAATAATACCAAAGCCTGTTTAAAAATGCTCAAGCACTCATATCAGAGAGTAAATGAGAAAGGATGCGAGTGTAAAAGTGTACACATGAATAAACTGTAAAGGACTCATGATATGTTTGAATTATATCGCTGCAGGCGCAAAAGTCTGCAAGAAAAAAGAAAAAAACAAAAAAAAAATAAAAACCGTTAGTGACAAGCGATTTGCAATGAGTAGAAGGATATATAAGTATGTATGTTTGTATGTAAAAGGATATACAGGGTTGCTAATATGAGCAATATTCAAATGAACATGTCAAAGCTAGCGTTGGAGATATCGATTCTTTTCGATACTGTACAAATTGATATTATCGATATATCATCAAATTCCTAAGCGCAAACAAAAAAAATAATAAAAACATCCGACAAATCCTGGGTATATTCCCTCAGAACAGAAATTTACTGCTACATACAATAATTGTCGCTGCATAGAAAGTGATACTATAAATATCGATACCAAAAAATATCGGTATTTAAAAAAATCCTTGCAAAAAATTTTGTGATTTACTTTTGAAAAAGCAAAATTTGGTGGTTGATGAACCATATTCGTAACATGTTTCCGATTTCAAATCGGCAGAGTGTTTGAGTTCGAGTGAAATGAAACGTAAATGCATAATATTATATTTACAAAAAAGTTACTGTTGATTTTTTTTAAAATCTTTTTTTTTTTTTATTCTGTGAAGTTTATAGAGTTCATCTTTGTACTTTTTAATTAATATCATTAATTTTGAAATCGAATTTTAAATAAATATTTTATATGGTTAGACCGATAACCTTTAAATTTGTAACCGATAGCAGTTTTTGTCACATACAAAGCAAAGAAACGTTTTGAAAATGAAACATAACTTTTGCTTTCGCTGTAGCAGAAATAATTTGAAATCGTATTATTTTTTTTATGATATAAAAATTTTTTGCGAAAACGACAGCATAGCTTTTTAGAATTATCGTTATTGGAAATATTGATATTTAAAAATATCGGTATTAAATAATATTGATAACAATGTTAAAGAATATCGATAAATAAAAATATCGATAATTAAAAACATCGATAACTAAAAATATGGATATTAAAATATTAAACCAATATCGATAATCAAAAATATTGACACTGAAAATCGATCGATATTAAACAATGTCGTTTTTGGAAAAAATGGAAATGTATCGAATTTATAAAATATCGATATGAAAAACATCGATATTGCATAGTATCGATATTGGATATTGTAGGATATTGTAAAATATCGACATTACTCTTTGTCCTACTCAAGACTAGCAACGTGCAAATTTTTTTTTCTTATTTGCATTTATTTAAGACAAAAGTTTATAATGTAAAATCCAAGTAAATCGAATTTGAATTTTCTTGTATTTTTACACTTCATATAGCAGTATAGTAACCCTGTATATAAATAACTAAATACATTTACCTGTCTCCGTAATGGTACTTAAAGAAATCGACATTGTTGCTGCTTATATTGTTGTCGAGTTTATTTGTTATACTCTTATGCAAAACTGCATCCTGGGACTGAATAATCACATACAAATACACATACACACACACGCACACTCACACAAATGCATACATACACAAAAAATGATTACATTGCAACTGTTTATCCCTTAGAAAGTAATAATAACAACAAGAAAGTACGCTGTTGCTGCAGGAGTCAAGTAAGCTTGACAACGACAACTCTGTTACTCTGCATCAAGTCTAAAGGTTTCCTCTGCATAGAACTACAACATAATTTTGTTTTGTATTAGTTATGCAATCAACTACAACAAATTCAGTGTTTTCAGCTTTAAAATCAAACAAAGAAAAATTGTTAATTTCAATAAAGACAAAGCTTTAATTCGCAACATATGCAACAAATGTGAAAACTTAATTATTTGCTATAAATATTCTGACCGAAGGTCCTGCCTCTCCACCTTTTAATGGCTCAGTAGTATCTTAAATTATGTAGCAGAGAAATAGACAGACAGATAGAAGAGTAGTAGCTGATGAAGAATCAATCATTTTTACTTCATTTGCACAATTTTAATATAGCTTTCCATAAAGATACGAGTGCAGTGTATAACAAATATGAGCAACTGCAATTTTATGTTTTTTAGAACAATTTGCATAATAAATTTAATTTACAAAAGAAATCGTAATTATTATAACAAATTCTTTAATATTTGTATTCAGTGAAAGGAAATTATTTACAATAATCTTTAAACTTTGTAAATTAAATTAAAAAAAAAAAAAAAAAAAGACAAAAGATTTTCGGAATAAGCAAAATTTATTTAATATTTGAACATTTTTTTGTATAATTCTTTTATGTCTTCACTTAGGTAATAAATTTTTGTATATGAATAACTTGGCGAAACATCTGGACTTGCTCAGGTTTTTAAAAATATTTTTTTACTGAATTGTTTTATTTGCAATCTGTCCTTTAGGACAACAATATTGACTTTTAAATGAATTAACATCAAAGCGGGGTGTTGGGGTGGTGGAAATTTGGGAGGGGTTGGTTGGGGGAAGAGATCAACTTATTCGGTGAGGCAGATCCAGCGGGTGGTTTCTACGTAGGCGGCGGGTGACAGCGCTGTTAACAGGTTTATGGCAAGGGCGTTGGTGTGCCTGTCCAGTCTCTCCAGAAAGGCTTTGACAAGCTTGATGAGCCCAAGAGATTCTGAGCTTATTGTGTATATCCCTATTGGTATGTAATGGGTGCGCATTGGAGATTGTGCTAAGTACTTTGTTTTGAAATTTTTGGATCAACTCACAGTTACTATGTTTGGCTGTGCCCCAGTTCGAGATTCCATATGTCCAAATGGGCTTTAGTGTTACCTTAATAATAAGAAGCTTGACGCGTAGCCTCAGGGTTGATCTTTTTCCCAGAAGTTTTTTTTTTTTTTTTTTTTTTTCCTTTTTTTGGGGCACCCTTCTCTCCATTAGTTCATACTTTTCCCGAACTTATTAAAATGCACAGTGAGTTTCATAAGTCCTCCGCTCATTTTTCCAAAGGATCATATTTTTCCCAGCGCTAGCATTCATAGCGAACTTTATTTCTCGAGTTCAAATATGTATTTCTAAAAAAAACTATGAATATCTGTATCAATATGTAATGGGGCCACGCCCATTTTTCCCAAACGATATAAAATAAATATTCTGTCTTTAAAGTTGGTCTAAAAATATACAAAATCTACAAAATTTCATTGAAATCGTTTGTTATGAAAATATATTATGAATTTCTGATACGATTCTTGGGAAGCCACGTTTAGTCTTATAATAAAATATTTATATAAGCCGCCATTTTTTTAATACCTTTGATGGAACCAACTGATTTCGATGTCAGTCTGTACGAACTTCCGTAAAGCTATTAAGAAACTATGTAATTCATATTTGAATTTTAAATAATATTTTTTTTACTAATTGCCAGAGTTATAACTCCCACTTTTACGATTAGTTTCATCTAAAGGACACACAGAAATTATATTGCTTATATTCTGATATTTATTCATGTGTGAATGCACTCTCTCTCTCTCTCTCTTTCTATCTGTCCAAACGTATTGAAGCAAAGAGTATAAGTGAATAGTGAGTACAGTACACAGTAAATATTCAGTTGTACTCACTGTGTACTCATTGCATTGGCACTCTATTTATCATATTTATCAACTCATAATACTATACAAATAATTAGTTTTGCATTAAAGTTTGTGGAAGATTTGAAATTTCGTTTGATATGTATTCAAGTTTTGTTTCCATCGAAGTTAAAGTTTCTGTTTCGTTTTATACTCTTTTTTTTTTCTTTTTGCGGCCTTTGTGCTCTGTTAACTTGTCTGTTTGTTGTACATAAACTCAAGCATATGTGTTTATGTGTGTAAGTGTGTATGTCTTTATTTGTATGAGTGTGTCCTGCATTTGACGTGTGCGCTTATTTTCAATTCCGCTCCATATGCTCTGCATGCAGCTCACGCTATGCAAGCTGATTCTCTATACATTCCATTCATCGGATGAGAGCATCGCATCCTTCGTTTTATCTATAAAGTATGTGTATGTGTATGTATATCGTACATAGAAAGAAGTGTGTCCTATCTGGTCACACTGCTGTACTGAATTTCCTTGCTGCATTGTTGTGGAGTTTGGCATAAATTGTGTTGGGATAAAAATTTTGTTCTAAAGAGATTTAATGCAAATTTTTGTTTTCATTTTTTTTTTTTTTTTTTTTTTTTTTTAGTTTCGTCTTCTTCAAGTTTGGTTCTTTTGAGCTTAACTTTTTCTTACATTGATTTTATGCACTTCACAAGGAATGTTAAAAATCGTTTACATTTGTCATAAGGCTTGTAACAATTTGGGTAAGCTTTATCAGAAAATCGAAATGTCATTTTTATTTAAATACAAGTTTTGAAAATTCTTTTAAAAGTTTCATTTAAAACTAAGCGCAAAGCAACATGCAGACGGACATTTATAAGTCGACTCGTCTTATTGAACTGAAATGATATAATAATTACGGAAAAGTATTAACGTTTTGGTTTAGTCAAATCAAACCAATTCATTTTATTTTGTTTTTCATTTTTTTGGTTTGTAAGTTTCGGCGGCTTAGATCTGCATTGTCCGTCCGTCTGTCTGTCCTGTGTGCAACAAAGCATTTTATTTACTTTATAACAATTTTCCAATCTCTATCTCTCTTTCTTCTCTTAAGTGTGTGTGTGTGTGTTTTATGTTTTTCATAAATTAATAAAAATGCAATATTGTTTTTTTTTTTTTTACGTGTAAATTAAAAATGATAGAACAGTGTTTGTGACATTTAAAATTTTGTGTGGCTTGACGAGAACCAAATTCAGATAAACTTTTGAATTCGACCTAAAAATCATGTCACTTTGTCGTTCTAGAATGAACAACAAAAAAAATGTTACATAAAAAAAAAGTTCAAATTTTGAGTAAGTAGGTTTGTATATTGACTACCGAAGAATATTGTTTTTTATTTGAATAAATTTATTTTCGTCATTGTCTCATTTAGCAGACTAATCTTTGCAATACTGATCATGAGTATATATGTTTTATAATGGCCAATGTTTTAACTACTTCTTTTTTTAGAACTTGAAATAAGTAAAACTCATTTTATAATCATGCAATAAGATTATTTCCAGCGACACAGTAAATTAAACAACAAATTTTGATAAACATTGGTCGCTGACACCTTCTATTATATTCATTTTGGAGTAAAGTACAAAATTATATTGCCTATTTTTCGGCTGAACTGTTTCGGAATTGAAAAAATTGCATCCTTACAGGCTGACAAATTTGGTTTACAATTTCAGCCTGAAAGTAGGCTATTTATTTTTTATTAGTGCAGGTATATATTTATATTGTATTTATATTGCAGTGTCTTCAAAAGAAACCCAAATCCAAATGCTAGAAGTCTATGAAATCTCAAGAGGTCCCATCGGCGGGCACCGTTGACGACAAAGAGGCTCTATAAGAACCTTTCCAGTCCATTTAACAGATCATTCCTTTTAAATAGTATATACAATATATTTAGTCTATATTTCAAATATTCCATCCGATTCCATATTATATTCACAGTAATACTCAGTTAAATTCACAGTAGTACTCATTAGTATTCAGTTGAATTCACAGTAGTACTCATATGTATTCACAGTAGTACTCAATAATATTCAGTTGAATTCACAGTAGTACTCATTCACTACTATTCTAATAAATGCACTTTACGCCAGAAATTATGCACCACATTTTTTAAAATTTGTTGTTTGAAAAACTGTTCTTTTATTTTTGCAACCAAAATATGATGAAATATGAATCCGTAAGACCACACATGAAGAAAAATTTTTTTTCAATTTAGCCTAAAAGTATGCAATTTATCATTTTAAAATTTGTATATATTTGCTTATAATTATATACATATTTTCTATATATAAAACTCTAATATTACAACAATATTCACTACAACTGTTTTCATTTAAGAAGAAAACACCTTATGCATGATATACTATATACTCGTATGTAGGTATATATTTTTTTTATGACATTTATCTTTCGCTACACAAACAAATGCAATTTCATTTAATTACCACTATTCACTGCATATACTTGTATATCCTTTATATCCTTTAGGTATTAACTGTTGCTAAATTCAACTGAACGCCAGCGGCGTTAAGTATAGACAACAAATATGCTCACACATTAACTGCTTTTTTTTGCGATTAATTTCCAAAGCTAAAAATACGTTAATGCGAAAAACAATAAATTTTCTGTGAAAAAAAAAAAAAAATAAACAAAATAAACAACAACTCAGATACAAAATACAAACAAAAAAAATGTGGATACACACATACATACATACATGCATACGCATTGCGTTGATATCATTTTGATCCTTTTTGTTAATGACTTTCAGCATTTTAAATATGGCTGAAAATGAATTGGCAGCGAATTGCAGCGCTTTAGTTTAATTATTTCCGCAGTGAAAAATGAATATGAAAAAAAAAAAAACAAGGAAAAATATTTGTAATAAAAGTAAGTGTGAGCGAGAAGAGGAATTTTGTTGTTTGTTTCCCAAAAAATAGGCGCGTTCTCTGTGTTTGCTTAAGTGTTGCCAATTAATTATGAAAATACGAACATTTATTTTTCAACGCAATCGACGCACATGCGAGCTTTATTTATTTTATATTATTTTCTTTTCTTTTTTTTTTTCTTTTCAATAAACAGCAACATTATTATCATCTTTATCATTTTTATCAACAGCCTCTCTGTTTCTTTTTTTTTTCTTCCATGTCATCTTAATTTTTTTAGCGTTAATCATCAGCCACAGACACAGCTGCTATTCTTTAAATTTTCTTATGCATTTACGGTAGACATGAGATATCATTTTAATTTTACAAATTGCTTCAAGTAGATACATACGAGTATGCTGAGTTAAAGTTTTTATATGTAACTGAAAATTATTTTATTGTAAAAACATTGACGTAATATAGGGTCTAATATGGTCTCTGATATCAAAATACTTCATTTACAAATTAATACATTATGCACGCCATGTAAACTGAACGAAAAAACCAAAAAGTACCAAAAGAATTATTTTTACAAGTGTCAAGGCGTAGGCGTTACAGAGTTGAGAATAAATATTCCCACAATTAATTTACAGTTGCATATTTATTTGCTTATATGCGTGTATATGTATATGTGTGTATGTGCGAATGTGTGTTTGTATAGTAAATAAGATCTTTTAACTACAACCTTACAAGAATTGAACTTCATCGGCTTCATGTGTGTAATAAAATAATTAAACTTCCACCTGAAAGTATGCAACAGTTTTTTTAATGCGCAAATATTTATAAAACGGAAATGAAAACCTTTTTTATGTGCTTTACGCGTTATATTAAAGGCTTTATTAAGTGCATAAAAGCATGATAGATTTTTAAAATATACATATTATGGAGATACAGATATCTTGATACAGCTAGAAATGTCAAGCTAATTACCCGAATTTCCTGCACAATTACCCGAAAACGTTTAAAAAGGTTACTCGAAATACAAAACAATTCGAGTAAATCAAGTCTACTGCTAGAAAAATGATTGACTCGACTCGTTTAAATTCGGTACGATTCGACTCGGGTTTGTCAACTTCAACTCAAATCGAGGCTCACGACCTTAAATTTTGAAATGTCAGCGACGTGCCACGACAAAAGCCTACTCCATTTCCCATCTCGAGTCAAAATAGTAAAAAAAAGCAAGAAAAAACGTTAACTTCGGTGGAACCGAAGCATAAATACCCGCCTCACGAATCTTTGAATAGTTTATGTGTGATCTTCAGTGGCTTATATACATTTAAAAATATATAGACGAAAATAATTAATTTTTCAAACAAAAGTTCAAAAATAATCGGTGAGATTGTATGGGGGCTATATATAAAAATGGGCGTGGCCTCTTGGTTTTGGAATTGAAAGATATAAGAAGTGTTTTTACCCAATTTGTAGTAAATAAATTCATAAATAATACCAATTTTTATTCAAAAATTGGAAAATGGGCGGCAAATTTGTATGGGGGCTATACCTAAGAATGGGCGTGGCACCTTGGTTTCGACTTTGGATGACAATAGAAGAGTTTTTACCCAATTTGGAGTGAATACATGCATAAATAATACATATTTTCATACAAAAATTCAGAAATTTCGGTAAGTTTGTATGGGGGCTACACCTAAAAATGGGCGTGGCAACTTGATTTTAACATACAAAGTAGTCGAAGCCGAGAAAAAGCTTTAGTTCCAAATATCGGCGTAATATCTATATATCTTCATCGAAAAAAATGCGTCGCAAAGAAGTAAACAGACAGACAGACGGACATGGCTAAATCGATTCGTCTCATCGAGCTGATCAAGAATATATATACTTTATGGGGTCTACGACGTCTCCTTCAATACGCTACAAACTTTCCGACAACTGAAATACCCCACACTATGTGTGGCGGGTATAAAAAAAAATGAATCAATAACTCGAGTAAAACTCGAGTCATATCCGAAAGAACGGATAATCGAACGAAACGATTAACTTCGGTCGGATAACCGAAACTACGAATACTCGGTTTAGAGATTACTCGTTTATTCGAGTAAAAAAATTTGAGCTAAACCGAAGCGTTCGGTTATTCAACTCAATGGCTCGAGTAAGTTAAGACTCGATTATATCTATTTTTCGAGTTAATCTAATTCACATACATTGAGTATTTATATAAAAGCTGTGGGCATTATTTTAAAATAGTTTTTCTTCTACTCTGCTATTACTTTAAGTCAATTTTTCTCTCTCCCTCTCTATCTATCTCTCTCTTTCTTACTTATCTTTTATTCTATGGCAATGCAAATTGATGCCGTCGACCGCTCTGCAGTAAAGCAATTAAGCAGATTTCCCATTTTTTATTTTATTTTCCTTTTTTTCTTTTTTTTTTTTTTGGAATAAATTTCATTCAAACTTTGTTTAACAAAAAGGTACTTAACCACAGCGCACTTACTGAAGGCGTATGCGACAAATTCAACAGCGCAATTAGTTTACCTGTCTCTTGACAATGAGTATAAAAAAAGGCAGTGCCTTTCTAAAAAAAAAAAAAAAAAAAAAAAAAAAAATAGACTAACATTCCTAATGAGAAAAGTTTTAGCAGCAGCAACTATTTGTGCGGCGACAACACTTTTTCTCAATTTTTTTTTTATTTTTTTATGTTTTTGTTTTGTGACTGCTGATCCGCATCAGTTAAAGTAAAAAAGCAAAAAAAGAAAAAAAAAGGGAAATACTTTAAGCTTATAAAAATTTTCAACAATTTATTGAAGCATTTTTCTCTCTCTCTCACTCTCGCTTCCTTAAGTCTATCTTTCTTTAGTTTAATAACTTGTGCAGTCGTTCGATCATTTACTTTAATCAAATACAAAGAAAAAAATTTTACAAAGCATTGCTTATCAAAATTGCTTCATCAAAATCACTCTCAACTCCAGAGGCGAGCCAGCAGCAGTAGCTGTATACAACAAAGCGGTAAAAGGAGCAGCCAATTTGGCACGGAACCAACGTCAGCACAGGACAGTACAGTACAGAACAGGACGATGACGCTGTTTTCTTGTATAACGAAATCGATTGAATGAACGAACGAACGAACGAACAAAATGGCAAATTAAATCGAGCAATCAAATGATAATAATAAGTTAATCAAGCTTACAATGACACCACCGAGAGGAAATAATATATTTTGTACTGTAGTAAGGATAAAAAAACAACAACAACAACAACAGCTAAAGCACATGTAGCATACAAAAAAAAAAAAAAAAAAAAGCTTGTAGCTGGTGTAGCACTCAGGACAATAGACAAATTGAAATCGCAAACTAGAAAAAATGAGCATAACAAAGTCAAAGAAGACGCAAAAGACGAAAGTAGCGTAGCAGTGCATTTCATAGAAAACTAAAAAAAAAAAAAAAAAAAAAATCCGGTCCTAACGAAAATGTTGCACCCTTCAAAAATATTATTGTACGAAAAATAGGGGGTTTACCTAGCCCTGGGGTATTGGCCCCGAAGTAGGTAGCACGGTAGAGTGCGATGTCCGACCAGAGACAGAGTCTGGTACTACGGGCAGCCAGAAGGCCCTGACTCGTTTGGGTACGGCCCTTTTGGGAGTATCGTATTGGCTGTGGTTTATACAAAAACTCGCGGGTAGAGTTTTATCGCTCGTTCGTGGCGTTGCGATTCAACCAGGCCTGGTGATTGTAGATATCTCCAGGTACCGAGGTTTTAGATAGTCCTCACACTTTACCAAGGTGGGAAGTAACATGTTCCAATAACTCATGGCTTCGAAATTGGTACCAGATGGGTAGCTGCGCTCTCTGGGACGCCGGTTGGCGTTAACCAACCCCAACGACCATGTAAAGCACTAAAGACATCTCTACGAAAAATAATATAAGGAAGAGCAAGCAAATTTTTAAATTTACAAATTAAAAAAAAAAAAAAAATATATAAAGACGTGTTACATAGTTGTACAAAAAACTAATAAACTTTAATATATTTTTGATATAAAAGCGTATAGAAAGCAACAAAAAAAAAAAAAAATACAATATAATATAATAAAAATGGCGGCTGCACTCGACTATGTAATATGGCGACATAAAATTTCGGACAGCGTTCGAATGTTTGTGCGTGTATGTATATGTGTGTATGTATGTGTGTGATCAAAGCAGCGTGCAAATGTACCGGAAAACGGAAATTTTGCTTGAGATGTCGTCGACAAAAGACAAAATGAAGTAGAAGGAATAATAAAATAACAACAGCAACAACAACAACAAAAACATTTAAGGAATGCTAGACACAGCAATACGAGTACACATTAATTTATAGCTTAGCTTAAGAGGAACATTGATTTTTGTGACTATTTCAGTTAAAACTTAGCCCGGTAACTTTTTTTTGTATTAATTTTTTTGTATTTATTTTTATTTAATATTCGTATTGAAAACATTAAAGCAACAACAAAAAGCAAAAGAAAACACTTTTAAAGTAAAATCCTCTTTTGTATATGCCATATGAGCCCACAATAAAATTTGGAGTGTAGAACTACATTGTGCGACCGAAAATAAAGATAATCTTAAAGTAGAGATTGTAGATCTGATCGAGCAAAAAAAAACTGTATACCTGGAATTTTCGGGGGACCCACAAAATGTGGAAACAGGATCAAAAAACTGTTTTTTTTTCCTCGTTTTTAATTAGAGAGGAAAACCCCATAAACTATATATATATTGTTGATCAGCTTGACGAGATGGCACGCTTGTTTTTCAGTCAATAAAAAAAAAAAAAATTTTTTTAAAATTGACAAAGAAGTAACATTAAATTTGGTTTTAAAAATGGTTTTCGGCTACCCAAACATTGGATATATTAAAAAAAGCATTTGGTGATAATGTTTTGTTGAGAGCCAGTCTTTTTGATTGGTTGAAATTATTCAAAGAAGGCAGAGAACGCGTTGAAGACGATGAGCGTCCTGGTCGATGAGAGCCACATGAACCATATCAAGAACAAAGAGCTCGTCGATTGACAATTAGAGACCTTGTTGACGAGACCAACGAATCATTTGGTTCAATTCAATCGATTTTGAAAGACCAATTAGGTCTCAAGCGGGTCTCATCTCGTTTGGTCCCGAAACAAAAAACAATTTGTCCTAAAACTATTTGATCACAGTAGTGGAATATTATATCTAAATCTTATAAGAGCTCCGTCAAACGCATTCAGTCTAAACTTTTTTTGAGATCCGACCGTGAATTTACCTAAAATTTTAAAAATTAGATTACTTTGCCAAAGAGGAGCCTAGTACCTAAAAAAAACACACCAATACAAATGCGAAAACACTAAGAATTATTCACACAAATGATGTATGCACAGTTACATAAGTTACACGTCCAAATCGAAATGTGGTTCTACCATTGAGAAAGAATGTCTCCTACACATATTTATAATGTTTGTACTTTCATGTTGAGTGATTTTTGATCACTCTGACTCAGATTAAACTAAACAAATAATTTGAAAAATAGTGCAGCATTGCTCATGGCATTTACCAACTTCGCATTTGTTACCAATTTCCGTCATTTGTTTTTTTTTACTATTTTATTTTTTGTATTCGCTATGACATGCCGTGTTGGAAAACTTTATCATAATTGAATTATGCACTCGGACACGCCAAAACGCTGACAAAGCCAACAGCTCTTTAGCTGCAATAAAAACAAATAACAACAACGACGACAACAATAAAAACAGAAATACAATACACGCCCAGCGGCATCGAAATGCGGTAGCGTTTATTTTGCTTTCATTTTTTTTTTTTTTTTTTTTTTTTTTTTTTTTTTGTTGCAGCCAAATAACGACAACTGGGCCCAAATGGGTCCAATACTATTAACCAAAAAATGTTTGCTGCGGTTTGGCATTGCTACCACAACACACCCGTCGACCTTATCCTTCGTCCTGTACCATTTTATGTCTTGCATAAACGCGTTAAATGTACATTCGCGTCCGTCCGTCCGTCCGTTCGTGTTTTAAAAATGTTGCAGCAATTTATTGAACGAACTTTTCGTTTTTTTTTTGCTTTCGTTGATGCACTTTAAAGTTATGGCACCAGGAAAACATTTATTGAAACAGTGTGCCTTAAAAAAACAAATGAAAACACTCTTTTATTTATTTAAAAAATTAAGATGAACAACAAATTTCGATTTAAAGAACTAAAGTGTCATAAGATCTGTTGGTATGACATGGCATGGCATGGTTTTGTTTAGAGTCAACAGAGTTAGCAAAATCTTTAGATCCTGGGTTTAAATGGGAAACATAAATGACCGAACAGTTAGACAGTTAGTCTGCAGCACAACAAAATATGTTGTAGCGTTCCAAAGCACACCGTTCCAAAGATTCATTTAATTTCGAAATGCACTGTTTTTATAAATACTTTTATGACCAAAAAAAAAAAACCCGAACAAACGAGTGAGGGCGCGAGAAAAAATTAAAAAAAAAAAAAAAAACGTAAAACTTTTACCACTGGAAAAATATTTCACGCTGTTGGTTTTTGTGTGCCAGCAAAAATTACGCCAGTGGTCAAAAGTCAGCAGCAGCAACAACAACAACAACATCAACAGCGCCGAATCGTAGGTCAGAGGTTCTGAGCATAAAGGAGAGACATGCATACTACACAAGTGTACAAGTAGAAGTGCTACTCCCATTGCCGACGTCACCGCATAAAAATTACAAATATTTTTCGTTACTTTTATCTATGAGCATCAAAAAAAAAAAAAAAAAAAAAAAAACACAAATTTACGAGGTTTTTGACGAAAGTACTAAAATTTATTTTGTTTTACCAATTTGCCATATATGAACTTTGAAAAAACAATTCTCATAGATCTATTTTCCAAAATCTAGATCTAAATTCCAAAAAATGGAGTATCGTTTTCGAGATTTTCGGCAATTTTAAATATGTCATCCAGAATTAGAAAAAGTGTCTGTAGATCCTGGGGTTCATTTTTCAAAAATCAATAAGAAATATAAATGGAGAAGTACCTACCAAACAGATAAACAGATAGTCTTCAGCGCAACAAAATAGACTCAATTACCTAAAATTTCTACGTCAAACCATATTCTGGAGCTAAAGATTTCACTCGTTGATAACACTAGTTTCCAGCCGAAAAGGTTCTGTCTTGTCATGGATATATTCTCATCTATTTTGGGGCCACAGATTTTGAAAATGGCAACAATAAATTTTTATTGTGGCTCGTTCTCGAGATATGCCCAAAAAAACCAGTTTGTTGGGACTTTATTCCGCTGTTACCTAAGATATCTAGAGAATGGTTGGTTCGAAACAGCTCACCTGTAAATCATTTGAAAGGTAATCACTTCTTACGCCGTTGTGAATACATATTAATTGGGTAATTTATGTTTAATTTTTTGTTTTGAATTTCAAATTTTTAGTAAAAATTATTAAAATGATTGATTTTTAATATTTTAAAGTCGAGAACAATACTAAAGAAAAATTTTTGATGTTCATTTTTGGAATTGCCAAAATCAATGGGAATATTTCCATGAGAACCCAGAAGCTTTTAGGCTGTAAACTTGGATTATTCATATTCTTCTATCTTAAATAAATAAAGTTGCACTAAAAAACCATTTTAGCAAAACTTTTGCAAGTGCCCTCGTTAATTTCTTAATGTATCTGTGTATAATTTGTGTAAGTGTGTGGGTGTTGGTTTCGCAGGCGGTTTTTTGTGAATTGTCGCTGAAAATTTAATTGCTGCCATTGTTGGGCTACTGCAACTTTCATACTCAACTTTGCAACTCTTTTCTGTAAGCCATGCCAAGCCAAGTGTTGAGGCGCAATCGCAGGCGCGCTGCCGCTGGTCAAAACTGAAATAGCCAACTGCAACTGAAACTTTGTTGTTGTCGCACTCTTGTTGTTGTTGTTGTGTGTCTCACAAAGTTAAAGAGAAGCACCAAAACGGCGCCGGATATTTGCTTTTTAATTATGTTAGCGCGTTGCATCAAAAGTACAAAAAAAAAAAAGAATAAAAATGTTTTTTTTCCCCTTACTTTTTTTTTTTTTTTGTTTTGCTTTGACGCGGTTAGTAAAGCGCGCTTAGGGAACTTAAAAGTTTAAAGTGGTCCCTAATTTTTTTTTTTTTTTTTTTTGTGAATTATAACTCTTTGATTCCTGGCAATTAAATTTGATTAAAAAGCGAAAGAAAAAATATGAGAAATTGAATGAATAAATCAATACAATTGAGTCGTCCTTGAACTACGTTTCTACTTACTGCAATGTTCCATTTACGAATTTCTCAATTAGAATCTACCAGAAACAAAAAAAAACAAGCAAGAACGTTAACTTCGGAAGCACCGAAGCTCAAATACCCGCCACACGAAACTTTATTAATTTTCTTGAAAAAATAAAAAAATAAAAGGTGAGTTTGTATGGGACTATATGTTATAGTGGCCCGATCCTTGTCATAACGGTAGCATATTCATAGGATAACAGTAGAAGTGATTTTACACAGATTGGAGTGAATATATCCATAAATAAGAACTATTTTCATAAAAAATCTGAAAAATATGCGCTTAGTTTGTATGGGGGCCGTATAAAAAAATGGGCGTGGCACCTTTCTTTTGAAATTGGATTGATGGATATTGGATTAAAAGTGTTTTTACCCGATTTGTAGTCAAAACATTCATAAATATTAACTATTTTCATACAAAAAAATCGAAAAAAATGGTAAGCTTGTATGGGGGCTATATATAAAAGTGGGCGTGGCACCTTGGTTCTGACATACAAACTGCCTAGGAGCACAAAAAGCTTAAGTTTAAAGTTTCAGGTCAATATCTTTAAAACTTTTCGAGTAAAACGCATCGCAAAAAAAAAAAAGGAAAAAAGGTTTAGGAAAAAAAAAAAGGACCCTTGAAGATTAATTCCCTTCGTCTAGTTTTTTAATAAAATATATACTTTATGGGGTCCCCAAACCCCCCCTTTAATGCGTTAGCAAGACCTAGCGAGCAAGACTGGTATTTTTAGGCACTAGGTGTGGCGGTCATGTAAAAAGTTAAAAACGTTAAATTTAATAATAAATTATTAATAAATCCCACTATTTTGTTAATTGAATATATTAATTTGAATTCAAAATCAATTACCAAAAAAGAGCCCCAACAAGACTGGTATTTTTAGGCACAGGGTGACTCATGTAAATTAAAAATGTTTTTTAATAAATTATTAATAAAAATGAATAAAATATAATAAAATAAACCAAAAAAACGATATATTTTAATTAAAGGCTCATTGTTGCACAGAAGTTTGCATATTTATGGCATATTTATGGCATAAAAATGCATTTATTGTTAATGTTCATATTATTTTTCTTGCTGAACTTTTGGTCCAAAAATTTTTAATAAAGGAGCTCGGTTGCGTATATGAGAGGTATAGGGTTAGATTCGTCTAGAAATAAGCTTTCATTTGAGACATTAAAATTGAAAAAAAAGCCAATACGTTTTTTTTAATTAATTAAAAAGTATTTTTTTATATGATTTTTCTTGCTGAACATTTGGTCCAAAAATTTTCAATAAAGGAGCTCGGTTGCGTATATGAGAGGTATAGGGTTAGATTCGTCTTGAAATAAGCTTTCATTTGAGACATTAAAATTGAAAAAAAGCCAATACGTTTTTTTTAAATTAATTTCTAAAAAAATATTTCCATACATAATGTGAAAAAACAGTGTATGACAACAGGGTGTGAAAAATGTAGTGTTGAACAGGACAAACAGTAGGCTTCTTGCTCACTGAAAAATTAAATTAATAATGAAAAACATGCGCCTTTATGTTGTATATTATCAATATTATGTTTATCTTTATATTAAAAGATAAAAATTGGGAAAAACTTTGACCAAATTAATGTAATTTTAAAAAAATAATAATGACCATAACCGGAAGTAGAAAGGTGCAGCAGCAAACATCCCTGACTGTACATACGAGAAAAGTTGAGTAAGTGCGACCGAGATCGAAGTAGAGCTGTTTAGAGCGAGATAGATGTATGTAACAAAAACAGTTTCGTTTTGAAAATATATAATTGCAAAGTAAAATAAATATGTAAAATAGAAATACTTTTGGTTTTATGAATAATTAAAAAATTATGTTTTCGTTCTCCTTTTTAAATAGTATATTAATTTATTTTTTTTGATCCAAAATTTTTTTTTTTTTTTTTTGTATTATTTCATAAGTATTTGTTCATATGATTTTTCTTGCTGGACTTTTGTTTCAAAAATTTTTAATAAAGGAGCTCGGTTGCGTATATGAGAGGTATAGGGTTCGATTCGTCTTGAAATAAGCTTTAATTTGAGATATTCAAATTGAAGAAAAGCCAATAGGTTTTTTTTTAATTAATTAAAAAGTATTTTTCCATATGATTTTTCTTGCTGGACTTTTGTTCCAAAAATTTTTAATAAAGGAGCTCGGTTGCGTATATGAGAGGTATAGGGTTCGATTCGCCTTGAAATAAGCTTCAATTTGAGATATTAAAATTGAAGAAAAGCCAATAAGTTTTTTTTTAAATTAATTAAAAAGTATTTTTTCATATGATTTTTATTGCTGAACCAATAGAAGCTTAATTTGTAGTCGAAAAGTCTCGTCTGTACAGACAGTTCTGTTTAAATGGCAACACAATTGTAATATCGAAAAATGCTGCCACAATGTTAATACAATCTGTACAGATAGAAAATTTGAAAAAAAAATAGAAAGAATTGTAAAGTCTCAAAGCAGGAAAAAGTAGTTAAAAGTACAATTTTTTATATTATTCTTTAATTATTCAGTAATTATATATTTTTTTATAATAACAACGCTTAAACATCTTGGTTATTGTACACTTATGTGCGCCGATGGAACAAATGATGTTGGTGCTTTAAAGCATGCAAATGTGGGTGTTTCACTGCTGACAAGTGCACCCATTAAACGCCAAAGAAATGAAGATACAGTACCAGAACAACAACCACAACCAATAACACCGCGTGATCGTCTAACACGTCGAGAAGAGCAACTAAATGCAAGCCGCGCACGCCTACAGTTAGTGTTAAAAGAGATGGAAGATGAACAGCAAACTGTTGTCAAATTAGATGATGCATCTATAGCAGCACCATTTACCAGTAAATCATCGTCAATTATGTGTGGTAAGTAGTAGTGAATAATTGCATATTTTATTACATTATAATCATAATTACGAATGTGCTGTTCTACAACACTTTAAATGCTTAAGATACTTGCATTTAATTCTCTTATACAAGCCTACTACCAATCAGTACTTTACATTGACGGTGTTAAATTTAGTGACACGCAAGCTACTATGCAGGGTATATTTATAACAGCGTGTTTCCTCTTCATCACTCGCTCAAAAGTTGGTATTACTTAGAAATCGTTGAAAAACAAATTTCACTTCATTTTGTCATATCATTTACAGCCTCTAAAAACAACGTTTCAACAATATTGAGCCAGTTTGCTGTGCATTTTGCTGCGCTTTACTATCTGACACAACAGGCAAATTTATTGGCACCACCAAGGTAAAATTTTAAAATTAATTTACATTGAACCAATCTTGAATATTTGTTTGTTTATTCATTTTTATAGAGAAGGAAAAGTTAAATTATACATTGATATGGATGCAGAGGAAAAAACCAAATATGATCCAAACATAGTGAGCAGCACTGTATACATTATTTGTTTATCGCTACAGGTTTCAAGAATTGCTGTAAACTATAAGGTTAATATTTCTATTTGCACAAAAAAAATTGTTTGTTTGTATAAGTCTTTTAAAATATTTATAGGGACATCCGTTTATGGAAAGTCTACGTACAAATCGTTTACTGCTTTATTCAATTGGTGCCTCCGCCGCTTTGGTAATGTTGCTCGCCACAAATTTTGTGCCTGAATTGACAGAATTTTTCGAAATTATAGAATTTCCAACAGAGGTATGTTCAATTATTGAAATCTATCGATATATAAATTTATATAATGCCATCTTTTTGTTTTCAGTTCCGAGCACTTTTGCTCATTGTTTTGATTGTTGACATTGTCGGTGCGTATGCTATGAATCGTTTGTGCTCATTATTATTTGGCGAAATAAGAAGTAAATCAAAAATACTAAATTGCTGATATAAATAGCAGCAACTTTTAAGAAAGAAAGTTGCGTTCCAAAAAGTTTTGTCTCAATATAGTCTATGTACATGTACTGCTTTTCATAACACAACTAAGTATAGTAAATGTTTTGGACCGCATTGAATGTCATTAGTATGTATTAGAAATGTTTTATAATTTCATATACCTACATATAAGCATTTAAAGATGTGTATAGTAAGTTTGATAAAACTTGTAATAAATGCATTAAATTGTGTTGAAAGAGTCATTGTAAATTTTATTGTTTGTATAAGCTACATAATGAAACAAAAAATGGTATACGTAGAACATACATATTTCATACTCATATTTTTTTAAAGAAATTAAATTCTAGGTCTAACTTTATAGTAGCTCCAGCGTTTCAGATAAAACTTTTTATCTAATATATCATCCCTGAACCGAAGTTTCTCCGTTCCAGTTATAGATAAGGCTGCCGTTCATAAAAAAATGTATTTTTACTACTACTTAAAAACGAAAGGGATAAAGCCGACCATCCTTACGATAATTAAAGTCCTTTTTTTGTCTATATTTTAAATACCTTTATACGTTTTGTACATACGTAGCTATATAAAGTGAGATTTATTCAAACAATTAAAAGCGTTTCATCAAAATATTTTCACATTTTTGTTGCATAAAAAATACAATATACAGATTATTTATAAAAATTAATAAAGTAATATTAATATGGAAATAAGAATATATTTTAAATTTAATGTTATATTTTAGGAAATTCAAATATAGCATAAATTATGTCTGTGGCAGTTTCAATGAAATATTCCATTATGGGTAGGACCAAAAAAAATTAAGGTAAAGCCCTAATACAAATGAACACCTTTAATTAAAGTTTTCGTATGAAAACCCAATACAATAAAGTATGGTATTAGGGTAAGATTTATGGTATATAAAGATTGGGTACAGGGTATCTTGCAGTCGAACATACTTGACTTTACAATTCTTTCTTATTTTTTTTTCAAATTTTCTATCTGTACAGATTGTATTAACATTGTGGCAGCATTTTTCGATATTACAATTGTGTTGCCATTTAAACAGAACTGTCTGTACAGACGAGACTTTTCGACTACAAATTAAGCTTCTATTGGTTCAGCAATAAAAATCATATGAAAAAATACTTTTTAATTAATTAAAAAAAAACCTTATTGGCTTTTCTTCAATTTTAATATCTCAAATTGAAGCTTATTTCAAGGCGAATCGAACCCTATACCTCTCATATACGCAACCGAGCTCCTTTATTAAAAATTTTTGGAACAAAAGTCCAGCAAGAAAAATCATATGGAAAAATACTTTTTAATTAATTAAAAAAAAACCTATTGGCTTTTCTTCAATTTGAATATCTCAAATTAAAGCTTATTTCAAGACGAATCGAACCCTATACCTCTCATATACGCAACCGAGCTCCTTTATTAAAAATTTTTGAAACAAAAGTCCAGCAAGAAAAATCATATGAACAAATACTTATGAAATAATACAAAAAAAAAAAAAAAAAAATTTTGGATCAAAAAAAATAAATTAATATACTATTTAAAAAGGAGAACGAAAACATAATTTTTTAATTATTCATAAAACCAAAAGTATTTCTATTTTACATATTTATTTTACTTTGCAATTATATATTTTCAAAACGAAACTGTTTTTGTTACATACATCTATCTCGCTCTAAACAGCTCTACTTCGATCTCGGTCGCACTTACTCAACTTTTCTCGTATGTACAGTCAGGGATGTTTGCTGCTGCACCTTTCTACTTCCGGTTATGGTCATTATTATTTTTTTAAAATTACATTAATTTGGTCAAAGTTTTTCCCAATTTTTATCTTTTAATATAAAGATAAACATAATATTGATAATATACAACATAAAGGCGCATGTTTTTCATTATTAATTTAATTTTTCAGTGAGCAAGAAGCCTACTGTTTGTCCTGTTCAACACTACATTTTTCACACCCTGTTGTCATACACTGTTTTTTCACATTATGTATGGAAATATTTTTTTAGAAATTAATTTAAAAAAAACGTATTGGCTTTTTTTCAATTTTAATGTCTCAAATGAAAGCTTATTTCAAGACGAATCTAACCCTATACCTCTCATATACGCAACCGAGCTCCTTTATTGAAAATTTTTGGACCAAATGTTCAGCAAGAAAAATCATATAAAAAAATACTTTTTAATTAATTAAAAAAAAACGTATTGGCTTTTTTTCAATTTTAATGTCTCAAATGAAAGCTTATTTCAAGACGAATCTAACCCTATACCTCTCATATACGCAACCGAGCTCCTTTATTAAAAATTTTTGGACCAAAAGTTCAGCAAGAAAAATAATATGAACATTAACAATAAATGCATTTTTATGCCATAAATATGCCATAAATATGCAAACTTCTGTGCAACAATGAGCCTTTAATTAAAATATATCGTTTTTTTGGTTTATTTTATTATATTTTATTCATTTTTATTAATAATTTATTAAAAAACATTTTTAATTTACATGAGTCACCCTGTGCCTAAAAAATACCAGTCTTGCTAGCTAGCTCTTGCTAACTTCACGCAGGTAAATCAATTCCTGATTAGGTAAAATGCAATTTAAATTGGTAGCATTTTCTGGTCATTTTGTGTGCATTTATGCATGGCCAATGCGGCGGCTGCTGCGTTTACTTATCAAATTAACGAATTATTCGCATACTGACGCCATTCAAGCAAAATTCAAATAGAGAGAAAAACAAAAAAAAAAAAAGAAAATTCGTTAAACAATACAAACAACAATGGAAAATGGTTGCGTAGTGTTGTGTTGTGTTCGCCGCACGATTGTCAAAATGCGTATTTTTACATGGTATAAATTTTTACTAATTAACAAGTTCAATGCGCCATTTTTAACGTTACCGTCACGCCCACCGGCCATATTGCAACGTATTCAACGTTGCGTCAAGTCGACATGAAACCAATTTCAATGGCATAGAAGCGAATATGGCGTACATGGAATATGGCTAAAATATGAGTATTTTCTTGTAAAATAGAACATCCTACCTAATAGAGGCGAATTAAGTTTGACTTCAGAACTGCATTTCCGATCATCTCGACACAGTAAAGACTCGACGAAGACATAGTAACAGAGTAAAATGCAGAACAAATGTTGCAGAACCAATGCAGAACAGTTTCCATACAAAAATGTTGCTCTAGAGTTGCACTAACCATGGCCCTGACTAAAAAAATTGATTGCATCGTTGTAATGCTAGGGCTGCCAAATAAAAACGAAAATGTAGCAAGTGGCAGTCCAAATTTCAGCAATTTTTGTGCTGATTAGGTTATAATGGCCATCGCGAATCTAAGCGATGTTTTCTCTTTTTGATCTCTTTTTTTCTCTTTTCTTCCTACTCGAATCAGCTCGATTTCCTTATAGAAGCGACTACTGCACTAATCTTGACTTATGTAATTTCCGCCAGACTATCTAGAAACGACCTACCAAGCACGATAAACCTTATTCTCCCAATGGCTGGACAGTGATAAAAAGTGTTCTACTGTCTCCTCCTCTTCCTCGTTTCTACAGCTCCTATAGAAGTCATTCGATGTTACAACTAGTCGAACGGCATGTCTGCGAACCAGGCAGTGTCGCTTAAGAGTTCCATTTTTTTTTTTTTGTAACATGGTTGGCAACGCAGCAGTCGGTCAGCTGACCTCTACCAAAAAGGAAAGTAAACAGGTTTTGTTTGAAAGTAAGAAAAACAGTATCAATCAAAAAAGTTCACATACCCTCAATAAATTCTATTTCGCGAATAGTTTCTCTTATTTTATCGTTTTATAAATTTTTCTTTTATGCTTTCTCGTGGCAAATAAAACAAAGTCCCGAACAGCTGTTTGCAGAAAGTTGCACAGAGTTGCACAAAATTACTTTCGCAAGGAGCGTTCACTGACCATTTTGAATACCAATTAATAGTATTTGGGTCACTCGGGTTATTGAAGAGTAGCCAGGCGCTAAAGAAAAGTAGTTTCACACTTCAACCTGGGCTACGAATAAACCTTTTTTAAAAGTTGGCTATCATGAGTTAGGACGAACTAGAAGGTTCAGACCGAAAGTTCACCTGAAATCCGATGAAATTGGAGTGTGATCTGATAAAGTCACAGCGCATGGCAATGACTTGAGAAGTCAATCTGAGTTGAAAAGAAAGAATAACAATATTTGAACGATGCACTTTTCACATTAAAGTCCAAATGATCGAACGAATGGTGTAATGTGATCTTGGATCCAATAAAGTAGTCTGAAAATGTGAGCAAAAACGAAAAAAACGACTATAAAAGTTAATGGCAATCTGGAAACGTAGACTAATTCGCGCGATGTAAACTCTTAGATTTACAGACTACAAGAAAGTGGATAATAGAAACACAATACGGTGCCTTGAAACGCAAGGAGGCAACCGAAGCTTAAGAGGAGTTGGAAAGCGATAGTTCTTGCAGTGAAATGAGAAAAGAATAAAAAATTTTTCTTAATATTTTAAAAATAAAATCTTTATTAAACTTTTGATTAAAATTTGATTTTTTTAGCCCATTGTACTTTCGAAATGGATGCATTTTGCCAAACCAAAGTCGTAAATTTCTAGCACCACAGAGTGCAGCAGTTAAAGTAGAATAACAAAAACAACAACAAGCAAATAATGTAATAATGCTGGCAGCAAAATGTTGACAATGAAGGGTGTTCAAGGAGTGAAGTAGATAGAAGAGGTGTAAAGAGTATTTAACAGCGAAATGTGCAAGTTGCAGCATGAGGTCGACATAATTAAAAGGACATTCGCGAGCACTAACGCACGCATTTGGCTTTTACGCAATTAATGAACTCGCAAAATTAGGCTGCGGCGGTAAATGGTAACGACGGAAACGATGGCAACAGGACAATCGAATAGGACGAGACAAACAAGACAGACGGACACGGACAAGCGCATATGTCCAGAGGGAAAGCTAAAGAGGCTGAGAGATGTTGATGTTGACGATAAACTTACTTTTCGAATGGTGGGCAACAGCAACAGTAGCCATGGAGCAGCAGCATAGAGCAGCGCATTGCAGTTAACATGGATGATGAACGAAAGGACAAATAAATGGACAGAAGGATAAAAGGCTATGCGACGAATAAGACTGTAACTACGCGTGTATGTGCGTGCGTGTGTGTGTGTGTGTGTGTGTCGGCGTTTGTGTGTACGCGTTGATGCAATACCATAAAACCGCTTTTGCCGCATTGCAGCCCTTTTGTTGTGCGTTTGCAATAATGGCTTCCATAACAACAGCAACAACAACAAACACCAGTAAAATCAACAACAGCAACAGGATTGGAGAAGATGATTTGAGCAATAATAGCAACAAAAAAAAATAAACCGTTAAATATAAAAACATAGCAGAGAGAGAGAGAGAGGGAGAGCAAATAAAAAGACAAATTAAAAGAGAAAGGAATTTAGTTTAAATAAATCGATCAAACGATATAAATATGTTCTGTCCATTCTGGATCAAAATTTTATGGGGAGCTTATAAAGTTTCTTCTAGGTTCTAAATGTTCATTTGTCTCTTTGAGTGAAATATTCAAACCAAATCAATTTTAAATTTATTTAAATTCGCAAAGATTTCACTTAGATACTTAAATGTATACGAGTATATTCTGATTGTAGCTAAACCGTTGCATCTATGTATGCCGTCTATTTGCCTGTCCGTCTGTCTGTCTGCCTGTCTAAATGGTTATAATCGCTTAATTCAAATTAAATGCGACCGAATGTGGCTGCCATAGTATCGCCATTGGCATCGACATCGTCGACGCCTTTGAAACCACCAAAACCAACCAAAGCACTCATTCCATTGTACAACAACAACAACAACAGCAGCAGCCGATATATATATCCAATATAAGTGTGTGTGTGTGTGTGTGTTTGAACATACATAGTAGATTTCTGTGTACATTTGCTGTGTGCGGCATAGCGCAATTCAATAATTTGTGGTCACTAGGCATCAGTTTAATTGCAGAACACACAAACATCGAATGGGAAAAGTACAACCGTTCAACCTATCGTCCTACCGTTCAACCATCCAACCAACCAATCAATCGACCGACCGACCATCCGACCTTTCTTCTGCAACTATAACTGCGCTATCGTGTCCAATGTCCAATGTCCATGTTCATGTCCTGCGTCCGTCTATATCCATTGTTGTCCATTCGATATGCGACACCGCAACATTGTACGGACCGCACACGCAAATGTGCGGTTATTTTGTATATAGATTGGCGTCTTCGGCAGCTTTAATAAACCTGCAAACAGCAATACTTTGTATAAAAGTGATACGCTATACATATACATATACTATATATGTACGTATGTATGTAGAGTACATATGGTATACATTCCAATAATTATATTTGATACAGGTTGTGCATACATAGTATGTATGTATTTTATTTAGCTTTGTATAACTTTTTCGCTTTAAAAGTGGTTTGGTTTTTTATGTGATTTTATAATACACTCGAAATAAAATCGTTAAAAAAAAAATACAAAATATTACAATTTCAAATTTTATACTCTTTTATACAAAAATGCCAATTTCATATCACCTTTTTGATAGCATAAAACTTCTTCTTATATAATCTATATTTAAAATCTGTCTCAATGAGGGCAACCATTAAATTTGTTGCAAAACATTCAAAAAAAGGAATGAAAGGTTACTCAAATTTCTGAAGAGAAGATCCAGAGGCTGATGTCACTTATAGTAAGTCGACGAACTGTTAAAATATTTTTCAATAAATTTACCGTTAACTATTTTGGGTAATGAGATATTTTTTTTGCAAGTATCGCGAATTTAATCAAGCGATCTCATGCTTGACCCAGGGAACTCCAAGAACATCATGAATGGTTTTGTTATCAATAAAGAAGTGTGCATCTGAGATCATTCTTAGAACTTTGCTTTGAAATTTATAAATGATTTCACTATTGGAATCCCCAAAGTAGAGTGCCAAAGGTCCAGAAAATCCACAGGGTCCTATTGTCTATTGTACAAAAAATTTTCCACCAAAAGTTTAGAAGATTAGATTTTTTGCAAATATCACGAATTTCATCTAACGATCTCCTGGTTGATCGAGGGAATTTTGAAGAACGCTGTGAATGGTTTTGTTAAAGACGTCAGCAATGACAAGCAACTTCCCAGTGTTAAATGCCAAAGGTCCAGACCGGTTTCAGAATTACCTTTTTACGCCACTTTAGTTTTGAGTGACGACCCAGTAGCCAATGCATTTGTCTAAATTTAATATTTAAATATTTTCTCTTGGCCGCATAAAAATACCTTCTGCCAACAAGTAATGCTACCCAAATGCTTCTCACCGATCTTTATGAAACTTTGCATATTTGTCACATTGAAATATTTTGAATACGTGTTTTAAGCCCGCTCTCCACACAAATTTTGGGGTTTATTGAGTGACGCCCACCATTATCACGACTTGAACTGAGCATTCAGTGAAGAAGAATTTCAACTTTGATATTGTAGCAAACTTCTTTAACTTCGGCACAGATATAAAAAACCGGCAATATCGCCAGCCAAGAAATCGAAGCAACATAGAAACACTCTTGCTAATCTCGATGCTATTTCGGGCTCAGTAAACAAATGCGAAATAGAGTAAACGCTATAAGACGCTGATAATACATGTCCTGATGTATGACTCGGAAGCATAGACCATCTCAGAAGCGGATACTTCTGCGTTGAGCGTATATGAGAGAAAGAGTATTCGGAAAATCTGTGGACCAGTCAGGGTAGTTAATCACTTCCATACGAGTATATGCACGAACAATAAACTGTATGAGCTATATGAGAACATACGAATGGTCAGGAACAATTTGAATGAGCCTCTGAATCCATTCTGCTTCGGTTAGTTGCAGAGGCTTCTGCCAAAAAAATTTATGAGCGAAGCGTGGAGCTAAGCGCAGAGGACGAGAGCATAATTGGAAGGACCATATCGCAAAAGATACCATGCGCGTGTAACGAAAGCTTAATAAAATTCAAATTGAACCCGATGTAAAAGAAAGTATTTATATATATATATTTTTTTTTTTTTGCTTACAATAATTTGTAACTTTTATTTATGTATTTCTTTCTTTTCCTTTTTTATTTTTATCGCATTATTTTCAACTTACTTTTATTTTTCTTTTGTTGTCTTTTCAAATATCAATTTACAAAATTAATTTCACTTTCGTGTTTCACATACAGCATTGCTTTCATTTAGTTCTTTGTTTGTTTTACAAAAAAAAAAAAAAAAAAAATAATAATAATAAAAAAAAAAAAAAAACATTTTTAACCCATTCTAACTAAATTATTTTAAATGTACGTATTAAATTATGCATTAAATTTAATTTTATTAACTAAGCAAGCCTTTTTTTTACACAAAAATGCATAAAAAACTAAGTTTCTTCTTTTTCTTTCTTTCTTTATTTTTGTATTTTATAAATAATTATGGAAAAATAAATGTTTATTTTGGTTTTAGAAACTTTTCACAATCATTTGTCTCACAACAATTTGAAGCAATCAGAAAAAAAAAATAATTCAACTTAATTGAAAATTTGGCAAAATGAAAGTTTTTTAAAATTAAACTAAATGACAAATTTTAAAGGAATACTTTAAAAAAAAAAAAAAATAGTGGGTTTTCATATTTTTAAGGGCCGCCAACTCACATAAATTAAATAACTTTTCGATATT
This sequence comes from Leucophenga varia, assembly GCA_018903435.1. NCBI lineage: Eukaryota > Metazoa > Arthropoda > Insecta > Diptera > Drosophilidae > Leucophenga > Leucophenga varia. The sequence continues at coordinate 331,537 of JAEIFJ010002505.1, read as the reverse complement.
AGCATATCGATTAATATAAAAAAAAAAATAATAATAAATAAATTAAACAAAAAATTAGCTATCGAAAAAAAAAAAACAATTAATTAAATAATTATGATGATAACTAAATACTGGCACAACACCAAATTATGACGACGTTTTAAAATGTGTGGCTCCATACATCATTTTCTCAATAATACCAACACCAAATAAAAAAACCATATGCCACGCCTTCTTCTTGGACTTTTAATGCTGCTGCAACTTCGACAAAAGCATATTCTGATTTAATGGCTGTGGTAGTAGATGTTGTTGTTGTTCCTCTTCTTCTTTTTGTCTTATTTAGGTGGTTAATCGGATTTCTTATCGCTTACAAACGCATTCTCATCTACAGTTCCAGTCGGATTTGAGGCCGTTGTTGTCGTCTCAGTAACGCTCTGCTGTGATAGACTCGAAATGTCCAATTCACTGACACTGCTCTGTGGTAGCGCAATAATAAAATAGAAAAAGCATAACAAAAATAGTAATTTAATAACAAAAAAAAACAAAATAATTTAAAACAAAAGATAAAGTATTTTTAGAGCGCACCAATCCAAATAGAACCCAAACCCTAAAAATAATTATTGTATTGCCACCTTCACCCACCTTCATTTCCTTACGCAACTTCATTGATTTGCCCATACTTTGTAAACGATAACGTTCCTTGGCACGTTCGCGTATCTTTTCCGGTACCACAAGTAAAGTTGTCGTTATATTGCCAATGAAAAGTAATAAAAATAGACCACACATAACGGGCACATGCCATGGTGCATCAGCCGGTGCATAGGCAAGTTTGTACAATGTCCAAGCGTTATAGGCCTGGAATGAGTAACCGATAAACAAGAAGGGCAGTAAAAAGCTTAAGCCGCGCCACATCCACGAATGAAAGCCTTCAATTGTAATATCCATATTGTGTCGTTCTCCAAGCGCTTTCAGACGATAAAGTAGACCCTTTTGATAGCCAAATTGTAGATACTGTACAATGCCTAAAAGCAAAACAAAAAAAAAAAAAAAGAAAAAATAAATATTAAACTTTTATCTGGACATTTTTTTTTTTTATTTCGCGCATTGCCTCCTCCCAAATTAAATATGCTAGACCTAACTGTTTCTCCTCTTTTTACCTAGCTTATTTGATATACAGCTACGCCAGTATCTAACTTGTGCTTTATTCGCCTTAATCCTCAAAAGGTTTTGAAGTGTAGCTGGCCCTAGTCTTGGATTGTTCTGAACTGGTTGCATTCAATCCTGTACTTGCTCCAATTTGTCTGGATGCAGTACCAATGTATATATTTGAAGTTAGTCTATTAAATGTTCCTGGATTTATCAGTCTTTCAAAACATTCTAAGACCTAACTGCATTTAATTAAATAAAATCTCACTGCTCGCAGCCTGGCGCCTACCTTTGATAAGCTGGGCACATTATTCTATGGCATAAATTTCTACCTTGAAGTATACTAGTAAATTTCCCGAAATACCTTGTTCGAAGTTCAGAAATTCAAACTCTCGTTCCTCTGTCTCTTTGGGAACTTTAAGTAAACCAACTTAACGTTCCCAAATTGATATTGTATTTTTTGTTAACGTCTTTTTTTAAATCTCTCTTGAAACTGAGTTCCATTCTAAAACCTCTGTTTAAGTATTTCCTTTATCTAAGTTTGTGTATCTGTGTATTTTCGATCAATGAAGTTTCTGAGGCACTAAGTTTGTAAGATATTTTATGTACAATATATTAACTGTCTGTCCGCCAATTTAATCATTCCAAAAGTCTTAGACTGATAACTCTACATGTGTATATAGTATATAAGTGAAATTAAATGTGCAGAGAAACTTACTAATGTAGACATTGAAGTACATAAACTGCTTGCGGAATAATTGCCAATGTTCACCTTGCGGCCAAACCAGTAAAACGCCAGCTGCTGCAGTCGATATAAAATGATGTGCACGCCACCAGCCCTTAATGCGTGAGCCATTAACCTTTAATATCGATTCGCGTATGGTCAGTGTGCAATAGTACCAGACTAATAAAAAGATGAAGGCCAGCTCCAATGCTCTGCAAAAAAAAAAAAAAAAAAAAATAAAAATAAAAAATATGTAAAACAAAAATATTAAAAATCAAGCAACATGATTATTTAAGTAAGACAGGTAGCAGCAGCAGCAGCAGACACAGCAACAACAGTTTGCCAAAATGCATTAGTCATTACCAACAATAACAACAACAACAACAACAAAAAAAAAAAACAACAATTGCAACAAAAAACAAAAAAAACTTCAGTATGGAAATTTTCTTTACTCGGGAAAGTGTTTTTCCATGTACTATATTTTGTACTGCGTTCATTTCCGGCCGAAAAGGACACAATTGAAAATGACGATGACGATGACGACGGAGATGAAGAAGAAGCTGCAACGGAAGTGAGTCTTAAAGAGAAAGCAAAATAGTAGCAGCAGCCTCAGCCTCAGCAGCAACTAAACTAAACGAACTAACGCATCAATAACCAATTAACTTTGACAGCAGCAAAGTGCAAGGCGTCGAGAGTTTGAAACAAATAAAGGAATTCACAGGACAACGATGATGTTGATACCGACGACAAAAAAAAAAAAAAAAAAAAAAAAAAGGACGACAATAATACGAGTAACGATGATATCTGCCTGATGCTAGGGATTTGCTTAATGTCGCAGCAATGGCAGAGAGTATCAGCCGCAACAAAAACAACAACAAAAACAGTAGCAGCACATAGCAGCAGCAGCAGGAGCAATCGGAAACCGTCAACTTTGTCTTCTTCTTCTTTTGTCAGCTTAGCGCACTGTTTACTTGCCGCCGGAGGAGTACCTTAACTTCAAGTCACTTCATTTCTAATACTCTTCCAAATGTAACCTTCTCATTGTTTCACTTACTCTAAAGAAAGGTTCGTCCGGTCCAGTACTGCCAATTAAATGCGTACTTCTTGTTCAAGTGCAAAAACATTGCAAAAGCACTCAGCAATTTTAGTAGCTTTGAGATACATTCACACACATTCTCATTCTCGCTCTCTAAAAAACGAAAATAGTAGCATCCTTCTGCTTCTGCTTCTTCTTATTCTTCATCATCTTTCCTTTCCTTTGGGAAACATTTCTGTTAGCAGCTATTTTGGAACAAGTTTAAAGGCATTTTACAGCAACAGTAGAAAGTAGCTCTGAGGTTAACGCTATTGAGTCTTTCACAACAAACTCAATTTACATTTTGTGCTTTAGCTAAACTAGAGACGACGACAACGACAACGACAAATTTGCCTTCTTACTCCAATACACACACAAACACACACACACATACACAAGCAAACTACGCTGACTACGCTTTACCACTTTACAGAATGCTTAAATGTCTAAAGCACTTAAAATGTGTTTCCTTTAAGCAAATATTTGCAAAACCATTTGAAAGAAATTTGTAAACAATATTCGATATTGCAAAATGCACAAATACCGAATAAAAAAAATAAAAAAAAAAATGTCAGTTTCTGTTAAAACGTTAAAGGAAAAAAAATAAAAAAAAAAACTCATTGGAGGGGCATTCAAGTTGTGTTGCGTGCAGTGTAGAAGTGCAAAATAGATTTAAAGTGGGCATTGAATGGAAGCTTAGTAGCGAAAGTGAGAGGCGGCGGTACAGCTTAAGTAAATACAATAAGAAACACACAAAAAGTTGGAGATTCTTTGATACTTTAAATGAATTTTGGGTTATTGGGTTGAATGAATTATATATGAGATTGTTTTATAGGTTAAACTAGTTGTTTAATAATTCGAGGGTAAAAATATATACCAAAGAATTATAAATTTGAAAAAAAAAAAAAAACAATAAGATGTTCGAAAATTACCGAGGAAAATAAAGAGTAATTTTAGAACTTGATAAACCAAGTTTTGCTACATTATATCCAATAAGAACAATGTAAAATTTGACATTTTTTAGCCTAAACGTTTTAACATATCTCGGCAAAAACTTCTTTCGAACTAATTTATCTTAAAAAAAATGACTACTTTGTAAATTTAAATAAAACTTTGACATTTGAGCACTATCAAAAATCATGGACCGTTTCCCGAATTTAATGGTAGCTGCCATATGTTTACCGAAACTACTTTGCCAACAATCATCGATCGACAGCGCAGGAAATGATATATTCAAAATTGTCTGAAAATTCCTGAACATAAGCAGTTTCGTCTGTGTAGCTCATTGATTTCGACATGCAAGTTAAATATGTCAAAAAATCCGCAGCTTTGCAGCACTCAGTTTAATATCTTTCAAAACGACATACTGAAAGATGAAAATTTGGAGTAATATGTACTATATATAAAAATATAATCACATTTGGTATGTTCACACTCCATAAGTTTAGAATGACTTCACCGACTGCATTCAACATTTTTTTTTTTTTTTTTCCCAATTCTACAAAGTAATAATAGGGTTGTTATGAAAAGAAAAATGAATAAAATTGAGTGAAATTTCAACAACTTTTGGTCCTCAAAAATCCCAGATATCAAAAAATATCACTCATCAAAATCCTAATTTCCCAAAATTTCTTGACAGGAATTATTGGCACAGGATCAAATTTATATTTTCAATTGACTTTTGATTTCACATTTTTTTTTTTTAGATATTTTCAAAAGCATTACAAAAAATATATACAGAAACTGGGTATTAAATAACAAAAAAAAGTATGATTGATTGGAAAAGTGGGCGCTGGAAAAGGCAGGTTAGTGTCACAAAAATATTTGAAAGGAACTATTTGCGTCACCCCAGCAAGGTCGGATATTTACGCTAGTTTGCAATAAAAGTTTTAAACAAGGTTTGTATGAAGACTACATATGGTATATGTCATAGAGATTATCTGTGAGCCGAATTCAGATATTTTATTATACAAGAATATCATCTTGACTAAAGATTCGTGCGGGAACCACATGGGTCCCGCTTCACTGTGCAGCTTTGCGTTGAACTTCCGCCTGACGTTCAGCTCTAATCAAAACCGAAGCTGTTACAAGATTCTTGCATAGCAACATCTTAATTTACTTTGTCCTTTATACTTTGTCTCATTCTCTCTGTCCATTTTTTTCTTCTTCTTCTTCTCCTACGACAACCAATTACGTCTCGGACATACCTTGTGCATGCAACATGTCCTTTAACAATTACTTAAAATGTCAAATAAGATGCTTATTCCTTTATTTTTGCACAACTATGACTTCATTTAATTTTTTTTCTCTTTTTTCTTCTTTTTCTTGTCGCTTGCACTTGTTGCTTGAAAACTTCTTCCGTTCTTTTTTTTTTTTTTCTTTTCTTTCTTTAAAGTTTTGCATAATTTTTTCTTTCTTTTTTAGTTTACTTGCTTGCTTTATTATTTGCTTTTGCTGCTGCATCTACTTCTTTATCTTATTTCCTGTATCATCGTCATCATCATCATCATCTCTTTATCTTTTTCTTTAGATTATTCTTGTTAGTTTTTTTCATTTTTTTTGTTTTTTTTTTTTTAGTTTTTCTCCGTTTTTATTTGCTATTTTCCACTTACCTGTAGTTGAATATCAAATTGAAAAACGCCATTATCAGTCCAATTACGTTGAGTATTAATTTAAACTTTTCATAGTCGTCTTTGTAGTGAACTTTATCGTTTCTGTTGAGGATTGATACGTTTACATCTCCAAGGATAATCTGCGAGAAAAAAATAAATGTGGAAAGAAAAAAAAAAAGGAAAATGAAATGGAAAGGATGCCAGGAATGGAAGGAAGGAAGAAAGACACAACAGACACATGAAGTATCGAGAGAGACAGCCAAGTGGTTTAAGTTTTTTTTTGGTTGCATAAAAATTGCGTCGAGCGAGCGCAAACAAAAATAAAATGAGTAAAACGTGCAAAATAAAGTCGTAAAAAACGCAAATAAAAATTTGCGTTTGAGCGCGATAAAAAAGTTCAAAAAAAAAAAAAAAAATTAAATAAAAAATCGTATAAAGCAAAAGAAAATCTTTTTTTTTTTTTTTTTTTTTGAATATTTCAACAAAATAAAGTGTCGAATTGATTGAGAAATAACAAAAGATTTTCAACCAATTCAATCGACAGACAATGGTTGTCTATTTTATATTATATTTCTTAAACTTTCTTTTAGCAAGACAAAAACAAAAAAAAAAAAAAGGAAATATTTTCATGCATCTATTTATCTTTTCTCCTTGAAACTGACTCAACTTCAACTCACCTGCAAATATCTGCCGGATTTTGCCGGTAGCGATTGCTCAATTTCATGCAATTGCGCTTTACGTTTCAGTGTGCTCTTCTGTAATGCATCGATCTTTTCTTTGTCCTCAGCGCTAAGTGGTCCTTTGAATCTGTAAAAAAAAAAAAAAAAAAATAAAATATAAAATATAAAAAAATAAAATATATATACATATCTCATTATATAAAACTATCATGTCACGATATTTGTTTTCAATAAACTTCGAAAGTACTCAACCGATTTTAATGACATTTTTGGGGGGGGGCCCATAGAATTGTTTATAAATTCATTCGAATATTTCCGAAATAACTTAACTGATTTCAATAAAAATTTGTAGATGTGTTTTTTTTTTTTTTTTTGTTCAAATTAAAAGGCAGGATATCAGCCATGCTCTCGTAATCGCAAATTTTGGTGCTCCTATGTACTATGCACTTTTAATATCATTGATTCTGAGTTCGAATTTAAAATCAATAGTTTCTACTCATACCCAAATTTAAAGAGCGAATAATTTAATCAAATCAACAACAATTGCGATTTTGTTAGACCGATAACCTTCAAATTTGTAACCGATAACAGTTTTGGTCATGTACAATGTAAAGAAACATTTTGGAAATGAAACATCTTTCGATAGCCGGAACACGAATAATTTGAAATCGTACGAATACACTAAATCGTAAATCGCAAAATTTTTGAGATTCGCTTATGTAGTATGCGTTTAAAAAAATGGACGTTGGGCATGGCCCCATTAGAATCGATACAGATTTTCATAATATTTTTAAAAATATTTGAATTCAAGAAATTCGGTATACATGATGCTAAGGCCGTGAAGAATATGATCCTTTGCATTTGAGCCACAGTATTGAAACGCATTTTACATCTTAATAGGAACGGGAAAAGTATGAATCATTGAATAGATGACATGAGGGCTTGTCCCAAAAATTTACAAAAACCCAGTATTTTTCAGATCGGAAAAAGTACGATTGATTGGAAAAATAGACGATGGAAAAAAGTGTTTGGTGACACAAAAATATTTGAAAATAATTTGTTGCGACACCCCGAGCAAAACCAGGTATTTCGGCTAGTGTTTTATATAATTTAGTTAAAATAGAAATAAATGCATTTAAAACTGCCGTACAAGAAAATTAATAATGATAACATATCATATTATATGAACATGCTACAGACATACTTAACCAAGTTGTCAACCAGAGTTAAAAATTCGTTCTTTTTTTATTTCACTGATAAGCATGAATCACAATATGAATGCGTGTTATAGTGTTATATTTTTATTTTACGATATAAATCGTATGAGACAATAAACTAGTTTACGAAAAATTTTCCATTTATTTGTTTTTTCTTTTTTTTAAATTTTATTCAAGATATTTTATGTTGAGTCATATGGAAATAACGCCAAACATTCCATATTTAGGTACAAAGGTCCAAAGCACAGATTAACAGTAAATATGGTAATAGGCCAAAATTAAAATAGCACAACACAGCTGCTTTAAATATACAATTGACGATCTTTTTAATTGTGCATATTCGCCATAATGTATCGATGCTTTAATTAAGTAAACAGTACTGTACTGCATTGTTGTTCTTCAAAAATATATATTTTTAGAAAATCTACTAAGTAACATATGTCGTGTTCATATTTTCATTCTAATCAAAAATAATCAGAAATTCCTATTTTTACAATTAAGAAAATTACAAATTGCTTGAATTCAAAAAAACAAGAAAAAACGTTAACTTCGGTGGAACCGAAGCAGAAATACCCGTTACACAACACTTTTTATACTTTATATGTTCACCAGGTGCTTAGATTAAATTTCACGATGAATTTGGTCAAATTTGTATGGAGGCTTTATGTTATATTTGCCCGATCCTTACCATATAGAAAGTGTTCACTTAGGTGGACATTGGAATTGAATTTACCAAATTTAATTAAAATCATTTTGAAATAGTAAATGTTTTCATATAAAAAGTCGAAAATGGGCGGTAAGTTTGTATGGAGGCTATACATAAAAATGGGCGTGGCGCCTTAGATTTGACATTGATGACATAAAAAGTGTTCTTACCCTATTTTGATTAAATATATTCATAAATGATACGTATTTTCATACAAAAAATCGAAAAAAGTGGTAAGTTTGTATGGGGGCTATATCTGAAAATGGGCGTGGCAACATTCTTTTGATATTGGATGCCATTAGAAGTATTTTTACCCTATATTGTAGTAAAAGCATTTATAAATACTAACTATTTTCATACAAAAAGTCGAAAAAGTGGTAAGTTTGTATGGGGGCTATATCTAAAAATGGGCGTGGCACCTTGGTTCTGGTATACAAAGTAACTAGGAGCACAAAAAGCTTAAGTTTCAAATTTCATGTCAATATCTTTAAAACTTTCCGAGTAACAGCCATCGCAACAGACAGACGGACATGGCTAAATCGATTCGTCTCGTCGAGCTGATCAATAATATATATACTTTATGGGGTCTCCGATGTCTCCTTCAATGCGTTGCAAACTTTCGGACAAACTGAATATACCCGTTTACACTTTGTGTAACGGGTATAAAAAACAAAAAAAATTCAAAGTATGCACAGGGCACGTAATTAATATTATATATATTTATATATACAATCCATGTAAAAAAAAAAAAAAAAACTAGAGGGTATGACTTCTAAAACGAAAATCGTCGTCGATTTATTTTACTTTAAAAACGAGCATAAAAGACTTTCTTTTTTAATGCACATATTCGTACAGCCATTCGATTATTGCGTGTGCGCTCAGGTGTGTTGGCAACGCCTTTACATTTCTTTTATAAAATAAGTTTTGTACAGATGAGTACTTTTATGCAACAAACAAAAGCAGTGTTACTCACGGGTTCAAGGTTTAGAATATGTATTAGAGATGGGCGTTGGGATGGAAATCCAGATGGGTCTCGATTATTGATAATTTTTATATTATAACACTGCACTGTTTACTTTTAAGCTTTTTCATTAACAAATCAAACAAATGTTTGGTTGTTTATAATTAAAAGTAAGCGGTACACAACCGGATCCACGCGATTTCCGTTCCGATGCCCATCTCTAATACGTATTAGATTCATTTAAGAAGCTTAAACTTTATCTAATGTTTATGGTATGAGTCTAGTGTAAGGGTTTGTTTTCTGATCGTAAATTTTGACTTTTTCGAAGGATCTCCTTGTATATGTTTTGAGGCGTAGATTCTAAAAATGTTGCCACCAATGCGCCGTTCTCAAGATATCCATAATTCATTTATTACAAGTTATCTCCAGAATGGAATCTCGAGAACGGTCCAATTTTGGAACCTATGCTCCAAAATAAAAGGACTATGAGATCACAAAACATTATCTTCTTGATGTAAATTAGTGTTATCAACACTGACATGGTATAAAAATGACATTACACTAGTTTTATTTTAAAAAAAAAAAATAATTTAAGAGCGTACAGCTATTAATAGACTGTGCTCCTACTGACTTTATTTATATTGCATAATTTAATATAATTCATATATTTCTTTATGTTAACTTTTCAGTTTCTCATATGGTGTATTTACATATCATACATTTGCATATAAAAGGGTGATTTTTTTAAGAATTAAATTTTTCAGGTTAGCAGCACTGTTTGGTAATGGCGTCCAAACGTCATCTGACAAAGAGAAAGTGAAAAAGTGGCAGTCTACGCTGCTATTTCATCATAGAAAGACTAACAAACGAGCAACGATTGCAAATTGTTGAAATTTATTATCAAAATTCGTGCTCTGTGAAAAATGTCCATCGTTTGTTAGCTCATTTCTGGCTCAAACTTACGCATGTGGGGTGATAAACAGCCACATGCTATACAAGAATTACCGATGCATTCCGAAAAAACGACAGTTTGGTGTGGTTTATGGGCTGGTAGCATCATCAGTCCATTTTTTTTTTCAAAGACGACTGTTTAAGAAACGATACCGTCAAAGGCGAACGACATCGAGCCATAATACGCGACTTTTTTTTTTTGCCCCAGTTGACTGAGTTGAACTTGGTTGACATGTGGTTTCATCAAGACGGCGCCACATGCCACACAGCTGGTTTAAGCAGCTTATCTCTCGAAATAGCCCTTTAAATTGTCCGCCAAGATCATGCGATTTAAGGCCTCTTGAATATTTCTAGTGGAGTTATGTGAAATCATTGGTCTATGTGGATAAGCCGAACACGATTGAATAACACAACGAAATGCTCGAAAAAGTAACGCAATGGACCATTCCGAATAAATCATTTGAAACGAAGTCGCGGACAATTCCAATTTTGAAAATATGATGCAAATTTCAGTGTTTCATTCGATTTAAAAAAAAAAAAAAAAAACAACGCTTAAAAAAAATCACCCTTTTTTGTATAAATGGTCACCTTATGACGTTATGACGTAAAAGCTGTATGCACTACTTTAAAGTTTTTCTTCTTCTTCTTCCTCTTCATCATCTTCGTTGATTTGCTTGAGAGCATTTTCAATTTGAATAGACTTATTTTCTGAGACGACAGATTTGCTTGAGTGGCTACCTACCCACTGCCTTCCATGCAACTTGAGCTCGACTTTAATTATTTGTTTATTGATCTTCTTCTTCTTATTATTATTATTATTTCTCTTGTTACTTTTATTTAAATAAATTTTGTTGTTGTTGTTGTTTATTTTTGTTGTTTGTTATTATTATTATTTTTTTCTGTTTGATGGTCAAGGTCATTTTTAATGCTTTTGTGTAATTTGTTTTCTTGAAATATAAACGACAATTTTCATGAATGATGCATGTACATGAAAAATGAGTACTGCACTTAACTATGTACATATAAATTTCATAAAAAAAACAATAATAATTATATTAAATTGTATCTGTTTGTCTTGAACTTCGTAACGCATAGGTTAGGTTAGGTAGGCGACACCATTTTGATGGAGGGGTCACACATAGACCAATTTGGTCCTTTGGAATGGCTATTCGGAGGTCTTTAAAAGCGAAAGTTAAAAGCTGACTAAGCAACAATCTGGCCACATCTTCCAGTGATGCTAACCAGAGTAAGCCAAGGTGTTTCAGTCTTATTTTGAAGATAGCTGGGCATTCGCTGAGTAAGTGCTCCAGAGACTCTAGGGTACCCTGCTCGTAACGCATAATTTTATGATGAAGTACAAAAGTCAAAATATAATATAATATATGACTGTTTGGTATAGGGTATATCGTATATAAAAGCTTACTCAACTGTTGCGTTCTTTTGGTGATCGTTTTTTTTTATCGTGCGGCACTTTAGTTTACGTGTTGTAAACCGAAACTATAATTAAATTGCACAAACAATAACGATATTTAATGACAAAAATAAATATTAACAAAAAAAAAAAAAAAAAAATGTCTAAAATTTCAAAATAAACGTTTTATTGTTTTGTTGACCCAATAAATAATTATTTCTCTTGGAGCTTTTTGTTGTTGTTGTTTTTGTTGTTTAATTTATAATTATATATTATTATTAGTTTTTGTTAAGTGCAGATCAGAGTCCAAAATTGTTTATCGCGCATTTATCAAAAGAAGTTTATCACAACTCATAAAAAACAAATAACAAAAGTCATACAAAATATTTAAAAATGAAAAAAAAAAAAAAAATAAAAAAAAAAAGTTGACAAATGTTTTTACTTTTTTTAATATTTTTTTTTTTATTTTAGCCATAAAATATACCAATGTACTCGTACATAATCATATAGATGTATCTATAAATGTTTATATACAATATAAATATAAGCGCTGGAAACGCTCGACGAGACTTATTTAGCCATGTCCGTCTGTCCGTTTGTTTGTTGCTATACGTTTCACTTTTAGAGATATTGTCAAGAGATCTAAAGCATTAGCTACTCTCGACCACAATTATTTATCTCTTCTAATAAATTTTAGCCACTTCGCTCATATATTCTGGTTCAGCAACAAAACGATTAGCTATATGTATATGTCCGTCAGTCCTGCTTTAAGCCGTACATATAAAACTACTCATTTCAGATAGAAACATTTAGTTTAAAATTTGGCTTCTCCTGAACCCAGAAACAGTATCTTGTATCTACCGGTATCTTTTTTTTTTCTAACCTCATACATACAAACCTCTCAATGAAAACTTTGTTGTTTGGGAAAGTGTGCATATTGTGGGCACCCTTTTTTGTTTTTAGCTCATAGCTTTTGTTCAAATGCATATTATGTATATGTAAACCAGTAAATAGCCAAAGGTTTTAGCTAGAATGCAAATAATGCCATGTTTACAACTTTTGATGGAAAACAAATTTTGTACCCAGTTGTGGGCACCCTTGAAAAATTGACAACAGTGCATAATAATGGATACAGCAAACTTTGAAAAGAATTTACACCGATTTGCTGCATTTCGCGAAAATAGTATTGAATAGATTTTCTTTTTTTACTATGCATTATTTTTATTATGGTTTCTGATACCTCACGAATGAGAGTATACGTTTTGATATCCAAACAATTACAAGTGCTTGTTTTATTGTACTTAGATCAGTATATGATATATTTGCTTTCCGAAGATATGTAGGAGTGCCCACAACTAGGTGGGTGCCATTGACATTTCCTTATTGTCAACGTGCTCATTTTATAGTACTCAGATCAGTATATGATATATTTGCTTTCCGAAGATATGTAGGAGTGCCTACAACTGGGAGGGTGCCCACATGTGGCACATTTCCTTGTACTGTCAACGTGCTCGTTTTATAGTACTCAGATCAGTTTGGATAGACTTGCTTTGAAGATATGTAAGGGTGCCCACAACTGCGAGGGTGCCCACATGTGGCACATTTCCCTGTACTGTCAACGTGCTTGTTTTTTAGTACTCACATCAGTTTATGATATACTAGCTGTCCGAAGATATGTAGCGGTGCCCACAACTAGGAGGGTGCCCACATGTGGCACACTTCGCTTACTAAAGCTAGCAACTTTAAAACTTGTATGCATTTATTAAGGCTTATAAGCTTTAGTTTCATCTGTAGAGTATTTAAGCTTCGATTGCATTCAAGTAAAAATTTTTCGTTATTATATGTACTATCATTTTCTACTTTAAACATTTCAGTAGCGTAAAACAAACGTACCAATTTATAGTACATACACACTTGTGTATCTACATTTATTTTTGTTCGATTAGAAATGCCTAATTGATTAGTTGAGCACCTTTAAACATACATATATATCTATGTATGTGTGCACATATGTGTGTATGGCAATACATACATACATATACACATGTAGTTATCTACTTTATAAAAAAAAAAAAAAAACTATGAAATCATTATACTGGGTGAATATAATTTTAACCAAAACGACTTAGTAACAAATACATAATTAATTTCTTTGTAGCATTCTACATATATTTCTAGGAAAATATATCGGATATGAAATATAAAAATATTTCGATTAATCACCCTGTATATGCATATGCATATGTATGTACAAATGTACGAGTATCTGTAATAAACCAATCGAACATTGATCAAACGCACTCTAATCAGCTGTGGACTTGAAAAATTGAAAAAAATAAAAAAAAAAAAAAAAAAGGAAAAACAGCAGCGTTTTAGCGTTCGTAGAACAAGAAATTGTGGAGTAAAACAAATGAAATTTATTGCTTCTTATCAGCAATTTGTCTTATTTAATTTTTGCACACTTTTGCTGCTTTGTGTAACTTTTTTATGTGCAAAATTTCACATGACATCTTGTAATGTCGGAATTCAATTGACTTTTTTTTTCATATTTTATATTCAAACATTTTTTTTTTAGATATAATTGAAGCCAATAAAATAGCTTTTAATTTATCTTAATTGATATTTTTTTTGTAATACGATATTATGCCATGTTAAGCTACAAATGCTTTTGCACCTGTGCAGCGTATTAAATATTCGTTTAATTTGAACAATAAATACGACGACTATTTCGCTATGTTTGTATGTCTTTAAATTGTTGTGTTTTATAACAATCTGAACTTTGACTTTTGACAATTTTAGCTAAGTTAAGTAAATTATAGTTCCACTTATTTGATGAAAAACAATTAAAAATAGTTTCCTAATAGTTGTATACATATCTGCAACAAGGTTGAAAAGTTTATAGCATATAATGACTACATAGGAGACAAGGGTAACTGTGAGAAGATTATAAGATCAAATTTAATCACATTTCTCGTATTCACCTTTCTACAACATTTTATCCAGCAAAAATGCTTATAATTATCAAGCCAAATCTTTAGTATAAAACTGGTTGAGATCGGACCGAAAATTTTTATATTTTTAAGAACATTTTAAATTTGTTTTCTTTTGGCTATTAACCGTTGAAAGTATTTCTCCGGAAACACCTTTTTGACTCGATTGAGAGGGATCAAAATATGTATGGGTTTAAAAAAAGGAATTTTCCAGACCAAGAAACCCTAAGTTTCGAATTTCATTAAATATAAACAAATGAAACGTGGTACCATTAGGCAAACATATCCAAATCGATTCGTCTCATAGCGTTCAGCATGAACATAAATATTCCTACCTTAATAGGTTACAAATTTCTGATTTACATTATGTATTTCAGTTTCAAAAGCCTAACTTATTTGAATATTAATAAAAAAAAAATGTGAATCGAAGAGTTTGGTACAGTCTGTCTTTACATATTGATTTACAAAAATCACAAAATCATACTGGTAGCTCTTGAGATTTTCATTCAAATCAATTATGATAAGTAGTTATGCAAATGTACATATGTGTATAGATAGTATATATAGTATTTCTGTAAATATACATGTCAATATGCTCCTATTTATTATTTCTAACCACTAAAAAGTTGAAAAAAAGCGTTTAAAAACAACCCCTTCCATTTTGATATACTGAATTTATATCGTATATACATATGTGTACCTGGATATGTACATATATGCCAAGAAATGTTATGTCCTTTAATTGAATGTGTATGAACATTTTCTCGTTTACAATAAAATTTCGACACATAACATTTGTGGGAAAAACACAAAATACTCAGGCAACTGCGTAATTTAATATTTAAATGCGAGAGTTGTTCAATAATTTAATTAAGAAACAAAAATATTTCTAATCCTGCGTTACGGACGTGACATTCGTGTGGAATACTTTACAAAGTTTTATTTTCAGGCATATAAAAATAGCTAAAAACACGTAAATTATGTAAGATTATCAGGGTTGACATCGAAAACACTTACACTTACACTAGAGCTTAGAGTTTTACATTTAAAATAGTTTTGTAAGGTTTCATTTTCAGTTTGGCAGGTCGAAAATTTTTTTTTCGAAAAAATAAAAATATTAAAAAAAATAGGCTACCCCATGGAATGAATGAAAACACTCGAAGAATCGGTGTAATGTTGTAAATTTTCGAGTCTTTGCAACAACAACATAATTTTCATATTTCTAAGCTCTTTTTCTTATATTCTTCTTACAAATTGAAAATTCCCTATTTTTTTTTTTTTTTTAATTCAACACTTATCTAGCAACTCTCGTTATTAGGTAAATAGTGCAGATTTGCTCTGGTAATTGTGTAGACTAAATATATAAACATATATGCATGTGTATTTATGTTTGATTGTATTTTACTTACTGCTTAAGCGATGCGGTAATCTGATTCATACGATAACGTTGATGCTTAATTTCATTAAAACATTTTTGCTGATGGCTGTGCAGCGATTCCAATAATTCAATATAGCGTCTGTTGCACAGCTGCAAAGAAGAAAAAAAATGTATGAATACGTTTAAATTAAATATTTGTTAACATTTTCAATAAGAATTAAGAAAATTATGCAAATTTTAGTGGGAAAATGTTTATGGTAATGAAAACAGCTGTTAAACAGCTGTTTTAAAATCGGGTGACATAAAGCAATGCGTGGGCATTTGGTATGAGATGGCGCCATTTGGCGTGTTGTGCAAAAGTGAAATATAAGAATAATAAAAGAAAGAAAGAAAGAAAAAAAAAAACAGATGACTTACCTCCAATTCAATATATTCTTTGTTCAATTCCTCCCACTCATTTCGTAATGTATCAATACTCATTTTGATGGTGATATTTTTTTTTGAGCGTTTTTTGTGAAGAAATAAAAATTGTTATTGTTTTTGAAATATGTTTTATTTTTTTTTATTTTTAGTATTGTTGTTGTAATGCTGTTGCAAGCGGCATGTGTACGAATAACAACAATTCACCTCATTACACTTTTAGCCCCTCTTAAAAATGTTACAATATAGCAGCTTCTTTTTGCTCTCTCTCTCTCTATTTTTCTCTCACCACGCTCTATCACTTTATTTCATGCAACAATGAAGCAACAGCTGTGCAATGACGTATTTTTTTTTTTAATACTTTTGCTTGCCGCTCTTTGTCTAACTGCGTCGTTGTCTGTCTTTATATTTGCTTTGCTTCTATCTCGCTCTTACTAATTATTATGTTGAGGTTATGTTGTTGTCGTCGTCGTCGTCGTAAATTGCTTGTTGTTGTTTTTGTTGTGCGTGAGTTTTTTGTGGTGAAAAATCAATTCGCTTTTGGTGTTAGCGGCAGCGGCGGCGGCGACAGCGCTGAGCAACGTTGACGGCTTGGGCTCTCTTGAAATGCTTTCTTTGGAAACTTTCTTCTTGAGTTAAAATTGATTTTAATTTTAACTAAAAATTTATGTTTTTATGTTAAATGCTTTACTGAATATACTTTTTATACTAAATTTTACACTTAAGTTACACTTTGCATTTGCACTCTGCCACGTTATAGTTGTTGTTGTTGTTGTTATTGTTGTCGTCGTTATTGCAAAGCGCGCGCACTTAGAAAAAAAAAAAAGTACAAACAAAAAAAAAATACTACGTAATGGAATATAAATGCTTTTTGAAAAAAAATTTTTTTGTTTGTTTATTACGTTTCGTAAACGTTTAAGTGAAATTTTTCTATCGTCTTTTTTTACGCTTCGCAGTTGATGTTTTAATAATTTTTTTTGATTTCTTTAAAATTTTCCGTTGTTTCACGTTTGACGACAGCTACGCGAGTGTGACATAAAACAAATCGACTCACTCTTCTCATTATTCGCTTTCGCGATGAAAAGGTGGCAAATCGTATCAAACAACGAGCCAACGCATACATACAAATGTACATGTATACATACGTATGGATATAATTAAATATATATGTATATACAACCGCTTTGAGTTTATGTTTTAAACAATTGCATTGAGTTATTTTGTTGTTGTTGTTGTTTTTATTAAGTTTTATAGCGGCGCGTATAGTTATGATTGCGCGCGGCAAGTTAAACGCATGAGCGGGAATTAGTATGAGTGAAAATGATTAAACAATGACTTTGCTTTTTTTTTTTGTTAATATTTTGTTGTTGTTTACAACTTTTGTTTTATAAAAAAATATTCCCACAGCCAGACATACACGCGCACTCAAACTCTTATAGGAAAAACACATATGTACACACACACAAGCAGTCTGAGCCGGTAGCTATAATAGAAAAAAAGGTTAACAGAGTGACCAGTTAAGTCGTAATAAAATGATAAGCAAATTACAAAGAAAAACCCCAACAACAAAGACATTGTAAAATCATTAGAATGTTTTTAAGTGAGATTATTTTTTTTAAACAGTTGTTTTTTTTTTTTTTTTATTATTGAAATATTTTATTTGCAAAATAATCCAAAACTCACGATGTTTCCCAGATTTACAAAAGTAGACAAACATTTTATACATATACTCTTCTCAAATAAAATATACAAAACTGTCTATAAGAAACACTAACTTATTGGTCACTCTAAACGCGCAGTCAACAGTATTTCTTAACAGCTGTTGTCTGTGTTGACTTTAGTGCGCAATGTCTGATATGGTGTGGTGAATTTGTGGCTGTTGCGTGTTGAGTTAAATGCGCGCGCAATTTGAATTTGATATATTCTTTTACTTTAATAAAAATCAAAACAAAAAAAAAAAAAAAAATAAACAAATAAAAAAAAAGATTTAAAATTGTAGAAAATATGTGTTTATGTGTATTTATATTTATATATAATTTTTTTTTTTTTTTAAATTTTAGACTGTATTTAATTTTTAGCGCAAAATGCGCGTATGTACGTCAATTAATTACATATGTAAATCTTAATTACTTTACTTTCTTGCGCTCCTTACTCCTTGCGCCTGGTGCGTAACTTGAGCGCAACATATGCAAACATACGAAATCCAACAATAAGTATCCCCAAACCAATATAATCAAGGGGTAGATCCGTTTCGGAAAAGTTTAAAGTCTCGAGAATTACTTTGCCCGAACTGGGACATGTCGTATTCGAAGAGGTGCACGTAATTTCACCTGGCTCCACATCGGCCCATTGATTAATGAGCAAACCCTCGTTGGCATAACGAAACCACGACAAATATGAAAGCCACTTGAGGTAAATTGGTACAGAGCCGGAATTAAGAAAGAAACCGCCGAACAATAGAAACGGTATGATGACAGGTGGTCCAACCGAAAGCGCCATCGATGTGGATGAACTGGCACAGGATATCAAATAGCCAAAGGATGTTGAGACATTTGCAACGAGCGTCACCAATGCCAAACAATTAAGAAAATGCAATAGACCCGGACGTAAACCAATCATGGGATATGCAATGGCAGTAAAGACAAACGGCACAGTCAGAAAGAGTGGCAACTCAGCAATGGTTTTTCCAAGAAAATACGTGTCACAACGATACAAGCGACTGCGTGACTCACGCAAGAACACTGGTAGTTCGGAGGTGAAGACCTATTTGGAGTAAAAATTAAAATGATTAACAATTTTTGTTTTGTTGTTTTTTGTCACATTATGAAAATGACGCTCACATTTATGGTGGCAAAAACATTTTGAAAGGTCATATTTGTAAGAAACAAAAAAATTGCGCCATTTATATTCATGACACCGACTTGTGTTAATTGTTGTCCAAGAAAGATAAGGCCAATGAGTACAGCAACCATCTATGAAGAACCAACAAATAATTACTATATTTTATATAAACTAATTAAGCCGTGAAAAAAATTCATTACCGTAGTCTGTATGAGGCGCACTTTAACAAGAAGTGGTTCCTTCAGCACCGACAGCCAAGAGCGCCAGAGCACCGCACGAAATTGCATTAGCCATGTCGCCTTGTATGTATAACCGTTCTCACGCTCCTCCAGATGAGTTTCTTGCAACTTGATGGCCAATTGATGACAGTGCTCTTCCATTTCACGTGCCACTCTATTTCAGTATTTCAAATATTACAAAAATTCAAAAAGGCTACTTAAATTTCTCTGTACTCTTTACTCACTTGCTTACAGCAAAATTATCGCAAATCTTAGCAATGCGTTCACGTGATTCCACCTCACGTCCTGGCACTACAGCCAATACCTGTACATAAAAATCTGCCGGATTATAATTGGTAGGACACTGTGCGCCCACGCTAAAAAAATAGATCAAAATTAGATCAAAAAAAGAGAATCTTTATTATTTATACGCACTAAGAAAAGAAATCCACAGCTTCATTGGGTGTACCCAGAAATGCAACACGTCCCTCTGCCATCAGTAGAATCTTATCGAATAACTCAAACAATTCCGATGACGGCTGATGTATGGTCAGTATAACGGTTTTACCCTTCTGTGATAATTTCTTAAGAACTTGTACGACGCTGTGTGCTGTAAACGAATCCAGACCCGATGTTGGTTCATCGCATATCAAAAGCGGCGGATCGGTAAGCGCTTCTGATGCGAATGCCAAACGTTTGCGTTCGCCACCGCTTAAACCTTTAACGCGACCCGGTACACCAATAATTGTATTTTGACATTTTGTCAGTGATAGCTCCTGTATAACCTGATCGACACGCTGTACACGTTGCTTATAGGTTAGGCTGCGTGGCATGCGTACCATAGCCTGAAAGATTAAATGTTCACGCGCTGTCAACGAACCGATGAAGAGATCATCCTGTTGCACATAGGCGCAACGTGCTTGCATTTCTTTGGCATCGACCGGATGTCCATTAAGCATGCGCACTGTTGATGGTGAGATTTGTACACCTTGCGATGAACGAAATGCCAATGCATTCAAAAGTGTCGTTTTGCCAGCGCCAGAACTGCCCATGACAGCGAGTAGCTCGCCAGGATAAGCAACGCCGCAGGCTGTATATATAAATTTAAAATCATATTTGAAGAATATTTTTATAATTCGAAAATTTTTACTTACCATTTTTAAGTAAATGCTTTCGCGGTGCTGGTATATGTCGCTCATTGCAGAATATGCCGCGTATACGATTCATCAATTGACGCCATGTGGAACCGGGTTGATGCACTGCACCGAATACATCCAAGTTATACCAGGAATATGTTAACTGTTCTGATTGCATTTGTGCTACATCGAAGCCGCTACCACCACCACCACCGCCGCCGCCTGGACCACCGGATGGTGTTACCGTGCCATAATTCTTGTTGAATCCTTGATTTATGCATGATTGTTCGTAGGCGTGCTGCTCACGGTCATTCTACACGAAGGCAAGGTAAAGCAGAGTAAATGTAAAAGTAAAATTAAAATTAAAATAAGCAAAATAAGAAGTTAGGAATGGGGCACTGGCACCTACCAACAAAGTACATAAAAAAGATTAGCATTTTATTTAACAAATAAATCGCTTAATTTGAAAAACTTTTTCGCTTTTAGCTACAAAAACTTTAAAACTGGACAAAGTGCGTACGAAGGAAGAGCGGAATGTAATGGAATGGAATAGAATGAATGCCTACGCCGCTGTAAGCTCATAAATTTCATTGGCGTTTTTTTTTTTTTTTTTTTTTGCCTTTTCATAAAATGTTTTGCGCACCTAATCCGTGCCTTAATCCCTTCGAGAAGTGCCAAACACTGTCCGTCCGCCTGTCCGTGCGTCTATCTTTTGCCTCTTTGGCGTTCGCATAAATAACGTATAAATTCTGCAAGCGGGCGCCTATTTAAAATGTGCAAATTAGGTTTTCAACATCTGACGCCATCCATACCCATTCCATTGCTTATATCCTTCTATACACTCCCCACCCACCCATTCATTCATTGACGCCAAAAACGACGAAGACGACGACAAAGCAAGTGCTTCCAGCTGCGCGCGTTTTAAGTGCCTTTTTTTTTTTTTTTTTTTTTTTTTGGTTGGTGTTGCTGCTTCGTAGTCGATAAGACAAAATTTACGCGGCTTAGCGGAGTCGTAGTTGGGAGCAAAAAATTATTTGGGGTCGTTTTGTAAGACGCGCGCAAAACTTAGAATTGGCATTAACTACGTAAATCCTTTATTAAATAAAATTTTAAGTGCGGTAGACATAGCAAACGGAGCGGAGAAAGGCAAATTGACTTCAAAATACATTTTTTGCTGAACCGAATTTTCAATGTCCTGTACGTACGTATTTATGATATACTAAAGTGATTAACCGGTACCACACAAACTACATATATAGGCGTAAGCCCTCTGGATGCTGTAAACATTTCAAAAGCATCGGACCGATAGTAGTTTGGGACTCTATAAAAGCCAGACAGACAAATATTAATTCTTATTCATATGTTTGGAAGATATTTTAATTTTTTTAAACTCCTTCCCGGATAGCCTAGTTGTTGATAGAATGGGTACTTTACAAGGTACTCTTCTAACTAGGAACACTACGTAAATTGGACTCAAGGATTCGAGTGAATCAGCATTTTTCTTTTTAAATATGGAAAAATATTGAAAAGTATCGGCTCAAATTTAAGGGTAGAAAACACCCCTTAAGTAGTAAATTTTGATGTATTTAGGCACTCCACTCTGTACAGAGCATTAAAAGAATGGTAGTCTAGATTTTAGGACTTTGAAATATCCCAAAAATAAAAGTTTTTTTGGACTACCCTAGCCTACAAACCTACCTCAAAGTTTTCTACTCAAGGAGTAATTTCAGCTCTTCAATTTGAGCCTTTGCATATAACAAATAATATGTATCTAATATTTTTTTCATATTTTAAAGTAAAAAAAATTTAATGCATTCAAATCGGTGAGTCCGAGTTCCGCAGTGTTCCTTGGAAGTATTGGAAGTATAGCGCTAGATCCCTAAAAAATATGGTAGTTTCTATATTTAAAAAAACTGTTTTGTGTTATTTTAATACAAATTTTGTCACAATGACGTATTGCCTGTTAAAGCATTGCCATACCAGACCATTTGCTTATACCTTGTGTTAAGGCCAAAAGGTCTAGGTAGATATTAATTTCGTTAGTTACCATGATTCTATGGGTGGACCTACAACAACAGTGAGTATACATATCTATGTATGTAGGCTATCGCATAGTTGAGCATACTTGACAGCGAAGTGCTTGGGTTTTTTTTTTAATGGATATAAAGTTTTTTTTTGGTATTTTTGCTATTTTTTAGTATCTTTTTTTCTTCTGAATTTTTTAAAACGAACACATTTATTGCTCAGCGTTGCCAATTTATTTACTTATTGTGTGTTGCTATTTTTATTGTTTTTTTTTTCTCTCACTGTCTTTCTCAGTCTTTCACACAGTCATACGTACTTATAGGCAGTTTGATCATTGCTCACGTACGCATTTATACACACAACATGCTATCTCACTTCCACTTACAGAAATACAAAGCAATATAAAAAAATAAGTAAAAAGTATAACAAAATATATAAAAATTTTAAAATCTGCTAGAAAAACAAAAAAAATAAAATAAATATTCACACAAAAAAAAAAAAAAAAAAAAATTTTACATTGCTTACAAAAAAATATGTTCACAAGTCGTTAGAAATGTTGTAAAACAACAATGACTATAAAAAAAAAAAGAAATAAAATAAGTACAGGATTTAAAGGACAAAAAAAAAAAAAAAAAAAAAAAAAAACAAAGATAAATATAAAATAAAAAATAGAATTATGTATAAGGGCAAAATAAAAAAAAAACCAAGAGAACGAAAAGGGGAACTGAAAGTTTAAAATGAAATGCCAAGAGTGGGAAACTTGATTGAAAATTAACAAAAAAAAAATTTACATAAAAATATTGGTCGTCTCTTATTACTAAATTATAGGTACACTTCTTGGGTAGTTTTAATAATACATAAATCGATTTTGATTAAATTATTGTTTTTTTTAGCTGTAAATGTTTTCTGGCGAGAGGGACTCACAACGTAAATTAATAAAATATCTTTTTTTTATGATGTTCTCGACAGCTGACGCCTTGAAATAATCGCTAATCGACTCGTCGCTGACTCGTCTTTGGCTAGTTCGCGTGGAAAGCATATATTCAAAAAATTTGTCGAAACTTCGTTACAATAAAACCATTAAAGTATCAGATTATTAATCAGATTAATGATTATTAATCGTAATCACCACTATTGTTTATCATAAACCAAAATTAGGTTGTAATTAATCTTAAAATCTGTTTCCAAAAGTGTTTGCCGCCTCACTGTGCATACAGGAACAGATTGTTATGTTGAATCCAAAAATGAATGATCAGATTTCTTTTAAGTCGAACGGTTTTATAAACATTTAAAAAAAAAAAAATAAATAAATGTTTAAAGTCTATTATAAATTATGAATTTTAAGGTCCGGTGAAAGAAATATCACCATGAACAATTATTAATGAGAACAGTAATCTATATATATAAAAATAAGTCCCAAGTTCTGTTGGTGATCGATGGACGCGAAAACTACTGAGCGGATTTTCACGAAATTTTGCATGTGTGTTCGTATTCACACAAGGATGGTTTAGGGCAAAAAAAAAATTGTGAAGTGTAATTTTGACCCTGGGCCTAATGGGGGCCTTGAAACCGGAAAAGCCATATCTTTGGAGTGAATAGACGTAGAGACTTGAAACAGGGCTCATTTGAAAGATGGTTAAAAAACATTTTTGGTGTTCAAGGTGTTCAAGGGATTTCCGGAATTTGGACCTGGGACCCATATGTAAACCCAATATAGATTTTTTTGACCAATTTTTTTTATTTTTATTACAGGTGAGCACTTAGACGGGATTTTAGAAAATTTTGACCAGGGGCCTAATGGGGCCTTGAAACCGGAAAAGCCATATCTTTAGATTGAATAGACGTAGAGACTTGAAACTGGGCTCATTTGAAAGATGGTTAAAAAACATTTTTAGCGTTCAAGGTGTTCAAGGGATTTCCGGAATTTGGACCTGGGACCCATATGTGGACCCAATATAGATTTTTAACCAATTTTTTTTTGTTTTATTACAGGTGAGCACTTAGACGGGATTTTAAAAATTTTTGACCAGGGGCCTAACGGCCTTGAAAAAAAAGTCATACATTTGGATTGAATAAACGTAGAGACTTGAAACTGGACGTATTTGAATGATGGTTAGTCGTGTTTATGGGATTTCCAAAATTTGAACCCACATTTTTTAACAATTTATATTTAGCCACCAAAGAGAAGCAAAAAAAAAAAACACGAGCAAAGCCGCGGGTACCTGCTAGTAAAAATATACAAAAATGCAGAAAAAAAGAAATGACAGCGGGAAAACAGCGCTGTTTCATTGTCCGCCACGAGAACTCATCAGCGCTCTTCGCTTTTCTAATTTGTACTATTTATTTATAGCTAACCGTTCCGGAAAGTTAACTCATGAATTACAATAACGAATTATAAATTTTATAAATTATATCCATTTCTCCATTAAATGCATATGTTGTTGTTTTGCAGATTTTTTTTTATTTCAACATTGCTAACTTCGCTTGCGGAAAAAAGCAGTAATTTTGCTTATTTTATTTTTTTTTTTTTTTTAAACAGTGAAAATTCCAGGCTTTGTGATTTATGAGTTCTATAATATATGTTAAAAATCATTAAATTATATTTCTAAACCAATAATCTAAAGACAAAATGTTGTGCAGTTGGATGATAGAACATAATATTATGCTGATATTTTCCATTATAATCATGACACACAGACCAGCAGATCCAAATAGATCAGAATTTGTAAATAGGTGTGTCTGTTTTTCAGCTTCATTCACTTAGTTTTGAAGATATTAAACTGAATTTTGAAACTTAAGCTTAACAAAAACGTCAACTAAAACCATGAAACTTGCTAAGAAAAAGTTATGCGAGAGCACCTTTTGTTCCAATTTGAAACCCCCTGTATTATGCATTTGTAAGTATGTATGTATGTTTGTATGTATGTATTTAATATATGTATTCGATTGCAACATAACTAAGTAATTTGCATTTGGTTATTGCAGTCTATATTGCAGTTTATTTGCTTTTTGCGGTTTTATAAGTTTGTTGCATTTGCATTTCAGGCCTTTGAAGTCTTTCAACGAACTACTTTAGCAGTAGCCAATTCGCATATATGCACATATACATATATATATATATTTATATGTATTTAAATATGTACATATGCGAATGATAAAGAGTTATATATGTATGTTGTATGTATATGTTTCTATGAGTGTGGGTATGTATAAGGTTTCTTTAGACAAATGAAAACCGCCAAGCCGCCACAAAGAGTAAAATATGCCAACTTTGAGGTGAAGCTTTGTTGCTGTTTACAAAGCAGCTAAAGCTAAAATTAAAGAAGATATTAATAATATGAAGAAAATGAAGTGAAGTAGGAAAAGGAACGAGGAAAGGAAAGACGACGTTGAAGTAGCAGCTTAGAAACCCGCATAAAAACTGAATAATGTCTTCTTTGCAAAATGAAGTTTTTTTGTTGTTGTTGTTGTTGTTTTCCCCACGATTGAATTTATGTAAGACGCGTGTGGACGCTTACAAAGATGCCGCCGATGCGACGTATACGCAATCGAGCGACCAACCGACCAACCCACAGACCAACCAACAACGGGTCGACCCCATTGTCGCAAATTTTCTCATTTTGTGCATATTTTCGTAGCTTTTCTTTTAATTTTTCTTTCATTATTTTTATTTTCCGATTATTTATGCGTACAATTAATAAAGCAAACGAGAAGCACGAGAGAATAAAATGGTAGAAGGCATTGCCATGTTTGCGGATTAAGCATTTCCTGTCTTGTTCCACTCTCTCGCTCTCTCTCTCTCTCTCTTTCACTCTATCACGCGCTGTTTCTGTCACACCTTGCCCCATTGGCATAAAGTTTCGCTTTTCGTGCGAAAAATGTCTCACAAGTTATTAATTTTTTTTTTTATTTTTTTTTTTTTTTTTGTACAGATGAGTACAAAAAAAAAAAAAAAATATTTTTATATTTGGAAATGGAAAAGAAGAATATTGCAAAGTGGAATGAGTTTCGAGTTTAAGTTTGAGAAAAGCTGTGGAAATGTTTTATTTCACATTTTATTTATTTTTATTTTTCACGGCAACAAATTTGGCAACGGAAACAACAAAACCGTAGACGACGTCGTCACCGTTGTTGTCTGAAACATTTGGAGTTGTGCTGCAGTGGTGCAGTGGAGGTGGTAAATAATGAAATGTTGAAAAATTTAATATCCGTTTTGCAGGCGCCGACATTAACCCACTTGTTTCCCTTATCCAACACTATTGCGCTGCTTCTCACACTTATATAAGTAGCATATATAATTTTTTTACCTGTCTTTCTATATAGCTGCCTCGCTTTTACTTGTTTTTAAACATCAAATGAGGCCGAAAAATGTTATTAAAAAGTTTTTGTCGGCATGTTTTTTCTTCTGTTTTTTAAATATATTTTTTTTTTTCCTCTTTTAAGGAAATTTATTTTCGTTGAATTTCTTGTAGCCCTATTTAAACATAAATATATATCTATGATTTGTTTTTGTTATACTATATATTGCGACAAGGAAGAGGCGTTGTTATTGCAGTTAATATTATGGCAATTACACACACACAGGGTGCATGTACAGTTTTGATAGTAATCAATGCCCTTTTTTCAATAGGAACGTTTGACAATTGAAACATAAAATGATCAACAGTGTTTGCATATTTCAAAAATACAAAAATCCCAAGTTTGTTAACTGCTTTCAATGGCGGTCAACAAACAAAACTAAATGTGACAATTGCTCAACACTTTCTTATAATGTATCTTATCGTAATGTATCGCTTATAATATATCTTAAATAATCGATATTGGATCATGGCAAATTTTTAAATTCATATCATGCCATAAGTTTAAAAAATTACATAATTTGTGTAAACTTTACATTCGGAATGCATAGTTTCTTTTCTTAAAACGCTATAAAATCGCTTTACTTTATTGACGCTACTCAAGTATCGTAAAATTTCTGATGTTCAGCCGCAATTTGATTTCTTAAAGAAATGTTATTTATATTAGCAATAATCTAATTTTGAAACATAATTCAACAGCTTCTGCGATTTTTCTTTTTTTTTTATAATTTTCTGTGCAGACGTTGTTGCGACTGTTGCTTTTGCCATTTCCGCTTTATGAAGCGTTGTCCTTTTCTACCTGTCACAGACAAGTGTGTCAAGCGGGTATTTTAAGTTTGTTGCAAGTTTTGTAACGCACTTATTGGGAGGCGTTGTAGACACTGCTTATCGATCGAGTTATGTCTATGATGCAATTATGGAAGGTGAAGTACTCCGGTAATTTTTGCTTACATAAATTAGACAACTTAGTTTGTGGTGAATTATGCCACGACAAGAGAGAAGAGTACGAGTTATTTTGAGAAAGAGATAGAATTTTAGATTTTATCAACTGTTTGCTCAAAATCATTAAGCAGAAAAATTCACAATTAAATGGTGAAATTATATAAATTCACCATAATACGCATACTCAACAATATTTGTTAGCAAATTAGAAAGAGACAGTGGCGCAGTACGTCACCTGTTATAATGGTTCTGTCTGTCTGTCGTCAGTTTTTTGTTGCGCGTTTCATTCGGTAAATGTTTTAAGTGTTTTTGAGAAAAAAAAATTTACATTTCTTTTTTAACGCGTATTGAAGTTTCGGTTCTACTAAAGCTCAAACTTTTACATATTCTTTTTTTTTTTGTTGTAAATTTTATTTGCGCTCTGACGCTGCCAACTGTCAGAATTAAATTGATTTGATTGCAAAAAAAAAAAACAAAAAGAAGAGAAATGCTCAATGGTATTCAATTTTTTTATACATTCGATTTTTTTTTTTTGCTCCATTTTGCTAACAATTTTTGTATGCTTTATTATTACTTTTTCACTTTATTTTTCATTATATCATTTCCGCGATGACTTTGCCACAGTGCTGATGCTACTCCATTGCATCTTAACAGAAATCATACTGGGCAGGTAGAAACCAACGACGAAACAGTTTTCAGGATATTTCATTAGCCGTACTCGAATGAAGGTAAAAAAAAAAAAAACGACTAAAAAATAAAATAAAGAACTGTCGCAGAGCACAACAACAAAAACAACTTTAAGATGGACAGAAATGGAACGGATGAATGATTGAAGTATGAAAGAACAAGTGACAGATAGTCGAATGCTTGAATAAAGAATTTAACAGCGGAAAAAAAAAAAAAAAATAAAAAACAAGAAAATGCAACAAAGTTAAAAATTTATAAAATATAAAATATTCTGAGACATTGAAGTATAATTTTAGAAACATTTTAAATGCATAAATGTATCTAGATACTTTTGCTTTGCATGTATTGTGTATAAAATAAAGATAATGATGTATGTACAGATAAGCAGCTGCCTATTGCTAATCCCTCACCTTAATAGATTCTGTTGTTGACAATGTTGATGACCGTGATAAGTTGCTGTCACAAAAAAAAAAATCTTAAAAACTTTAACTGGAAACTAAGAAAACTGAACTAAACAACACAAAGCAAAGCAAAAGCAGAATGCAAATATTTGCTGTAATCAGAGCCAGTGACAACAAAAGCAACAACAACAACAACAAACAAAGATTTCTCAAGTTACCAACTAAACCAATAGAACATACTCGTAGTAGTACTCCATTTCCATTGCACCGTGGTATAAAAGATAATTTAACTAAAACTTGTAGAAAATTTAATTAAAATATGTTTGAGGCTTCTAAATGCTCAAAATGAAATGAAGCGAATAATTTCTTTAGTAAAATAAACGAACAAATACCCTATACAGCACATTATCCAGTTTCTAAACATAAGTAAAACAAAGTAGAACGCTGAAGTCGTGTATACTCGACTGCAAGATACTTTGTACCCAATCTTTATGTACCTTAAGTGAAGTCCTATCTTAGTACCATAGCACATTGTATTGGATTTTCATATAAAAACTTAAAAAATGGGGTATATTTGTATACCTAAAATTTGTTTTGGTTCTATCCATATTGGAATATCTTTTATACCCGCCACACATAGTGTGATGGGTATATTCAGTTTGTCTGAAAGTTTGTAACGCATTGAAGGAGACGTCGTAGACCCCATAAAGTATATATATTCTTAATCAGCTCGATGAGACGAATCGATCTAGCCATGTTCGTCTGTCTGTCCGTCTGTCCGTCTGTATATTTCTAAGCATCTTTTTCGTTGAAGATATAAAGATATTTAGCTAAAATTTGGAACTTAAGCTTTTCTCGGCAACGACTATTTTAAGTTCGAGAATGAGAGTGCCACGCCCATTTTTTGGTATAGCCCCCATACAAACTTACCGTTTTTTTCGATTTTTTGTATAAAAATACTAAATATTTATGAATGAATTCGCTCCCAATTGGGTAAAAACATTTCTTTTGTCATCCAGTGTCAAATCCAAGATGCCACGCCCATTTTAAGGTACAACCCCCATAGAAACTTACCGCCCATTTTCGAATTTTTGTATGAAAATAGGCATTGTTTTTGAATGTATTCACTCCAAATTGGGTGAAATCACTTCTTATGTCATCCAGTGTCAAAACCAAGGTGCCACGCCCATTTTTAAGTATATCCCCCATACAAAATTACCGCCCAATTTCGAAATTTTGTATGAAAATGGTTATTATTTGTGAATGTATTTACTACAAATTGGCTAAAAACACTTCTTATGGCACCCAATGTCAAACCAAATGTGCCACGCCCATTTTCAGATATATCCCCCATACAAACTTACCGCCCATTTTCGAATTTATGCATGAAAATGGTTATTTTTTAGTAATGTGTTGACTCCTAATTGGGTAAAAACTTTTAATATCATCCAATATCAAATCCAATGTGCCACGCCCATTTTTTGGCATAGGCCCTACACAACGTGAGTTGTATTAGATCGTTGACCCCGTCCTCGAAGTTCTATGAAAGCCACTAATGATAACACATTAACCATTTAAAAATACGTGTGACGGGTATATAAGCTTCGGTTCCACCGAAGTTAACGTTTTTCCTTGTTTTTAAATCAGATAGTATTTAATGGTCTTATTTTCGATATAGAACTAGAATCCTAGGGGTGGGAACATAAACTCTAGGGTATACCTCTTAAAACGGAGCACACTTGATGGCTTGGGATAGTCTGCATTTTAAACATGGTACCTCAAAACAATCGTTTTCATACGGCAGACATCATGACAGACGGACAGACGGGCCTAGCTAGATCGACTCTCCTATCAATGCTGATCAGGAATATATACCTTATAGGGTCTACCATGCCTCCTTCTGCTTGTTGCATACATTCGCACAAACTTAATATACTGAACTGAACGCAAAGAGATTTCGATCGAATGGTAATCTTCAATTGGTTACCTTGAGAAGTTCTATTATGATATGGGTATATATATAAGGAGACTATCATGTTTTGATGATAGATGTCAAAATAATAAAAAATAATAATAATAATTTTAGACGTTGATACATACTTGTCGTTGTATTTCATTCATTTTTGTTGAGCCAATATACGTTCACGTTCTTTTTCATAGCAACGATGCCAAAAGAATGCATAATAACCAACACCAAAGCCCAGTATCATCGAAATACAGATCCAGACATTGTACGACATAAAGATGAGCATTAATAGAAAGCTAAGCGTTACTTGTAGCACGTAGAGCAACGTTTGAACAATATGCGCCGGTGCGAATACGTCAGGCAGATGATAAATTGTAAATTCATAATTACTAAATCCTGAAGTCGTAGTAAAATAAAATAGAATAGCATAACTATTTCTAAATAAATTGTTTGATTTTTTTAGATGCAAACCTGGTGGATCTTCGGCTTCCGGTCTATTGAGCTGTCGCTGACGTCTTTTCATTAAACGTTCTCGTGTATATTTAATTGCCTCAATTATAATGGCCAACACGAAAACGAATACGCAGGTTGTTAACAAAGTTATCCAATCTGTGATTGTCCAAAAATTGAAAAGTATCGTTTCGGCTGTACCGAAATGAAAATAATTGAACATTGAATGAGCACCACCACCATCATCATCATCAACAACAGGAATACCACCACCAGTAGCACTTCTGCTGCTACTGCTGTCATCAGCAACGTCATGATGCGAATCATGCGAAAAATGCAGCGTTTTACTCTGTTTTAGATTTGTATGATGGAACGCCATTAATATTTTTGGTTGTGTATCGAAGATTTGCGATATTTTCTTTTTTTCAAATTCGATTAAATTTTTTTTTATTTGTATTAATTTTCGCTTTTTGTTGTTCAACAATTTACAGTGACAGGTTTTTTTTTTTGTTTGGTTTTGATTTGGCTGGCTTACTACGATTTGTTCAAATTGAATGTAAATTAATAGTGCTGGGTGAAATTTCGATATTATTTTATTATCGGTCTTTGTGATATTTTTAGATGCAAAGATAGTTACTGTATCAATCTGTTTTAAGTTCATCGTAGTTAAGATTTTTTTAAAATCTGAGCTCCTTTTTTCTTTTCTTCTTCTTCTTGAATTCGATATATCGATATCACCGTTCGAAAGAAAATTTGTATAATTTGAGTACTGCCCAACTCTAGCGCAAATTTTAGTAAACGATTTTGTAGAATGAGATCGAGTTCTTGTATAGTTTCCATTGTTTAACTGCTTATTTCATACCACTGTGTGTGTGTGTGTGTGAGTCTTTTTTTTCGCCATGTAACGCATGCACAAACACGTTTATGTAGTTCATTGTCTTATGCTGAAGAAAACCAAATGTGTTCCTCTTCATTTTAAAGTAGACATAAATTTCAGATACGTCGCTATAAGCATTAACGCGCACTTCTTAGCTTTTTTCAATCTATTCTTCTCTCGCTCTCTCTCTCTAATTTTTTGTCCCACTCTCATTCATCAAAGCCAACAGCACAGAACAAAAAACGCTCGTGTCAATAAAACAACTTGTTAGCCATGCTTCAATTCATTCCATTTATTCCATTCATTTGCTTGTCTATTTTCATTTTGCATCTCACTCTTACGCATTCATATTGTTGGCATCGTTGCGCATCACTAATTACTTTAACTACTTAAACTACTTAAAATACAAATAAACACATATAATACACACACATATTAATTCATTTATCAATAATTATAATCATCATTATTAGCAAGTATGTTGTACATTTAATAAAATAAATAAATTCTTGCTTATTATTTTTTTTTTTTTTTTTTATTAATTTTTTGTTCATTGTATTCCATTTGCATATTGCTCTCTCTCTCTCTCTTTCTATTTTTGCCAGTACGCCGCATTGCGGTCAGCTAACTGCATGAGGCTTTTCGTTGTCTCTCTCGCTCTTACTTATTTTATACACTGTACTTAATGTTAGAAAGCTGGTATAGTTAGTTTGATTTAATATATGTGACAGACATAGCGAAGAAAGCGTGAAAGAACCCTCCTAATTATCTAAAAAAAATATATCAAGATTTTGGTCTAATAGGCGTTGAGTGATTTCCGGTTGTGTGATCATATCTAAAACCAAATTTACCGTTATTTAGTCAATCACAGCATAGAAGTGTTCCAAGAACCCTGAGATATGAGATATGAGAAATGATGAAGCGTCTCTATCAACTGAAACCAATATAGAGCAAAGTCAGAGCTTGATGATGTGTCTCATGCTGTGAGTTCATCAGATGGTTTCAAAGTAGACGAGCACTTCATATGCGCTCTGCTAAACTAGCCAAATCATATTTTTTTTTAAGAGCTCAGCTGAAAAGGCTCAGCACCCCAATGAGTTACTTCTAGTATTCTTTACGCTTATTATGATTGTCCTTTATCTAACATCCGGATCGGACTATGTTCTCAACTGAGTTATATCATTAGTTGGTTTGACTGGAAACCCAGGTTTAATAAAAGAAGTTCAGTCCGAAACATAATATTCATTAATAAGTTACAATCGCATGTTCTAGTTAGCCTTATCGGGTGTTCCTTTTGTGATTTTTGAGTCGCAGCGTGATTAGCTACTGCACCTTAAAAATCGCAGCGACGGTAAACAGTGATTGAAGCGCTGTTTCCGAAAAAACCATCAGCGATTACTGAACATGTTCACTGTTCGCGAAGAGTGATACATAAAATCAACGATAACTGAGCATATTCACTGAGGAACAAGAAAGTCACAAATCACTACTTTAAGTCGCAGTGCCACATTGAAATTTTAAAATCACTGTGAAAAAATCACCGATTGTGATTTTTTTTCCAGCACTACTATAGAGCATATAAGAGTCGTATAAATTCGATTATAACGCCCTTGTTTGGTTTTTATGTGTCGTCGCATGTAGCCACTCAATTGCATTTTTTTGTCACTCATTCTCACGTTCTGTTTGAGCGTCGCTTCTTTGTTGTTGTTGTTTTTTGGTTGATTTTATGCTCTTTGGGTTTTTTAGTATTGCAACATTTTATGCTGCATAGACAGAAATGCGTTACTTATCAAAGTCGTTGTTGTTGTTGTTCTTGTTGTTGTTGTTAGCCACTTTAGTGGTTTTTAAATGTGGTCAATGCGCATACATGCGCACATACTCAAAAGCATATTCATCAAATAAATATAGCTAAAGCTGTGGTAGATGCCAATAAACATACAAAGCTATACAAATACACACACACACACACACGCACACAAATGTAATTTTATTCATTGAAAATATGTAATGCTTCTTCGTATTTCTTAGTTATTTCTTAGAACTAACATAAAAGACATTTAGCATCGTTTTAATTATTCGCTTAAATTAATTAATTAATTAAATTAATTTTGCATTCACCTTCTAATAAACGTCACATACAGGAGTGCCACAAAAAATCACTTCTCAAATTCAATGAATTAATAAATATAATTCACAATTAGTTTAAACTATATTAAACAAAGAAAGGAAAAACCCAAGAAACAGTGTATAATCTATTTTTATTTATTTGTGAATTAGATTTAAAATTTCTTTGATTTTAAAAAAAACCTTAAGAAGCGATTTGAAACCAACCGAAAGAGATTTTGCGTGACAAACCTGATATACATGCTTTGAAAGGGTTTTATAATGCATTGAACAAGACCTTAGGGACTCTATAAAGTATATACATACATTTATTCTTGATCAGCTTGACTAGACAAATCGATTTGCCATGCCTGTCACTTTGTTTGATTCGCTCAGTTTCAAAGATATTGACCTGAAATTTGCATCTTAAGGTTTTCGTAGCCATAGACAGTGTACATTTTTGAACCAAGGACACAAGGCAATTTATTTCCCGACAATTTTCAAGTTTTTATATGAAAAAAATGTTTATTTTTGATGCTATTTATTTTATATATGATCAAAATTATTCGTATGTCAATCCATGATTTTTGGTTCTGTCTGTATAGGATAGCTGCTCTATAGCACAAAGCACCCATACAAAGCTAACGTACATTTTCGTGAAATTTATGAATGTATTTATCTCCCGCCCCTTCTCAAATAATATAAATTTCTATAGTTGAAGCTTAGATGTTGAAACATATGCACTTTATATGCACTTCAATATAGTCTTTAAATATGGCCACTGATCCTCACTGACCACGTTTCAGCATAGAAATATGCAACAATTTTTTTCCTTATTGATTTTAACGAATTTAAAAGTTAAAAAAAAAGTACTTACATTATTGAGTTGCTCAGCCGAGGCTTGTTTACTGGTACCGCCGCCACGTAGAAGTAATTCCTGATCCTCTTGATGTCCCATTTGCTTAGAAATTTGTCGTTATAAAAAAAAAAAAAAAAAAAATATGTCGAAGAAAATAGAATATCTAAAACTTTCAAAATTGTTTTAGAAATATTCTATATATAATTTTGTCTTAGTTTTTAAATTGCACTTAAAAAAAAAAAAGAACAAGAAGAACAAGAACCACTTTAACTTTTTATTGAGTTAAAAAAAAATTGATGTTTAATTTTCTTTTATACTTTAACACTTTCGGTAAAAATAA
The DNA here is from genome assembly GCA_018903435.1 of Leucophenga varia. Classification (NCBI taxonomy): domain Eukaryota; kingdom Metazoa; phylum Arthropoda; class Insecta; order Diptera; family Drosophilidae; genus Leucophenga; species Leucophenga varia. The sequence continues at coordinate 296,084 of JAEIFJ010002505.1, read as the reverse complement.
ATAGTTTTTTTTTATTTAAATTGTTACTTTTTTAATTCTATTACTTTGAATTTTTAGCAATTAGATACTTTTTTTCTGCTTAGATTTGCTTGCTCGCGCGCGTCTACTGCAAGCGTCTGAAGCCTACTGCGGCAAGAGAGAGCTTCAGAATGCGGCGTCAAGCGTAATGTTAGGCATTTTGCGGCAGCATAAACGCCTCCGCACTGCACTGCACCGCATTATAACGTAACGTAACGTAACGTAAAGTAACGCATCAGCCAGCCATGTTAAGACAATCCGGTCTGACAATACTAGCCAATGTCGCCACGAGCGTATTTAGCTGAAGGGAGTTATCTAAACTGAAAGAGAGACAGAGCAGTAATAGAACAGACTAGAATATATACTCAATCTTCTGAATGGCTTTAATAGTTTAGATCTTTAGAAAACCCTCTTTTATGTACGCCATTGGCTTTGCTATTACATTTGCATTTTCAATTTTCATTTGCTTTGTTTTTGTTGTTGTTGTTGTGCGGTAAGAGATGTTTACAATAAGTGTGTAATTTGATAAGGCGCGCAATAAAATATAAAGGTAAAATAAAGTAAAGTAAGGAAAAAATAGATGAAATAACAACATTAACAAAAGACATGGAAAAACTAAGCGAAAAGAGTAAATAACAGAAAAGAAAAATAATAAACTAAGCATTAAGCAGCAAACCAAGTAAGTACATATTTGCATTTTGATTAACAACGAAGCGTGCAAGTAAAAGAGCGAGAGAGAGATAGATAGAGCGAGCGAGTGAGATAGTGCAGTGATGTTCTAGACTCGAGATATACTTTAACTTAAATAAATAATAGAAATGTATTTTTTATCTTTTATTTATTCATTCCACAATGTCAATTTTTACGATTTCTGTAGAAGATCAGCGATTCTGAGAGCTTGTTTCTTTGTTAAATCAGATAGATTATCAACTTTTTAGTTAAACATAGATTTAAAAAAAATGGAAAAATTAAAAAAAAAAAAAATTAGAGACTAATTTTTAAAAATTAAAAGTTTTATCTGACTGTCCACTCTATTAAAATTAAAAAAAGTTTTCAGAGCTGAAAGACTGAGTAAATACAGACGGACAGACTAATAGACAAACCAGACTATATTAAAAATTAGAGCTGTAGAGATTAAATACTTAAGCGTCTTCATTCTGACAAACTGATGATAGCCAAATAAAAAAAAAAAAATAATAAAAAAAATATCTATGTCCGCTATGGACTTTGAAACCATTCTACCGATGAATCCTAAATCGGTTTCATTTGAAAGACAACAAAGCAAGTATAATTATAGACCACGAAAATCATGCATTAGGCACATTCGATACATTAATGAAGTCGATTCTGAACTATTTCTATAAAACACTTTTTTTTTGCTTATTTTGTATGTTTTTATACTAGCCCCAACATATTTTGGTTTCGCTGCAATAAATAAATAAAAACAAGAAAAAAAAGTTTACTTTGGTTGAGCCGAAGCTTATGTATTTCAAAAGCCTGCAAAATTCCATTTTTCGGATGCGAATAAGATGGGACCAAGTGTTTCCGAAGGGAGTTTTTGTGCTAAGCATGATCAAATCAAATCTAGAGCAGAACCCTGACGTGCTACGATATACGTTATTATCTGTAATTGAAGGTAGAACTTTGCTCTTTGAAATAAGTCCTAACCCAAATTGTTCGCATGCACCCTTAGAGTAGGGAGTGCACTTATGTTTAGGGGGCGTTGGAAAAAATGAACATAGTAACGTATCTACTGGAAGAAGCAATGTTCCTAGGGGTGTTCAATGTCGTTGATAACAAATCTGCAGTAAGATTTCAAAAAATTTTAAACATAGAAAGTACACAGGACCTAGAAAAGCTTAAGTTTAAAATTTCAGCAAATTATCTTTAAAACTGAGCGAATAAATCGCGCAGCAACAAACAGACAGACTGGCGGACGGGCGAACATGGCAAAATCGATTCGTCTTATCGCGGTGATCAAGAATATATATACAATACTTTATAGGGTCTACGATGCCTTCTCCAATGCGTTACAAACCTGTTTCACACTATGTGCGACAGGTATAAAAATATATTTAAAAAACAGGTATTTTTTAGTGCTTTTTTGTACGTTTTCATACTAGCCCCAATATGTTTTAGTGACGCTGCATTCAAAACAAAAAGTATAAAAATTTTTTTTTTTTTTTTTTTTTTTTTTTTTTTTTTTTTTTTTTTTTTTTTTTTTTTTTTTTTTTTTTTTTTTTTTTTGGGGGGGTTTTTTTTTTTTTTTTTTTTTTTTTCAATTTTTTGGTGGGGCTAAACGACAACAAAAGAGCGGCAAGAGCAAGAGTGAAAGATCAGCCGAAACGCCTAAAAGACATAGAAGCACACGCAGGGTGTCCGCTAGTAAAAAAATATGTGTTTATGAAGTACAAATTTTCTGCAAAACATTTTTTATTGTTTTTTTTTTTTTATGAACAAGTGAGTTTTGTTCCTGCTACTAGTTATATACAACATATATATCCTTCACAGCGTCGGCTACAGCTTATCCTTATGCATATCACAAGAATTGTACTTTAAGTAAGTGCCTGGCGCTAATTTGTCAGACACTTTGGCTTAGAAAAAAAAAAGAAATATTGTAATAAAGTACGTAAATTTACGCATATAAAAATAAAATAAAAATGGCGTCTCATACGCACTTCCGGTATAGTGCGTGGCGTGTGTCGTTTTGTCTGTTTTTTTTCTTACTCTTTTACACTTTGACTCTTGCTCTCTCTCTCTCTCCCCTTTTATTGTGAAATATAAATGTTATCAAATATCTTTTTGTTGTAAGACGACATTTTACTTCTCTCTACTTCTTTCTCTTTTTCCTCTTAATTCGATCGTTATTTTTACTAAATAAATTGGCACGAAAGATAATGTATATAAAAGAAAAAAAAGTTGTCATATTTCCAAAATGTTGTCGAAGTAATGCGGGTTCCCTTTTATTTATTTTAAGCAGAATTGTTATTTAAACTGTTGCATTTTATTGGAATAAATTATTTTAAAAAATATTAAGTCCCAAAAATACCAAACACCAAATTGAAACAAAATTTTAGTTATTTAATGCATGCAAAAGAGTGGTAAATGGTTTCGGATCGTTTGTCCTTGCGACCTGCGGCTTCTTTGAAGTTTTAACGAGATTTGTGCCCAGGCACTAATAAAAACGCGAAAGGAATTTGCGCGAGGATGCTGCTACTTTCGCTGCTTTAAATGTTTAGTTACAATCCTACACATACAACGCGAAGTTTTCCTTCTTCTTTTTCTTTTCTACAATATACTCGGACATTTTGTTGTTGTTGTGTTGTTGTTGTTGGCTTCTATTCCAACAGTGACAGCAGCAGTTTATGCTCTGCTTCAAGTCTCATAAAAACGTATCAAAATCCGATGGGAGTCGTAAAAATTTTGCACTTTGCCAGCTAACAACAACAACAACAAAAACAAAAACAACATAAATAACAACAAAAGCAACAAGAAAGCGCAATTACATATGCTATCTACACGCACTCCTCTGTCAAGCACAATCAAACTCATACACACACACACATACACAGATAGACGCACTGCGAATAGGCTCAGAAATTGCTGCATACTTTAAGGCGAACGAAGGCGCGCTTCTATCGCACAATAAAATTTTACCATTTTCCCTTTCTCTGTTTATTTCTCATAAGACTTTTTATCTCACTCTTTCTCATACCCACATTCTTTTATTGTCGTATTTGTTTATGTGTGTGTGTGTGTGTGTGTGTGTGCGTGTTTGTATGCATATCAAACTTTAGGCAAAAGTTTTGTCCTCCTAGCCTGACATTGTCAGGATCGGTTGGTCTATACGGTTGCCTTCTGTGTGTAATCTAATAAAATGCGCTATTTATGTGGTAACAGTGCCAACAAAAACTTGAACCGAAATCCAACACCGGGTTTAATAGCATCTAACATACAAACCTATACTCTATTTGTATGTATATGTAACAGCAACACAGTGCAACTATATTGTACACCATGCATTAGCTTTTGAGTGTGACGATTTGGCGCGCAAAGATTGTTTTTGGCAACAAAAGTATTACAAGAACTGAGTCAAAAGTGGTCGAACTTAAACAAATAAAAGAAGAAAATTAAAAGTAGAGAAAATAAAAGCATAAAATAAAGTTAACTAAAACGATTTGCCTCGACGATCCATAATGGATTGTTCTAGTAACAAGAACGAATGTTCTTGAAACAAGAACGTTTGTTCTAAAAAAACATTTGTAAATACAAAAACGTTTGTACTTAATACAAAAACGTTTGTTCTTGAAAAAAATTATAGTTCTCAATACAATAGCGTTTGTTCCTGATGAAAGAACGTTTGTTCTTGATACAAGAACGTTTGTTCTAGATACAATAACGTTTGTACTTAATACAAAGACGTTTGTTCTTGATAGTTCTTGATACAATAGCATTTGTTCCTGATGAAAGAACGTTTGTTCCTGATGAAAGAACGTTTGTTCTTAATACAAGAACGTTTGTTCTTGATACAAGAACGTTTGTTCTTGATACAAGAACGTTTGTTCTTAATGCTAGAACATTTGTTCTTGATACAAGAACGTTAGTTCTCGATTCCAGAGCGTTTGTTCCTGATCATTTGTTTGGAACATTTGTTCAGACTTAAGAACGTTAATTCTCCATAGAAGAGCGTTTGTTCTTAATACAAAAATGTAAGTTCTAGACACAAGAACGTTTGTTCTTCATACAAGAACGTTTGTTCTTGATACAAGAACGTTTGTTCTTGATACAAGAACGTTTGTTCTTGATATCTATAAGAAAGCATGTGATCATTTCATGAAGTATTAGAATAAAATGTTGATTTTTTTCCAATTTTCCTTTACAAAAAATAATAAGACTTTTGAACTAGTTCTTGTATTTACTAAATTGTTGGCGCAACAGAGTTTAGTTTTGCGAACGAATATTCATTGCAGTAGCCGTGCGTGTTAAAGCAGCAACAGCAGATAGCGTTTGAATATTAGCAGAGCAGGAGAAGCCAATAGTAAAATTCACTTGAAGCGTTTTGTGGGTGTAGTGCGTTGGCGTAGTGAACTTTAACGTCAGTCTGTCAGTCTGTCTGTCTGTCAGCCATGAACGACATGATTCTCGTTAGTGAATTTTTGTTAAATGCAACCCATGCAGTCTGTGTAGATAGAGCCGGAGTTTCATAGGTTATAACCATGCAAAATCTGCTTAAGCGCAAAAAGTTTCTTGCCACTTTTCACTGTACTATAAACTTCTTTTTGAACTTTGACTTGCGCCAATGTGCACTTTCACATTTCACATCATTTTACATATACAAGTGTGTGTGTGTGTGTGTTAAACATACCCGCTGCTATAGCTTCGCTGTTTCAGCTATTAGGGTTCGCGAAAAAAAAATATATACGAAATTATTACATAATTGTCCTGCAGAGTCAAAGTTTTCTGCGCTCTGTTACTAATTTTAAATATATTTTATTGCTGTTAAGTTCTTTATTAGTCTTTTTTTTTTTTTTTTCTTAGTAAAATGTATCTCTTTAATTTAAATTTTATGAAATTATAAAAGTATCGAAAGCAAATTTTTTTCAAACCGCCACAAACTCTAGTCCAAAACCTAAACATAAACCCATAGCAAAAGTTGGGAACGTTCTGTTTATTTCACCAAGAATTCTTAACATCTTGGCAAGTTTTTTGAGTACAATAGTTATAATATATTCTTTGATGATAAACTGCAAAATTGAAGCATGATCTTGGTAGTTTTCCTTCCGATTGTTCAGGTGTTCCCAATCCGATCGAGAATATTTGAAATCAAATGGTACTAAAACTACTAAGAAACAAGTCCAGAATAATGTTTGGTAAAAAGAAACTTTATCGAAATATTTTAGAGATTTATTAGAGTTTTTTTTTTTTTTTTATTTTTATTTTTATATATATTTTATATAGTTATATAGTTTATATTCCTTGCATAAACGGATCAAAAACGTTATTAAAGCTAAGCGTGACGTTACTTATTATTAAAAAAGGTTTCTAAACAACAAACCGGTCAACTGTTATTATAAAAATTTACGAAAATACAAAATAACAAGAAAAATAGAAGTTTATTAAATATTTTTATTATTTTGATCAAAAAGAAAAATGGTTTCATTGGGCGAAAGGTGAATGATTTTTTAAAGTACAATTTTGGTAAGGATTTATACAACCTTTTGGCCTGGTAACAATTTAACAATTTTGTTTAAAATATATCAAAACAAAGTATTAAATTAAAGTTTCAACAAGTTTTACCAATAACCTCAAACTACGAAAAATGTCGATGGAACCAAAATTTTGATACCTATCACACGAGATTTTCGTGACAAAAACTCAAAAATTTGAGGTGACTTTGTTTAGGGACTATATCATATAGTAACCTAATCTTTATTCAACATATATTGTTACCTAATCCTTATTAAATCTATGGTGTAACAAAGGTGCACAATATGAAATACACAATAAATAACAATATTTTTATACGAGGTGTGTTCAAAAAGTATCGGATATTTTGTGTTTATTTTTTTTTTTTTAATTATTTATTTATTCATGAATATCTATTTTGTCCCCTTTAAAGTAGTCCCCTCCCGATAAAATACACCTATGCCAACGTTTTTTCCAATCCTCGAAACATGCCAAATAGTCCCTTTCCGGTATAGCCCTCAGCGCCTTCTTCGATTTAGCTTTTATCTCCTCAATCGACTCGAAACGCGTTCCCCGGAGTGGTCTCTTGAGTTTTGGGAATAGCCAGAAGTCACAGGGTGCCAAATCAAGCGAATACGGTGGTTGCGGAACGATATTGGTTGGATTTTTGGCAAAAAAGTAACGAAAAATCAGTACAGTTTTTAAAAAAAAATCATCATTTTTGGTACCAACCAAGACTTGACACGTTTGAGGCCCAAAACATCCTTAAAAATTGTATTAATTGATCCTTTCGATACGCCAATTTCATCAGCGATGGGTCTCATAGTTAATCGACGGTGTGAAAGCACTAATTCTTTTACTTTTTGGATGTGAGCATCGTCCATTGAGGTCGATGGTTGATCAGGGAGCTCTTCGTCTTTAACACGTTCGCAACCTTCTTTCAACAATTTATACCAATCAAATGTTGTTGATTTTGGTAGAGCTCGGTCCCCATAAGCCTTCTTCAACATTTTTATTCCATTTATTCCATTCAGAAAAAAAAAATTTGATACAGGTTCTTTGATCCATTTTTTTAATAGGTAAAAATCGAAGAAGATCCAAAACACGTGCAAGCAAAGCAGCTGTCAACAATTAAGTGAACATTCAAAATGGCCGGCCTTGTCGGTATAAGTGAGACCCATGAGTACCAACATAACGCCACAAAAAAATCGAAATTCGAATATACGTAACCCCCGAAAATTCAAAATTCGCGATACTTTTTGAACACACCTCGTATAAAAGCTCGAAGCTTTGGGTTTGTATGGAGGCTATGTTCTATATTGACCCGGTCCATATAAAATCTTTTGGGTAGACATGTGTTAAAATTAGAAGTGAAAAAAAAAAATAGATTTGTAGGGACTAATAGTGTTGGCAAAAAACCTTTCGGTGAATTTTTCACAGTGATTTTAAAAACGCAGTATCGCACTATAACATAAAATAGTGATCACTCTTGGCGACAAACGAAACTGTTCAGTTATTAGTGATTGGTGCTTTTATCACTCTTCGCGAATCCTTCATGTTCGCTTGAACACCGAACCTGAGAAATTCGTTGGTACGTTTATGGGGTCTTAGATGTTTACTTTAATGCGTTACAAACTTTCTGACAAAATAAAAATACCCTTCACACTATGATGTGACAGGTGAAAAAATGAAAGAGTGTCTTTTTATGTTTTGCCGTGGGTGTATGAATGTATGCGTGTGCGTGTGAATGTATATTTTAGCTGAAAGTAACAATCGCAAAATGATGCTCTTTTATTATCTTAACTCATAAGAATTAATTATGTAATAAACTTACACATATGCATATGTATATGTGTATATGATGAACTGACAACGAAACCTGATAACCGAGCTTTTTAACCGATTCTCCTTTTATTTTGTTTTTGTTTTTTTTTTTTTTTTTTTTTTTTTTTGGTTGTTGTTAAGCGCGTGTGTTACTTTTTTAATGATTATAAGGCTGCTCTCGTTGTTGTTGTTGTTGTTTTTGTTGTCGTTTTTTTTGTTGTTGTGATTTATGTCCTTCGCTTTTGGCGCAGCTGCACGCGGCTTTTAGTGTCATTGTTTCCTTTTCTTTTTTTTTTTTTTTTTTTTTGTTTATATTTTATTTTGTACTTGCTGCTGTCGTCTTCTGACGTTGCCGTAGAGCCGTCGTCAGCAGCTGTTATTATGATTTTTGAAGGTAGCAAAAGATTTCTTTTAACATTTTTTTTAACATTTTTAAATCGTGTTTTTTTTTTTTCCGTTGGTGTAAAAAGTTGCAACGCCAAAAATCCATAAATTCAGCGCGACGGCAGCTGCCAAACGTTGTGAAAATGTCTATTTAATGAGTTTCTTGTACTTTGCCAGGAGAAGCGTGCATAGAGTATGGAAAAGAGAGAAACACAAAGAAGCCGTAGAAGCACTCACATATCATAAGTTCGATGTAATATTTTGCCTTTTTTTTTTTGGCTTTAGCCCACGTGGCGTATGAGTGTTATTCTTTAATTTTTTTGCTTAGCCCATTGAACTATTAAATATCTTAATTATTTTCGTAATAAATCTTAAAAATTATCACAGCAAATAAATAATTAAATTGTGTTTACGTGGCGTATGCGTGATAAATCTTTACATTGACCTTCGTTCTTATGCGCTTTTCTATTTGAAATTTTCTCACTCATCCATTTGGCTGATTCACTCAATTTTGCTCTAATTAATATTGTCCAAAGTTGAAACGCTTTGTTTTTTGCGTTGCACTTCATTTACTTTCACTTGATTACAATGTACTACGACGACATAACAAAGTTGTAAATGTAGCACAAAAAAAATAATAAAAAAAAAGTTGCTTAGAAAGTTGCAACCGAGCAAATAGTACCACATACAAAACGATAAAAGGACACAATATTAACTGGGCTATACTCGGGAGCAGTGACAGTTTTAACAAAAAAAAAAAAAAAAAAAATCTCGCTAGAATAATAAAAAAAAAGGAACAGACTACAGTTTTTTTTTTTACTTTAAAATAATTAAAAATATAATTTCAGCTCAACAGCAGCAGTTATACACTACAAAATTATAAATAGTAAAACGAGCGGATACTATGTTGTACGGCTTTTTAAATGCTCTTCAAAATATGTTGGGGCTAATATAGTAACTTACTAAAAAATACCAGTTTCTTTTTGATTGCAGCGTATCCAAAATATTTTAGGGAACGCTGCAATCAGCTGTTTTTTTCGTTTGTTTTTCGTTTTTGCAGCCAGTCCCATAAAATGTTGAGGCTAGTATAATAAAAACATATAAAAATATAAAATTTTCTGTATGGGAAAATATAAAGAACCAAATGTGCCTAATGCATTGTTTTTGTTGCTCTTTAATTTTCTTGCATTTTTTCCTATCAATTGAAACCGGTTTGGGACTCATCTGTTGGCTGATTTCAAAGTCCATGTCGGACTAGAAAATTTTAGTTTGTGAGTTATAGCACTTTTGTTAGTATAAATAAACTGAATAAAAAGAAATTTCGTGCTATTTGACGAAAAAATTACTATTAAAGCCAAGTTTTGGCTTGCACCAGGAAATTCAACCATTGAGAATGGAGTTTACTAAGTTAAAACGAAGCGAAATGAGCATCGAGGATGTTGCACGTAGAGGACTCCCCAGAAAGGCTGACTCCGATGAAAACCTAGCTGAGACTCTCAAGATGACAAAAGAACTTGTGGGCATTTTGTGCATGGAAGCTCTGTTCACAGTAGGTAAATCAATGAAAATATTGGCAAAATTGCATGAATTGGGCTTCAAATAGCTTCCACATACCGTAGGAAATCGCTTCATAAATAAATCGTTTTTCATATAAAAACTAAAATGTGCTTTATATATGGCTTTAGTGGACCCACCTTAACCGTGGGTCTTTCTATAAACATGGGCTGCTTTTATAAGTGTTTTTACTGTATTTGACAAAAATCGCTTCATAAATAAACCAACTTAAATAAAAAACAAGAAAGAACGCTGAAGTCGAGTATGCTCGACGTGCAAGATACCCTGTACCCAATCTATATGTACCTTAAGTTAGGTTCTATTTGTACTACCATGGTCACCTCATTGAATTTAATTTTCATTGAAAAACTTAAGAAATCGAGTATATCTTTGAATGGGGTTATACCTAAAATTTTGTTGGGCCTACCCATATTGGTCTATTTCATTGGGACTATCATAGACATAATTTATACTAAATTTAAATTTTCTACATGAATAAAAAACAATGGCGTTTTTATGTAAAAAATCGAAAATTTTGGGGTAAATTTGTATGGGGGCTATACCTAAAATTTAGTTGGTCCTACCCATATTGGGATATTTTATTGGGACTATCATAAACATAATTTTTAGTGAATTTAAACTTCCTAGAATAAAAAAAAATGACGTTTTTATGCAAAAAACGGAAATTTTGGTGTACATTTGCTATGGGGGGGTACCCCTTTGTTTAAACTGGGTCTAGAAAAAAACCGTTTGTACAAGTGGGAGCACTTGACGGCCTAGGAGAGTCTAAGTTTCAATTTATCGAAAAACACTAACTTTGTATAGTCTATCCGAAAAATAATCGTTTTCAAACGGCAGAGAGCATGACAGACGGACAGACGGACGGACGGACAGACGGACGGACGGACAGACAGACAGACAAAGCTAGTTCGACTCCCCTCTCCAATGCTGATCAAGAATATATATACTTTATAGGGTCTATCTTGCCTCCTTCTGTCTGTTACATACATTCGGACAAACTTAATATACCCTTTAACCCTTTGGGTACAGGGTATAAAAACTAAAAAATTGTTTGGGTGCTATTCAAAAAAATGGGCGTGGCAAAATGGTTTAAATTATATAACTGCGTAGGACTGAGAAAAGCTTAAGTTTTGAATTTCATCTCAAAATTTTTGAAACTGAGCAAATAAAACGTGTAACTACAGACAAACGGACAGACGGACATGGTTAGATCGATTCATCGCATCGAGCTGATCAAGAATATATATATATATATACTTTATGGGGTCTACGGTGTCTTCTCTTATGTGTTACAAACTTTTTGACAAACTAAATATACCCTTTACATTATGAGTGACGAGTATAAAAATGGTATCAGAAAATGGTTTGACCGTTATTTGTATTCGTTGTATTGCCCTTGAAGACAACTATATTTTCTTTGTTCGCCCATCTGGTACACTGCAACGCGGAGTTCCATGCTGCTCTTCACTGGACTCAGAAATGGAAACATTTGAAAGAAATTTTTGACAATTTTCAGTAAAAGCGAGAAATGAAAAGAGAAAAGATGATAACGTTATATTATTATATTTTTGTGAATAAACTGTTCTCAATTTTAGCACAAACTGTTCTTGATTTAAGAACGTATTGTTCTAGATACACTATTAAAAAGTAAAAACTTTATTTCTTTATTATGTGCAACATATTTTTTGAATAAACTTATAGTACATTTATTTTATGAAATATATGTAGGGTGTTGGTAAAAATAATAATAATAAAAATAATAATGAAGGAACAATGGTAAAAACTAGCGGACCAAATTTACTACAAAATTCGTGACTTGCATTTTAAAGTGCGGCGCACAAAAATAGAAATTTGTGAACGACAGAGATAGTAGTTTAATATAGAAGAAAAAAATAGAAGACGACTTTTTTTCACTGCAAACTTCATTGAATTTGGACAGGGATAAAGAGTTTTTCAAGAGTTACAAAAAAAATGCTGGGGTTAAGGTTTAGAAAGTAGACAAATTTTTTTTTTTTTTTTTGTATGCGAATGCAATGCATTGCAACGAAGTTGTCTGGTTTCGTTACGTTACGTTACGTTTTTTTTTTTTTTGTTACGTGTGTAAAGCGTTTAACTTGCAATAGGTACTTTGTAGTTAGAATAGGTGGGTAGGTATGACATGGCATATCCTAGCAAAAGACAACTCATTCAAGCGAATGTGATGCGAACGTACGAGTAAACTGTTTAAAGGTGACAATTTCAGTGCAATGGCAGCTTTTGTACGTTCGTGTCTTCTGCTTGAATTCCTTCAGTAAAAGTTTTACGTAGTAAAAAAAAAAAAACGAGGAGAAAATCTTTAAAAGTTAAGTCAAATCAATGTTACTGATAACTAAGTTTCTTTGTTTTTTTTTTTTTTATTTAAAGTTAATATTTATGCTGCTGCGTATAAATTTTTTTTCAGCAAATGTCCGTCTGTCTGTCTGTCTGTTTAGTGCTATAAATTTGTTGCAATTAAAAAATTGAATAAAAATTATATTTTTGTTTTTCAGTATTTTTTCCATTCAAGATAATATGCAGCTTTAAAAGAATTTTTCTTACTAGCTTCCTTTGACTACGCTTTTACAACAATCTGCAATCTGGAATCTGTTTCAACTTCGTTGCATTCGCTGTCAAACTGCCATGCATATATGTGTATGTGTATGCACATAGTAGGGTAGTGTATCGTAGACAGCTTTAGAAAATATCAAAGCGTTTTCGAAATTTTCTTTAATAGAGAGAATGAAATCTGCATGACATGTACGTACGCGTATCTGTAAGAAATCATGGCCGCCTTAAGATCCTTGCTTTGCTTACCACAAAGATTTAATTCAGCATACAAAACATATGTTTTTGTCGTTTAATTTTTCAACGCTTTGCCATATCAAAAACTCATTGAAATATTTATAAAAGCAACAAACGAACACAAAGTGCGCTTGTACCGCAAGTGTAATTGCATCAAGTGACAGCGTTGACAACATTTCTAATCAGCGAGCATGCTTCTTTGCTTTATTATTGTTTGTGAGCAGTGGCAGTGGCAGCTCAGTGGCAGTAAAGTGCAGTTGCAACTTAATGCAATGGAATGCAATAGTGCATTTCCACTGGCTTTTGCGTTCGCGTTTGCGTCAACATGTTGCAATCGAAGGCAACGCATAATACAATCGTATACAAACTTATATTCGTTAGTTCCCAAAAATTTGTGTTTGAAAAGTTTGCGTCTATAGAAAACACTGAACGTGGGTGACACGAAAATGTGTTAACAAATAAATTCATTAGAAACGTTCTTGTAACAAGCACTAACGTTCTTGAACCAAGTACAAGCGTTCTTGTCTCAAGAATAAATGTTCTTGTATCGAGAGCAAACGTTCTTGTATCAAGGACAGACGTTCTTGAATCAAGAAAAATCGTTCTTGAATCAAAAACAAACATTCTTGACTCAAGAACAAACATTCTTGTCTCAAGAACGTTCTTGAATATACTACAAGCGTTCTTGAATCAAGTACAAGCGTTCTTGAATACAAGCGGTCTTGTATCAAGAACAGACGTTCTTGAATCAAGAGCAAGCGTTCTTGTATCAAGATCAAAAAATTCTTGTCTCAAGAACAAACGTTCTTGTCTTAAGAACAATTGGTCTATACGTTATAAAACAGCAACTGAGCAGGAACTCTGGAACAATACCAAACGTTAGTATAATTATCTCCAATCCACAGTAAAAAACAAGAAAGAACGCTGAAGTCGAGTATGCTCGACTGCAAGATACCCTGTACGCAATCTATATGTACCTTTAGTTAGGTTCTATTTGACTACCATACCTCATTGACTTGGATTTTCATAGAAAAACTTAGAAAATCGGGTATATCTTTGAATGGGGTTATACCTAAAATTTTGTTGGGCCTACCCATATTGGTCTATCTCATTAGGACTATCATAGTCATAATTTATACTAATTTTAAACTTTCTAGAATAAAAAACAATGACGTTTTTATGTAAAAACCCACAAATTTGGGGCAAATTTGTATGGGCCTACCCTAAAATGTGGTTGGTCCTACCCATATTGGGATATTTTATTGGGACTATCATAGACATAATTTATTCTAAATTTAAATTTTCTAGAATAAAAAGCAATGACGTTTTTATATAAAAACCCAAAATTTTGGGGTAAATTTGTATGGGGGCTATACCTAAAATTTGGCTGGTTCTACCCATATTGGGATATTTTATTGGGACTATCAAAGACATAATTTATACTAAATTTGAACTTCCTAGAATAAAAAACAATGACGTTTTTAATCAAAACCCCCAAAATTTTGGGGTAGATTCGTATGGGGGTACACTCCTTAAAATGGGTCTAGAGAAAAACCGTTAGTAAGTGCACACTTGACGGCCTATTAGAGTCTAAGTTTCAATTTTGAAAGCTCTACCTCCTATAGTCTCAGAAACAATCGTTTTCATACGGCAGACAGCATGGCAGACGGACAGACAGACATAGCTAGACGGACCCTCCGACGCTGATCAAGAACATATATACTTACAGGTCTAGTTCTGTTGTTACATACATTACATACAGGCCCTGTACCCAAGGCTAAAAGGGTATATCAAGTTTGTGCGAATATATGTAACAGACCTAAGGAGGCAAGATAGAGTCTATATTCTTGATCAGCATCGGAAGGGTATAAAAACAAGAAAACAGCATGATCATCAGTGGCGTACATAATATTTTATGAAGGGGTTGTGTAGTTGTTAATGGCTCAAAACATCTCAGTTGTAGATCATATGTTATGTATAAATGCATTGGAGTGAAGACATTCACAAATAATAACCTTTTACTTAGTATAAAAAAAAAACTCGGAAGTAGACGATAGATAAGCTGAATCTGATAAATGATGCAGTCGTGGCAAATTTCAGCTCAATATCTGCTAAACTGTAAATCGATTTCACTCAAAATACATACTTTTTAGGGTCATCATTATCTCCTTTAAAGCGTTACAAATGAACCAAGAAACGAAATATACCCGTTCGTATACTATGAAAAGAAAAAGCGTCACCGAGTAAAATGCGCATATAATCCTTTACGTTTTTTGTTTAGTTTAGTTCAGTTTAGTTGTGCTGTGCTGTGCTGTGCTGTGCTGTACTGCATAGCGACACTTTGCATTATGTCAGAACATTGCGTTGTGTCCTGTTGCAGCGTTGACTTTTTTGTGTCTTTGTAAATCTTCTTTTTTTTTTTTTTTTTTTTTTGGGCGCTCATGTGGTCATGTTTTGTAGCTTACTTTTGTCCGGTTAGAAATTATTATTGTTGTTGTTGTTGTTGTCGTTGAAGCGTCCACATATATGAGTGTTTTTATCTTGTTTCATATATGTATTCTCTGTGTTTCAACAACAACAAAAACAAAAACAACAACGTCCGCTAATGCACTACGAATTTCAATTACATTATGGGTAGCGTTCATCTACTTTTATGCAGTAAGCGCATAAAGCCACACTTTTGTATATATATATAAACATGGTAACACACACACACACAGACACTTACACATATATACATAAGTATTCATATAAACATTGATGTAAAAATGTATATTTACTGTATTAAACAGGGTGTTTCATTGTTTAATTTGGTATCGTATTTGTGATGTGACGATACTTTTTTTAAGTTAAAAATCTGCATATCAATTGAAAGACCCTTTAAAGTGTTTGCAAAACGCGAAACATTCATTTTACTTCTTGCTTGCGCCATTTTGTTAGCTTTTTATATAATTTTGTCGCTCTTTTGAACTGTCCACATAATGTCCGTCTGTCCGTATGTCCGTATGTCTGTCTGTCCGCACTTATTTAAGTACTACCTCACATATGCAGCGTTGTCCATTTGGCTTTGTGTTTTGTTTTGTTTCGTTTCGTTTTTTTTTTCCAGACGCTTACGTGTGACAGTCATAATAAAATTTTGCCACATACTGTACACTTTTGCTTTGAGCGTGTAATTTACTTCCCTTAAATTCACATTTTACTCACATAAAATAACGTAGTAATAATTTTTTAGTTAAGTAAAGACACATGTCTATCTCATTTGTTATATTTTTTAAAGATACAAAAAAAAAAAGGCAGCTTTTTTTAATAGAGTCTGTCCTTTCTACTTCTGAGAAAATTAATGTATTAATGTAGTTCAACTTGGAATTTAGTTGTAGAAAAAAAAAAATTTGTGTATCTTTAAATATGCTAAAATATATTGTATATTGTACATAGAAGATACATACATAAGATACTTGGTGAATGTTGCATGCATGCCAACGAGTACGAGTATCTGCAATTATAAATGTGAATTTTTGGCAAATAATTCAAAGCTGAATGCTGCAGTAATTTTACGACAATTGCATAAATACAAACATACAAACGCATACGATAAATATGTGTGTAACTAGATGCATAGATAGATAGTATAGCATATGTGAATGCGGCTGCATGCCGACCAAAAGACAGACAGACAGACAGTTAGACCATTCGAACGACTGAAAGACCGGAAGTACAACTATTAAATTTATATTAATTTGGCATTTGGCAACAATTACTTGGCAGCAGCAGCAGCACCAGCTCCACTAGCAGCAGCAGCAGCAGCGGCAATAGTTGTTCAACCGAATGCAGTAATATTTGTTGAGCAAATGAAATTGGTTGAATTTCTGAAAATGAGGCTGCTAGACGACATTTCTACTCATAGATACGTACTATGTTTGTATGTATTTAGAGGTGTACATATGTATGTACACACACACACATTTAACATTCAAGGCGGTAGTCATTAAGTGCCCAAGGATTTATTGTATCGTACAATAACTTTAATTACACTCGGACCATGAATAAAATATAAATACATACACACACATACGAGTATGTATGTATTTGTGGTGAAGGTGTTAGGGTGGCATCGTTGATAATGTTACACGAAACTAGACAAAGAAAACACAATGAAAGATTATTCTAAGCGATGCAGTACTCTATTATTGCTACACATACACACACCTACGCATTTATTTTGCATTTCGTTCATATATAAATAGATACTTAAGCCTAATTTAAGGAGCTTATAATAGTTCGCAAAAGGCAGCATTAAGAAATTTGGTAACTCTAGAAAAAATTGAGCATTATATGCTGCAATTAGCTATGCAATACCATTTATCTATTTATTATTCAGCAACATCCGTTCAAAAACTTGAAAATATGTCATAGATTTTTATAATAAGTCCAAGTTTTGACATAAATTTTCATAGGGCCATTATGTTTCTTGAGTGATCCGATGTAAAGTTAGCCAAAGAAGGCGTTGATCTGATACAAAGGGAACCAGAAGATTTACCAATCTGTCTAAGGAGACTGTATAGACTGGAGGATATTGCCTCGAACGAATTTGGAAAAAAAAGTTTTGGAGTATCTAAAACAATGTTTAAAATACCTAATAAGAGACTGCAGTATGCTGATCGGCATTCTAAAAGGTCATTGTCTCAGCGGCTGCTCATGCTAAAATGCTAGGAAACACAAATTAGAACGGTTACAGGAAACGTAAAAAGCATGGCACCCTAGAGTCCCTGGAGCACTTACTCTGCGGCTGCCCAGCACACTGGTTCGCCTAAACTGAAGAATGCCTGGCTCACACTGGTTCGCCTAGTCAGCTTAACATTGCGGCCAATCAAAAACCTAGCTAGCTTGGAATACTCCAAGACGAACCCGAATAGGCATTAGTAGGGACCCAACTGGTCTATGTGTGATTCCCAACCATTATGGGATCAGCCTTTCTAACCTAAGCTATGTTGTGAACCGAACCAAAATGTTTGTGAGATATATTGTTCTTCTCCATACGCTAAGGACAAGTCAGTGATATAAAAATATCATTTGATGCATTGAGTACCTGTTGAGTTTTCTGAAGATTCCTACGGAGCTTTAAGTACAACTGACAGCGATATAGACGAATGAATGAAGACGGACGGACGCATTAAAAGTCGGACGGATGAATGAACGAATTTCATAAATTGTATCTCCTTCGAATTAAGAAGAATTTTTATGACAACATCGAAAGTTTTGTCTCTTACTCGTATTATGGTGTTGCCAGATTTTATCTTTTGACGTACGTGTTGCCACTTTCCGATATATAAATAGCAACCCTCGTATTCTTTTTGAGATCGATACTATTGCATGTCTCGGCTTATAAATTTGATCGAAATGTATGTTTTAGCATAAATTTTTCTCTTCCAGGAAAACTCCGAATGAAAGCGATTTAAGGTGAAAACCGTTGTCTTATCTGAAATCTCATTCGACTTGGAGTTGGCAAGTCTGCATAAAAATATGTATTTCCGTTAGTGGTGGCCTACGATTCCTTTTTTATGATAATCGCTTGATTATTTGGAATATTAAAATTTAAATAAATATTCAAAATGTGAAAACTGTCAACGTTATCAAAGCCTGCGGAACTTTTGAGAGAACTGCTTAATCGCAATGACTTTTCGAAAATACTTACAGAATAATTTCCAAATTCCATTCACGTGTTATGCCATAGCGCTGCCCTCTAAATACTTCTTTTGTTTTGCTTTTTTTTGTCAGTTTTTCAGTTTTGAATTGAAAGCCTAGTTTTTGTGATCAATTTATTAATTAATTTGCGAGAAATTTTAACGCACACAATTACAAATTTATGTATAGACTTATGCATCTACAAATACAATTGAAGATAAGGAAATGCATTCATTCATTCATTCATATGCACACGTTTCATTCAGACAGACAGACGGACAGACAGACAGAGAAATTTAACAGTTGTTCAAAGCGAAATGAATTGAATTGAAATTGTTTCAATTTGCACAATATTTGCACAAGAATTCAATAATACATATCATCGTATATTCATTATAAGAGTATGTACTACGAGTATATAGATGAACTTAAATATCTTAATAAATATTAACTAGGTCTATTATTATAATTATTTGAGTCGTTACCTACTGATGCAAAACCATAAATATTTGATTTCTTTTCAATACGAATACGACTAGTTACTTAAGCATGTATTGTACATACATAGATGATTATAATAATTATTGACACTTAATTTTGTGTAACCTTAATGAAATTCCATAAATAAAAAAAGAAAATCTGCTATTTAAAATGAATAATTAGATGAAAGAGAGGGGCTGTCAACAATAGTGAAAACTAGTTATGGAAAAATAAATCACTTTCGGTGATTTTTTTTCACAGTGACAGCGCAAATAGTAGTGATTTTGTGTAACGGTCTCCGCGAACAGTGAAACTGTTCAGCAATCGCAGATTACTTTTCGCGAACTGCGATTTTATCAGTGTTTGAAGTCGCCACGATTTTCAAGTCACAATCGCTAATCACACTGCTGCTCAAAAATCACTCACACCAAAAATATTAGTCACTTCCTTACATAGCGCTAAAAGAGTTGCCCATAAAATACATTGGAGATTTGCCAAAAAAGATTTCGTCTCTATCTAGTTTTAGCGAATGTTCCATATACCTCCAAAATTTTGATATTTCTCTCGGATGTTCAAATCCATCTCTTTTTTTTTGTCAAATGACACAGGTTGACACGGAATATTATTCAAGCATAGGATTGTATTTTTCTTATGGATTTTTCATCGCTCAATGCGAATCTGGCCTTAAAAAGCTTCCATCCCGAGAGATTTTAAGAAAAATGTGTTTAAAGAGTCAAAGCAGCTGAACCTGAGTTGTTAGTAATCCCGAATCAGACTAAAATTTAAGCTTGAACCTTTCGTAACAGAACAGAGTCGCGACCAGATTCCTATTCAGATAAGTCTGATGCTTGAATCAAAAAAAGGATTATTATTTTTTTAAACTTTCCTAACTAATGAAACTCCATTCAAAACACTTATTACCAGTTAACTGATAGTTATTTTTCTAAAAAAATCTGTTCGTAACTCATTGTATCTTTCATGTTTGAAGTTTGTATATGCTGATTGGCACTCTTAGCTACTCTCGGAGTAGTACTTTCAGACCAAAGTTACACTTCTTTGCGGCGTGAGGTCTGGAGTATTGTCGGAAGACATGTCAGTGGAAGAGTTTTTTCGACTGTCGAGTCTTAGCAATGTGTTCCAGGCGGAAAAAAATGCTTTGCTTTGCGACTGGTACAGCTGGAGATTCGGGACAGATCAGTTTTCGATCTTTCGGATAGTCAAGTGGCCATCACATTACCACCTCTAAGCTAATAAGGGAATGTAAAAACCAACTTAATTTGGTTTGTCGCCCTTTGTCACACTTCTGGCTTTCCAGGGATTCAGAAAAACCCAGAGAAAAGTAATTTGACAAGCTGGCTAGAAGTGGTACATAGGATACATCCCAGCCAGTCGCGGCACAGGCCCCATTAAGTGCTAGGGTCACTCAAATTAGGAACCACTTGAACCCTTTATGCAATAACAAAAGGCAAAAAACTAAACTTATTTGGACAATGATTGAGCCTAAACGTAACAGAATTAGGACCTTGCGAGACTAACAACCGCCTTTATGGGGCGGTGAACTTGCAGCCAGACTAGGTATGCCTCTCAACAGAAATTGCAGAAGTTATAAAGAAGACGACACTCCAGAACCTCTAAAACACTTCATCTCTGTGTCTTTCCTGCATTAGCACAAAGCATTAGGCTGCTGGCAGAGTACAAGCTAAAACCGAAGCGATAGGCCATGCGATAGCGCAGTGTTGTATCTTTACAGCTTTCACACAAAAAAATTTTAAGCAGTGTTGTGCTGCGAAATACAACTCTGTGCTATCGCATGACCTATCGCTTCGCTTTTAGCTTTAACTCTGCGAGCAGCCTTAATAACAAAACATTATTTTTTAAGAAATAGGGTAAGCATATAAGTATTTCAATTTGCCTAAAGTATAAAATAAATAAATAAAAAAAAAAAACAAAATAACTATTTTTATTTTATTTAAATGAAAGCCAAAATGCCGATGTAATAAAATTTCATAAAATATTTATTTTAAGTTGATTTTTTTCTTGCTTTTTTATACCCGTCACACACAGTGTGGAGGGTATTATCATTTTGTCAGAAAGTTTGTAAAGCATTAAAGGAGACATCTTAGACCCTATAAAGTATATATATTCTTGATCAGCACGACGAGACGAGTCGATCTAGCCATGTCCGTCTGTCTGTCTGTCTGTCCGTCTGTCTGTCTGTATTTATGCGATTCATTCGCTCAGTTTTAAAGATATTGAACTGCAACTCGGAACTTAAGCTTTTCTCAGTCCTAAGCAGTTCAAGTATTAAAATCAAAGTGCCACGTCCATTTTAAGGTGTAGCCCCCCATACAAATTTACCGTTTTTTTCGGATTTTTGTATGAAAATAGCAATTATTTATGAATGTACTCACTCGAAGTTAGATAAAAATACTTCTAATGTCATCCAGTATCAAATCCAAGCTGCCACGCCCATTTTTAGATACAGAACGCCATACAAACTTAACGCCCATTTTCGAATTTAATATGAAAATAGCTATTATTTATGAATGTAGTCACACCAAGTTCAAATCCAAGCTGCCACGCCCATTTTTAACTATAGCCCCCATACAAATTTAACGACCGTTTTCGAATTTTTGTATAAAAAATAGGTATTATTTATGAGACTATTTAATCAAATTTATGTAAAAACACTTCTAATGATATCCAATAACAAATCCAAGGTGCCACGCATATTTTTAGCTATATTCCCCCACACAAACTTATCTATTATTTTCGAACAAATGTATGAAAAAGTAATAATTTTCGAATATATATTTATAAATGTATATAAGCCACTGATGATCACACTAAACTATTCAAAGATTCGTGTGACGGTATTTAAGCTTCGGTTCCACCGAAGTTAACGTTTTTACTTGTTTTTTTTTTTTTGGATGCTGGTGTTTAGCAAATCTTTTATTGCATTTCAAAAAGGCTTACTATTTTTTTTTTTTTTTGTAAATGTAAATATGCATTCAAAAACTTGGCTAAAACCACTATTGCTGCCCATTGGGCTATTCCATATGCTTCCGCTGATGCTGATGCTGATGCCAATGTTGATGACGTGTTTCCGGTTATGTTGCACAGTATGTCGTTTTGCAAGCCTAGCCTAGATTAGAATATAAAACAAAACACCCTGTGCAATTATACTCAACTTATTAGCATAGAACTGGTACTACATACTCGTATTTATTATAAGAGTTACGATTATACAAAAGAGATGTGGGAGTATTCTAGAGTTAAAAAGTATAGCATACGCCTAACATTGACAGCTGTAATATTTCGAGGGAAAAACTTTGCCTGTGCTACTTTGTTTTTTATTTTTTTTCATTTTGTAGGCTACCACATTCATGCAGACAGCGAAACGAAGAGAGACGTAGTAACTAAAAACCCAGACAATGGTCATTGGACATTAGAAGTACAGACAGACGGACAGCAGACAGAAACATGCACAGATAAGTTTTATACCTCTACAAGAATTGTTGTTGTTGCTGCTGCTGTTTTTGTCAGTAACTGCTGCTGTTGCTGCCGCTGCTGTTTGGCAATAAAAAAAAAACTGTACAAATATTTGGCAGTTAGCAGCGTAGACGCGCGCATATAACAAGTCTAAATGGAAAAAAAAAAAACAGAAAAGCTGCAAGGAATTTACAATGTAGCAAGGCGTTGTACCGCATACCCATGTAAAAAAAAAATATGGCAGACCTATAGAAAAAAAAAAAAAAAAACGCTCAACAAAGTTATAAAAAAGTAAATGAAAAAATAAAAACAAAAAATATGAAGGAAACTTGTTTGTTGCACAAAAACAAAAGCGCTTCCGCTTTTCATGTAAAATGACAGAAACAAGTGTTAATGGTTTTGGCTTAGGCGTTGCGGCTATGTTGCTAGTTACAACAACAACAACAACAACAAAGTCCTTTTTATATACGTAATAGTCTGCATGCATGTGCATATGTTTGCATTTTTCCCTTCGTTTTTTTTAGTTTTAAATGCTTAACTTAGGTTACTTCCGGTTTTTTTTTTTTTTTGCTTCCATTTTATTTCCTTTCCGACAACATTTTAGTTTAAACAGACAGCTTCGTATACTCCTTGACTCCTTTTATATTTGCTGTCGACTTTTTTTTCTTTTTTTGTGTAAAATTACAATAATGAAAATGTATTTGTAGCGAGAACTTGCCTAATTAGTTGAATATGAGCTCAGCGGCGCTATACTGCGACGTAGACCAATACAAATGCATATAATGAAAAAAAAAAAAAAAAAAAAACAAAACAAAATGGCTTGAATTTGCAGCGAGTTAGATTGTAGTTGAAATAAATAATGCTTACCAAACTATGTATTGCATTACGAGTAAAAAAAAAAAAAAATAAAATATGTCGTGACATTTGCTTCAGTGGAATGGAAAAAAATATGTGGTTGCTATTTTAGTAAAATTATGGAATAAATATGGAAACATATATGTAGTTTGTATGGTGACTATGGTGACAGTCTATAAGTTCTTAGGTACTACGAAGAATATATTTTTGTATAAATAAAAACATTCCACAAAGATCTACTTTACTCCAGGAAATGCCACATATTTGGATATGTTTTTATAGACATCATTTGTAACGCATTAAAGTAGGCAGATCCTATATAGATTCCATTGGGAACTTAAATTAATAAAGGCAGTTTCATATTAAAGGTATTGTATACGAAACAATGTTTCAGTTTCCAACGTTTCCAACCAATTAAAAATGAGCATCTTTTATATGAAGAAAAGTGCGATAGAGGATCATCGAAAATTAGTGGAAGTTTACGTCAAGCGTGCTCTATTTGAAAATTGTATGGGAGGAGGTTTGGTCGCTTTCAAAAGTATTAATCTTGAGCTCGAAGCTAAGGAACGGCCGAATCAAAGCAATCATTGCTCTATGTGAACCAATGCCAAACGCTTCAGGAGTTGTCAGAACCATTGGAAATGGATGTCAGCAAACACCTAAAAGTTTTAGGATTGATTCAAATGAAAGTAAACTGAGTGCCATACCGAGAGGCGTTTTTTCGCTTTTGAACAACTCCTCAAATGCAAAAAAAATGATATGTTTTTTTTTTTTCAACGCATTGTAACTTTCGATGGAAACCAAGAACAAAAATTCATGGTTTTTGCCCAGATAGCCATCAATATTCTTCCCAAAGCCGAATATTCATCGTGTAAAGCTTATGTTTTGTATTTAGTGGAACTATCGTGATCTACTGCAAGCGTCTCAAACCGAATGAAATGATTATGGGAAACCTCTATCTAAAGCAAAAACGGCTGGAATATGAAGAATGGTACGACAAATTGAATTGGCAGCATCACAATGCTCGGTCCAGACCTACTTGGAAACGCTGAATTGGAAAGTCCTACTCTTCAGACAAGGCTCCTTCTGATTATCACGTCTTCTGGTCGTTGAATCATGTCCTAGCCAAGCAGCCGTTCACTTCTAGCTAGCAATGGACAATACTTGAATAATTTAAGGTCCCAATAGCTATGTCCGTCTGCCTGTCCGCACAATAAATATTTTTTTCTTTTTCTAAGTATCCATTTTATATTTAAGTGTTAATTTGTCCAATAATCTGTTCACTATTTCATCAAATTTCTTCCAAGTATTTCATTGCGTTTTATTGAAAATTAAGTATATTTTTTATATACACAATTTTTGTTTAAATGAATAAAATAGTATAAATGTTTCTATGTCCACATTGTCTTTTGAAACCACTCAACCAATGAGTCCCAAATCGGTTTCATTTGAAAGGCAACAATGTAATCAAAATTATAGACCACTAAAACAATGCATTAGTCATATTCAATTTATTCATGAAGTCGATTTTCAACGTTTCCCATACAAAAATATTTAACATTTTTGTATGTTCTAATACTAGCGCCAATGTGTTGTATGTAGTCATGATGCAATCAAGCAATCAATCAATCAATCAATCAATCAATCAATCAAAAAAAAAAAAAAAAAAAATAGTAATACTGGTATTTTTTAGGACCTTTTGTATGTTTTTTTCAACAACATATTTACAAAAAATTTAACCGAAAAGTACTGCAATTGTACAAAAAGAACCGCAGCTGCGAAACGGAAAAGATCCGAAAGAGCAGTTGAATCGCCCGGATATCCGCTAATTTAATACAAAGCATAAAGATGATATTCCGCTTGTTTCTTCGAAAAGATAATGTTTTTTTATAGAACTATTTTTTTCTATCTATTTTTTTTCTTTGCAATATTAAAGGAAAATAAAATTATTTGGATTAAATATTGTTTTTTTACAAATTAAAAGTTTATAATGCTTTTAAAAATATTACAGAAAAAATCAAGCAACGCTACTAAAATACAAAAGAATTAAATAAATTTATATGGCAGCAAAAAGAAAAAAAAAAAAAGAGAAAACAAACTGCATAAACAGTAAAAAAATCTGAGCATCATTAATCTTTGCTTAATCATTTCGTTTTGCTTGACTTTATTGAGACGCGCATTGAATCAAGTTAAAGTTAAAAAGCAGCAGCAGCAGGATCAACACAGCTCGCAATGGCAATGGCAGCAGCTGTTAGAAGGTTAGCAGTGCGGCAGGACTTTGCTAGTATCTACAAGTTCAGCATGCAAATGAGTAAAGTTTATGGGGTGTCGACGATGACGACGACTTGGAAAATGAAAATGGTAGCGCGGGACACTTGAATTGGTAAAAGTAACTTCCGTTTTTGTTGTTGTCGCCGGCATCAATTGTTTTTGCCACTTTTGGCTTGACTGATTTTTTTTCTTCTTTTTCTTAACTTACCTTGCTCGATTTCAGCCAAAAAAAAAAAAAAAAAAAAAAACACAAACAAATGGCACAGGAAAGAAGGGCAAATTTCTCAATTACTTAGAAGCGTAATAAATTTTTACGCTTTACGCAACGTCAAACAGTAGTAACCAAGAAAAAGAAGAAGAAGCAAAGGAAGTATGAGAAGTGTGCAGCAAGTAGCAAGCAGCAGCAAGGCTACCACCTGATGTCACATAACATTTTTTTTTTTTTTGACTTTTTGTTTAGCTAAGCGACGCAGCTTACGAGAGTGGAATAATTTGTCATTAACATAAACATAAGTAACTCGGCTGTGTATATGCAATTATTTATTATACCACTCTCGTACGTCCATTTCAGTATAATTTCAGCTGGTAGTGACTTTTTCCTTGTGTTTGCTTTTTTTTTTTTTTTTTTCGCCAGCCTGCCTGCCTGCCATGTGAAAATAGATCGTTCGCGTTTAAATTTATTTTCGCAAGCGTCTAATGGCGGCAGCAGGTAATGGCATAAATTTTGTAGCATACTTTGCTGCGTTGTGTATGGTAGGAGCGCTGTGTCGTAGGTTGTGATATTACATTGAAGAGATTGAAGTTCAACTTTTATGCCTAACACAGAAATTAGAGTCGAAAGTAATTGATGCTGGCTGAAAAAAAAGTGAATTTTTACGACAATTTATTTGTGTAGAACAAAAACGAAAAAGAAAAAGAAAAAGAAGAAAAGTATAAACTTGATATAACGTATATATGTATGTATATGTATGTATGTGTGTGTGTGTGTGTCTGTGTTGCGTTTTTTTTTTTTTTGGTTTTATTCTGTTTGGTTTAGACACTTGATGTCAGTGCGTGCTGCGGTTGCACAGAAAACATACGTGCGTTGCGTATACGTAATAAATTGTTCTGTAGCGTAGCATAACTAAATAAAAAAAAAAAAAAAAAAAAAAAAAAAAAAAAAAAAAAGTAAAAAAAATAAAATAAAACATTGTTTTGTTGCTGTTGCTGCCAAATAGTCTTACTGATTTTAAAAATAATCATGATACATATACTCGTATGTATGTAGTATATATCTTTGTTTTTGCATACAATCTAGTTTAAATCCAGAAAAATAAATGATGAACGCTGCATTTGAGTATTGTATTTGTAGTCGACCACGCACACACATTGCTCTGTATTAAATAAAATAAAATACAATAGTCTTGATTTTTACCAAAAACAAAATCTGAATATTTTGGTCGATATTTTAAAAAAAATTAATGTCAATTTCTATAGTTTTTTCTGCACAAATAAATTTGATTGAGCAAAAACTTTAATTTCAGTGGAATCGAAGCTTGAATATCCATCAAACGAAATTCTGAAATCGCGAATGCAACCCATGTTGCAATTATTCCAGGTGACATATTCCGCCACTGTCTCTCTCTTAATTTGTTAACAAATTTTGTTGAGTATGCATGTTATGGTGAATTTATATAGTTTCACCTTAAAATGATCAGTTTTTATGTTCTTTATTTTGAGCAAACAACTGAAAAAATTTCAAAAATTTTAAATTTTTTCTAAAAGTTTGTTATACATTCTGTAAAATAAGTACCCGGAATCCATTTTCTTTGATTATTATGGTGTTGTTCACCCCGAGTTCCTCCTGGATGGTAAAAAGTTATTATAGATTTATTATTTATCCGTTTTGAGGCGCCTTCGCGAGAGCATTCGCAGAAAACGGCCGGAATTTAGGAAGGGCAACTCGTGAATCTCATTTTGCCATGATTTTACCAGAGTACAAACTCAATAAATAACATTTAGCAACCACCGTATTTGTCAGATTGGGCTCTCTGTGACTTTTTTCTGTTCCCAAAACAAAAATTGCCTCTTCGGCAAAGGAGTTTTAAGTCAATCGATTGTATCAAACAAAATTCGACGAAGTAGCTGAAGGCAATGCCTACGGCGGCCTATGAGCGGGCCTAATGAAAAAAAAAAAAAAATAGTTAAGTTTCCGGGTACTTATTTTACACAATGTAAGTTTTCAAAGTATATATTTTAATATAAAACAAGAAAAAACGTTAACTTCGGTAAAACCGAAGCTTAAATACCCGTCACACGAATCTTTAAAGAGTTTATGTGTAATCATCAGTGGTCACCCAAGATTACACACAATATTAATTTAAAATTTTAAGCTAAAAATACAGATATGTATAACAACATATTTCTTGAATATATCTGGAAACGGGCGGAAAGGTTGTATGCAAGAAACACCTGAAAATGGGCGTGGCACCATGATATTGGAAGAGTTTTTACCCAATATGGAGTAAATTCATGAATAAACAATAACCATTTTCATACAAAAAATCGAAAATGGTCCGAAAGTTTGTATAGGGTATACCAAAAAATGGGCGTGGCACATCTGATTTGACATTGGATGACATTAGAATGTTTTTAGCCAAATTGGAGTGAATATATGCATAAATAATTAGTATTTTTTTACAAAAAATCGGAAAAATCGGAAAAATCGGAAAAAAATAGAAAGTTTATATGGGGGCTATGCCTAAAAGAGGGCGTGGCATTTTGGCTTTGACACTGGATGTCAAAAGAAATGTTTTTACACAATTGGGAGCGAATACATTCATAAATAATTACAATTTTTATACAAAAAATCGGAAAAAAACGGTAAGTTTGTATGGGGGCTATACCTAAAAATGGGCGTGGCACTCTAATTCTCGAACTCATAATAGTCGTTGCCGAGAAAAGCTTAAGTTCCAAATTTCAGCTTAATATCTTTATATCTTCAATGAAAAAGATGCTTAGAAATATACAGACGGACAGACAGACGGACAGACAGACGGACATGGCTAGATCGATTCGTCTCGTCGAGCTGATCAAGAATATATATACTTTATGGGGTCTACGACGTCTCCTTCAATGCGTTACAAACTTTCAGACAAACTGAATATACCCTTCACACTATGTGTGGCGGGTATAAAAAAAATAGTGTTTTTTAAAAGCACCAAAAGCTGAAATTCCATCAAAATTATTTGATAACTTAAAAAAAAAAAAAAAAAAAAAAAAACAATACCGAAGCATGCAGCTGAATTTGGCCTAATATTTCCAAACAGATATAGGGTCTCCCATGCTCACCTAACGAATTGGTCACTTCAGAACATCACCACTTAATCAATTAATCACTGAATCAATTAATCTCTTAATTATTTATTCTGTGTTAACTAGTTAACTACTTAGCCAGTTAACCAGTTAATCAATTAACCACTTAATCAATTCATCACTTAACCAGTTAAGCAGCCGAAGCAAAAGTTGAGAAAAAAAATATAATGTTTGCTTACTATCTCTTTATCAATATTCATTGTACTCTTCTTTCAAGTTGTGGTGAAATCAAATAAAATTCACCATAAACTTAATTGTCAACTTTATGTAACCGAACATTTTCGGAATACTTAACCTGGAATAATTGAATTATGCTTATATCGAACAGCACCAAACGAACAGCCCAGCTCATGCGCCATAATAGACAGACCCTATCCGTGATGGTAGGAGCTCTCACGGGACATTGCCTGGTGGGAAGACATGCCGTCCGACTAGGGGTAGCCGCAAATGACTTCTGTAGGAGCTGTAGAAACGAGGAAGAGGAGGAGACAGTAGAACATTTTCTCTGCCATTGCCCAACTCTTGGATGAATAAGGTTTACCGTACTTGGTAGGCCGTTTCATAATAGCCTGGCGGAGATTGCATCAGTAAAGATTGGTGCAGTAGATGCCTTCATAAGAAAGTCGAGCTGGTTCGAGTAGGAGGATTATAGAGATCATATGGTATCACAATGGGCCTCTTTGGCCTAGGTGACGTCGCGAGAATTGCGGGCATTTTAACCTAACCTAACCTAATACATATTTCGTTTGCTAATTTGAAGAAACACATTTTTACCAGATGATAGGTTTGCATTTTCCCAAAGCAGTTTTTCATATATTTGACCGCCTCAGTCTTTTTAAAGGAAACAAAGATTTTACTTAAAATATTCTTTACACTTTTGTTGTTTTTTGTTGTAAATATTTAAAATTTTAAATAGACTTTTTTTTGCGTATTTTTCTGATTTATTTATTTTTTTTCTTATAAAAAAATATATTTCAAAAAGTTACAAAAAAGAATAAAATGAAAAAAAAAAAAAAAAATAATAAATAAATAAATAACTGACAACCTCAAAGCTGCAATTGAAGCACTTGAAGCAAGCAAAGCATAATCGACCACATTTGACAGGCAAATTTACACAAATTATCACGTTGACAGAGTCAACATGAATGCAACAATAAACACACACACACACACATAGACACAACCACATGCGCATAACATACGCAAATATCTACTAAATATATATAAATACACATACGTGTGTGTGTGTATACATATACACATGTACATATATTATAAAGATGTGTATGTAGTAGCAAGCAAAAAGCATCAAAATCAAAAAGGAGCATGCAAAGCGGCAAATAGCAGCAGCGGCAACAGAAGTAAATACGCATCATAATCTCATGACATCAAGTGACAATCAAAACCACAAACAGACAAACAGCATGACAGGCGGATATTGAGTATGTCTGCTCTAGAGTTATAGACGAGACGAAATGTTTTGGATAAATGTGTGTGTGGAAGAAATTGGAGGAGACTGTGCTTGCGTTGCGTTTGAGCGCTCTGGCGTTGATTGTTAAAGAAGAAAATAGGCAAAGACATTTGCTGACAACTGACAATCAAAATAAGGTGTACTCGTACTAACTGCATTGTGCTTGTGTGTGTGTGTGTGTGTGTGTATGTTTAATGACGATTAACTGCTGTTCAGCCGCAATTAACTGTGTACTAACGGAAATGAAGACACACACATACACACATACAAATTATATTTATGTATAGAAATTCAAATGAACATATCAAATATTACATATCTACATGTACATACTTATGTATGTGCGTATGTATGTATGTATATGTACCAATATGCCAGAAGATGGCCAGAGTCAATATATTATATATATATATATATATATATACAATATATTATTTATATATACAAATTTGTACACATCAAACAAATAAACAAACAAACAAAACAATGCAAATAATCAAGAGAAGCCAGGAAATAAATACAACGAATACAATGACAAATGCTAAATACATAAACACAAATAAACAAACAAACAAAGAAACAAACAAACCAACACTTGAAGCATTTAACAAGGTCTATTAATTTTACATATGACATACATACTCGTTGAGAGTATCTCTCTGTTATTGTGTAGATTGTTCAAGTACATACGAGTATGTAGTTAAATTAATGATCTGTAATCTATGACAGAAATGTTGTACAAAATCTTTAACAACAGATCATATCGTGAAGTTTTTTTTGTTTTCGTAAAGAAGATGGTTTCATGAGTGGTATTTTTTTCTGCTGCGATGCTGCGAATAGAGAATAAACATTACAATCTTTGATTTTACTTTATTGTGCAAAATAATTCATCAGCGAAGGAAAGTTATAAAAATAAGAAAATTTTACTTTTTCCAGAGCTGATATCCCACGTCAGTCAGTAATCAATTTTTATACCCGCCACACATAGTGTGAAGGGTATTATCAGTTTGTCAGAAAGTTTGTTAACGCATTAAAGGAGGCATCGGAGACCCCATAAAGTATATATATTATTGATCAGCTCGACGAGACGAATCGATCTAGCCATGTCCGTCTGTCTGTCCATCCGTCCGTCTGTCTGTCCGTCTGTCTGTCTGTATTTATGCGATTCATTCGCTCAGTTTTAAAGATATTGACCTGAAACTTTAAACTTAAGCTTTTTGTGTTAATAGGCAGTTTGTATGTCAGAACCAAGGTGCCAAGCCCACTTTTAGATATAGCCCCCGTACAAACTTACCATTTTTTTAGATTTTTTTGTGTGAAAATAGTTATTATTTATGAATGTTTTGACTACGAATCGGGTAAAAACACTTTTAATCCAATATCCATCCATCCAATACCAGAAGAAAGGTACCACGCCCATTTTTAAATATATGTTAGCCCCATGCAAACTTACCATTTTTTTCGATTTTTTGTATGAAAATTGTTATTATTTGTAAATGTATTTACTACAAATATGGGTAAAAGCACTTCTAATGACATCCAATTTCAAAAGAAAGGTGCCACGCCCATTTTTTGATATGGCCCCCATACAAACCAAGCGCCCATTTTTCAGATTTTGTATGAAAATAGTTCTTTTTTATGGATATATTCACTCCAATCTGTGTAAAATCACTTCTACTGTTATCCTATGAATATGCTTCCGATATGACCAGGATCAAGCCATTATAACATATAGACCCATACAAACTCACCTTCTATTTTTTTATTTTTTCAAGAAAATGAATAAAGTTTCGTGTGGTGGGTATTTGAGCTTCGGTGCTTCCGAAGTTAACGTTCTTGCTTGTTTATGTTAAAATACCATTTAAAATTCGACAAAATACCTAAATTTCGAACTAAAATTCCAAACACCAAAAAAATCCAATTACAAAACATGCAACGATTTTTTTTACTATTGCTCTCATATTTCTGAACAGAGATATCTTTTTTACAGGGTCTCACATGCTCACCTATCGAATTGCTTATTTCATACCTTCACCATTTAATCAATTAGTCACTTAAACAGCTAATTACTTAACCAGTTGATCAGCCAACCACTAAATCAGTTAATCACTTAACAAGTTAATCATTTAATAATATCACCACTTAATCATTTTACCACTTAATCAATTAATCACTTAATCAGTTACCTATTTCATCAGTCAATTACTTAACCAGTCAATTACTTAACCAGTTAATAACTTAACCAGTTAATTACTGAGCTAGTTAATTACTTAACGGGTTAATCACTTTACCACTTTTACACTTAATCAGTTAATCGTTTAACTAGTTGATTTCTTAATCAGTAAACCACTTAATTAGTTAATTTCTAGCCAGTTAATCACCTAAGCAGTAATTTCACCATTTAATCATTTCACCACTTAATCAGTTATTCACTTAACCACTTACACATTTCACCACATAAACACTTCACTACTTAATCTTTTCACTTCACCATTTTCTCAGTTAATTACTTATTTACTTGACCACATTATCACATGCTCACATACATACTTAACCAATTACACATTCGCACTATCATTATACACTATCTCTCTATCTTTCTCTAACTTTCTCTATCTTTCTCTATCTTTCTCTATCTTTCTCTATCTTTCTCTATCTTTCTCTATCTTTCTCTATCTTTCTCTATCTTTCTCTATCTTTCTCTATCTTTCTTTATCTTTCTTTCTCCCACTCTCTCTCACTCCATCTTTTTCTATGTCTCCCTTTCTCACTCTCTTTCTCTCTCTTTCTCGTTCTCTTTTTCTGTCTTTCTCTCTCTCTTGTTCTCTCTCTTTTTCCTTTCTCCCTCTCTCTCTCTCTCTCTCGGGCAAGTGTTCGTTTATAGCTTTAACATTGTATATGAATGAAATTGAGTGCGGTTATGAAAAGGTGTTTAGAGATCTACAAGAGTCGAAACTCAAATTAAAGAGTTTAATTGTATGTACCTGCAATGCGAGAGTATAATACACAGCAAATATTCAGTTGTACTTACTGTGTACATATTGTACTCCACTCCTTTTCCACCGTTTCTTTTTCTACTGAGGCTTTTCTGCTTTCATGTTGGACAACTAAAAAGATATTAGAAATAGTTGGGAACGTATGAGAGAGCATTTGAGGCCTTTAAATCCAGTCATCAGAAAAAAACTCAATATTTATTTTAGGAATACTTGCGACTTTCGCAACTAGAAAAATGCTACAATAAATTAGCCATTTCCAGCACCTTTAGTATTATTTTTGCTTTTTATTTCTTTTGTGCTGCTGGCGATTTGCTTTCTGACTGTTTACAAAAAGAACAAACAAAAGAAAATTTATCATACCAGTGTGTATGTGTGTGTGTGTCAAATGCACGCACATTCATTGCTATAGCTCCTGCCATTTCCGTTTCCTTTTTCGTTCGTATAATTGCATACGTTTAATATAATAAATTTATTTGCTGCTCATACGCTCGCTGTGTTGTTTTTTTTTTTTTTGCTGCTCTACTGACTGACTTGACACTTAATTGACATATTTCACAAAAAAAAAAAATACAATCACAAATGTTTAACTGTTGCGCATCCTAAACTCAAACGCACATACACACACAATGTTCATACAAAATGACGATAAAGCACTTTGATAAAGTGTAGAAAAAAAATTGTTGCAGTAAAAATATAAAAAAATAAATTTAAAGTTAAAAAATTTAAAAAAAAATTTTTTTTTAAAATATAAAATACAAAAATATTTATTCTATTCATGATTACCATAGTTACTATTGCTGCTTTTGTTGTTATTCGTATTGTTTGTCATGTTTTCTATGCTTTTTGTTTAATTAGATTTCTTAAGAGAAACCACAATGACCACAAATTTTCTTAAGTAGAAACTAAATATGCTACCCAAAGCTTCTTCTATTGCGTTGCTTCTGTCTATTCTCAAAAGCACTTCTCAAACAAAGAAAACAAAAAGCATAGTCGCTGGAATTGAACCATGTTAAATTTTGAAAAAGAGTGTTGGCTGCAGCAGACTGCAAAATAACCGCAGAGGTTGGCTTCTTTTCTTCTAACTATTTTCAATTAAAATCGATGCACACCAAGAAGCAGTATATAGTCGATAAGATAGTTTTTGATTCTATTGGGTACCATGCTACATATTAATATTCTTTTTGTTGTTGTTGTTGTTGTTGTTAGACAGTCATACCACAGGAAGTCAGGCACGCAGTCTGGCAGGCACTCAAATCAAGGCAAGACGTACTAAAAGCCAAACGAAAATGTTCATTTCTCAAGTATTTTTCTTATTAAAATACCAGAAAATTTTCTTGCTATTTTGCAGTGCATGTAGTCACATTGCACAGTAGTTAAAAAAATGAAGTTTTTAAATAAAAAGGAAATAACAAAATTTTTATAAGATAATACAACAACTTTAGAAAGTATAGTGGTATTTTGGGGGCAAAGAAATAATGAATTTCATAATTCTTACGTTGCAGTTTGATAAAGAAGCATCGACTATTTGTTTTTTTTTTAAATATAGTATTTTTTTTTTGATTAAATAAATCGAGTGAAGTCGAGTTTCAAATCACGAAAATTACTACCCAATTTGAAAATAAAAAAAATAAG
Source organism: Leucophenga varia (assembly GCA_018903435.1). Lineage (NCBI taxonomy): Eukaryota > Metazoa > Arthropoda > Insecta > Diptera > Drosophilidae > Leucophenga > Leucophenga varia. Next base: position 261,044 of record JAEIFJ010002505.1, on the reverse strand, counting down.
TTGCATACATTTTGGCGTAACTTTTGTTGACGTAAATTATGATAATTTATGAAACAATTATAAAAAACAAAAACAAATTTTATAAAGACAAGAAAAAAAAATTAACTTCGGTGGAACCGAAGCTTACATACCTGTCACACATCATTTGAAGTGGATAGATCTTCGTGTGCAGCATGTGTATTAAATTTTATCTTAAAATACTAAACAAATTAAAAATATTCTTTAAAGTTTAGAAATTTGCGGCCAAATCTGAACTTATTTTAGACTGAAGATTTGGCTTTATATATGAAGCATTTGTACCATATTTGAAGCCATTCGCTTTATAAATACATTTTTCTTATAAACCCTTGACTAAATTATGAACGTTTGTATGCGGGCTATACCTAAAAGTGGGCGTGTACACAGGACCTAGAAAAGCTTTAGTTTTAAATTGCAGCCAAATATCTTTAAAACTGAGGAATAAATCACGCAGCAACCGACAGACGGACAGACAGACGGACATGGGTAAATCGATTCGTCTTGTCGAGGTGATCATGAATATATATACTTTATACGGTCTACGATGCGTCCTTTAATGCGTTACAAACTTTCCGTCAAACTGAATATACCTGTTTCACACTATTTGTGACAGTTAAAAAATATGTTGCATACTTTTTGGCGTGAATTTTGTAAAAGTTATAAACTATAACAATACAAAATTAAAAAAAAGGAAAAGCAATTTGAATTAAGAAAACCTATTTAGCAAAAAATTATTTAATGCATTTGCACCACAGTGACTTGCGCTTTAAGAACAAAATTTCGTATACAATCTGCTTAAGCTAAAGCTTTGATTATTTGTGCAGCAGAAAGTTTCACTTGGCATTATCCTTTGAGCAGAACAAATTTTTATTGAGAGAATATCTTTTATTTATTTTTTTTTTTTATTTTGTTTTGTTTTGTTTTTTTGCTTAGTTGCCACCACTTTCTGACTTTGCTAGAAATATTTTGGCCACGACAAAGCTGACAATAAACATGTTTATTTTTAATTTTAAATGCAGCAGCAAGAGCAGCAAGAGCAGCGCTGAAGCAAGTCATGATTAAATATGGCAGTTAGAGTTAAAAAGAAAGAAAAAACGAAAAGAAAAGACAATGTATAAGCGAAAAGGATAATAAAAATAAACTCAATTAAAAATGACTAAACGAAAGATAATAGCTGCAGCGCTGTCATCTCAGCTGACGTTTATCTTTCTTTCTCTCTCTCTCTTGTCTCTCTGTTGTAACTGTACGTCCTTCCGTCTGTCTGTCTGTGTATCTGTTTCTTGGTTGCCGCTAGCGACTGTTGCAAAATTATGCAAATTGAATACAGCTCGCATATCCTGCTACGACAGCGTTGCTCTGATGACAATAAGAATGGCTAAATTTACAACTAACGCAATGCGCGGACTGTTGCTGCTGCTGTTGCTGTTGCTGGTTCTACTCATGTGCTACATTTTCTTATATTTCCCCTCATTTCATTTTTTCATTTTTTTTTTTGTTCCGTTGCAAGTCAATTTAGTTGCGTCTTACAAGTCCTTTGTGCTGTTGCTTGCGGCCGTGCTTTCATTTCTTTTCTTTTCTTTTGCTTATTTTAGTTGTGATCATTAATCTTCTTTGACGCGCTAAAATCATGAATATCAAATTAGTTGGCATATTAGTCAATGGATTTCTTTGTCGAAGACAGCAGCACAAGCAACACACAGAAAGGATTACCTTGTATATATGCGTTGCTATATTAACTCCTACATACATACATATATAACGTATCCTGTCATTTTGTATACATAGTGACGCTGAGTTACCGCTCTGTTGAATTTGGTGCTAATATGACAAGCGTTAAATGTACGCGCGAATAGCTTAAAGCAGTCATTCAGTCACACAGACAGACAGACAGACAGACAGACAGCACGACGACGACGATGACAGTCAACCCAGTCAGCTAGGGAGATAAAAATTAAAAGCAAGCAGAAAATTTAATAAAAAGCGCAAAAGCTTCATGACATTTTCGCTTTATGCATAATTTACTGACAGTTTTTTTTTTCCTTTCCTTTCTTTTTCAATCTTTTTTTTTACATATATAAAAAACACGCACACACTCACACACAGCTTTGTAAGCATGTATGTATGCTTCTACTACTTATCTACATGTAATAAAGTCAGTTGTAAAAGGTGCGTATACGTAATAATAATAATAATGATAAACTCATGCCATCACTTTTGTATTCAGTTTATAAATAAGCATATTTTTTTTTTGTTTTTTTTTGATGTGTGTCAAAGCTAATTAACTAAGGATTTGTTTGTCTTCGCTTCTTTTTTTTTGAGGGATTTATTCCAATTTTAACACACAAAATGAAACGAGGATAATTTGAAAAGTTTTTTTTTTTTTTTTTTACAGAGTAAATTAATAATGCTTTTCTGATTTGATTTTTAAATTTTTAAATAATTTTTATAAGTTTTTTTTTTATTTTATTTGTAATTAAAATGAGCTAATGAAGCTGAAAAACTAATTTCAAGTTTTTTGATTAGCAATGCTGGATGTCGCCATGTCCAGAAAGACCGACAGACAGACAGACATTCACTTACACAAATAAAAATATGTTTATAACTCTAAATGCTGATCAGGAATATATATATTCTTATTAGAGCATTTTTATTATTTTGTGAAATTAGTTGAAATTTTTTTAAAAAATATTTTTTTTTTTTTTTTTTTGCAAATTTATTAAACAACCCAATTTTTTTTTTTTTTTTTTTTTTTTGCTGGATTTTGTTTGGCCTAAATGTCAAACCATTTTTAAATACAAATAAGTTTTAATTTTAAACATAATATTTTAAGCACTGTGAATCTTTTGTTTTTGTTTTTGTTTTTAATGAAATGGGTAACATTGCCAAAGTTGTTTGGCCAACAAAATTTGTTAATTATTAATTTTATGCAAAAAAAAAATGTTTTGTTTCGTTTTGTGTGCTTTTTTAATATGCCTAGAAGCGCATGCTGTGCTCTATCAAATTTTGTTTTGTTCGGATTGAGTCATAAAAGTTTCGTTTCTATAATTAACATAATTTTTTGTTTAATATTAAAAACAAAATAAAATACCTTGTCAAATTTTAATACAAATTAATTTCATTTCAGACAAATATGGTATTTTTTGTCTTTTAAAATATTAACGAAATAATTAGGTGTCGTAGGACAAAACTTTGGAAGTCTCTCGAAAGATATACAAGCAGTTTTCTGACAGAAATTTGCGCAAAATTCAATGAGCACAAATCAGTATGGGAATTATCAAAACGGTGTTATACAGCCATGCTCCAATGAACGGAATCGTAAAAATTATCGCCAGAGTTTGAGTCAGTGAAATGAAAAGTAAATGTAAAAATTATATATACGAGGTGTGTTCAAAAAGTATCGCATATTTTGTGTGTTTTTTTTTTTTTTAAATTATTAATTTATTCATGAACATCTATTTTGTCCCCTTTAAAGTAATCCCTCCCAATAAAATACACCTATGCCAACGTTTTTTCCAATCCTCGAAACATGCCAAATAGTTCCTTTCCGGTATAGCCATCAGCTCCTTCTTCGATTTAGCTTTTATCTCCTCAATCGGCTCGAAACGCGTTCCCCGGAGTGGTCTCTTGAGTTTTGGGAATAGCCAGAAATCACATGGAGCCAAATCAGGCGAATACGGTGGTTGCGGAACGATATTGGTTGAATTTTTGGCAAAAAAGTAACGAAAAATCAGTACAGTTTTTAAAAAAAATCATAATTTTTGGTACCAACCGAGACTTGACACGTTTGAGGCCCAAAACATCCTTCAAAATTGTATTAATTGATCCTTTCGATACGCCAATTGCATCAGCAATGTCTCTCAAAGTTAATCGACGGTGTGCAAGCACTAATTCCTCTACTTTTTGATGTGAGCATCGTCCGTTTTGGTCGATGGTTGATCAGGGAGCTCTTCGTCTTCAACACGTTCGCAACCTTCTTTCAACAATTTATACCAATCAAATGTTGTTGATTTTCGTAGAGCTCGGTCCCCATAAGCCTTCTTCAACATTTTTTTCCATTTATTCCATTCAGAAAAAAAAATTTATACAGGTTCTTTGATCCATTTTTTTGAATAGGTAAAAATCGAAAACGATCCAAAAACACGTGCAAGCAAAGCAGCTGTCAACAATTAAGTGAACATTCAAAATGGCCGGGCTTGTCGGCATAAGTGACAGACATGAGTATCAACATAACGCCACAAAAAAAACGAAATTCGAATATACGTAACCCGCGAAAATTCAAAATTCGCGATAATGTTTGAACACACCTCGTATAAAATATTTAAAATGTTTCTATGTCCGCTATGAACTTTGAAACCATCCAACCGATGAGTCCAAACCGGTTCAATTTGAATGGCAACAATGTTAGTAAATTAAAATTAGACTAAAACAATGCATTAGACACATTTAGCGCTGCCCAATTGTGGAATAAAAAAATTTGGTATTTTTTAGTATGTTTTTATGTTAATCCTAAAGATATTTCGGTCGCACTGCATTAAATAAAAAAAAGACATATAAAGGCAAATGCCATCTAAGAGAACTCAATTGCACAAAAAACAGTAGATGCGAAACGGGAAAAAAGCGGAAAGAGCAGCCGAAACGCCCGTACAACATAGTAGCACACGACGGGTATTCGCTATGTTACATAAAAAAGCTACTGACGATTATATAAGAATATTTTTTATTTGATTCTGTAATGTTTATAGATTTTAGCTTTAATATCATTCAAATTTTAAATAATTTTCTTCACATACCTAAATTAACACGGAAATGTGACATATGCCAACGATCTGGATCTGGACAATAAGACAATAACAACAATAATTGAAAATATCTTTAAAATTATACGATTTTAGATGTAAGCAGACATAAAATAATTCAAATCAATTTTCAAATAATTTTGCAGAAACAATAACAAAAACTAAAAAAAGAAAAAAATAAAAAAGCGCAAAGACGAAAAATAAAATTAAGTAAAATATTCCCAAAGGCATTTGTCAACGCGTCAAAATGCTAAAATCAACAACTTTAAAACATTTTACATTTTATAAACAAAAACAAAATGAAAAAGAAAAACGAAAAATACGAAAACCGAAAAATGGCGTCATAAAGCTGCCACACGAATAAAGTCAGTCAAAAAGGCGGGGGAGCAATATTTGTGGCGGGTATACAAAGGTGTCACCGGATTGATGTGTAGTTAGGTTCCGCGCGGCGTGAAAATATTGTCATAAATCATTTTGTTGCTGCGGCTGTGAATATGCCATACAAATGACAAACGTTGGACGGGCGGTTGCACGAACGAAGGACATACAGACAGACAGACAGACAAATACACAGACAGACAGACAGACAGATAGGAAGCGAATGGTTTGGCTTTAAGTAAATGAATGAATAAATGAATGAATGAATGCATGGGAAAAGCAATTGCAAAACTCGGTGTGGCGCATTGGTCTTTCATTTTGGTGTTCGCATGACCATTAGGGTCACATAAAAATTTTGCTATTGTTTATAGAGTAGAATAATTTGTTGGTGCAACTAGCATTATTCTGTTCTGCTCTGTTCTGTCTCGTTTGCCCTTCTTTCGACTCTGCAAATACCATAAACCTAAAAATAAAATACATTCAACAAATTGAAAAATGTTAAACTGGCAACAACAACAACAACAACAAGAACAGCGTTTCTGATACAAAGCCAAAGTTGAGCATCTGTTGATGCTTACTCACCTCATCTGTTAGGAAGGTACAGGTAGGTAGGAACTAAAATAATTTGTTGCTTTGCTTAGAGCCAAACTCAAGTTTGCAGGTGGCAGCAACAGCGACAACAACAACAACAACAACGGTTGGCATCCTACAGCGCGCGCACGCGGACATTTTAAACGTTTAATAAAACAATTTTTCACAAAAAGTTTTGTGCGACATGCCACGCTTTACTCCTCCACTTAACTACTACTCGATGCCACTCCACTCGATGCCACTTTACTTCACTCGATGTCGCTTTGTGCGCGTTTGTTCATTATTTAAATAAAACATAAAAAAAAAAAAAATAATAAAAAATAAAAAATTAATAAAAAAAAAAGTTAAATAAATTCAAATTAAATAAGATTAATTTGCCAACGTTCAGAATATTTTGGATTTATTAGATAGTTTCGGAACTAGCTACTAAATCTGAAGCGAAAGTTTGTGTAAACATTTCTTTGAAAATTCACAAAATTTTATTTTAAGAATATTTTTTCGAAGTCGCTAAACAAGTCTCGATTTAAGAACGATTGTTCTTGATACAAAGAACTTATGTTCTTGATAAAAAGATCATTTGTCCTTGATACAAAGAACTTTTGTTCTTACCACAAAGAACTTTTGTTCTTGATACAAAGATCATTTGTCCTTGATACAAATAACTTTTGTTCTTGAAACAAAAAAATTTTTGTTCTTGAAACAAAGAACTTTTGTTCTTGATACAAAGAACTTTTGTTTCTGATACAAATAACTTTTGTTCTTGATACAAAGAACTTTTGTTCTTGATACAAAGAACTTTTGCTCTTGATAAAAAGAACATTTGCTCTTGATAAAAGAACATTTGTCCTTGATACAAAGAACTTTTGTTCTTGATACAAAGAACTTATGTTCTTGATACAAATAACTTTTTCTTGTTCTTGATACAAAAACTTATGTTCTTGAAACAAAGAACTTTTGTTCTTGATACAAAGAACTTTTGCTCTTGATAAAAAGAACATTTGCTCTTGATAAAAAGAACATTTGTCCTTGATACAAAGAACTTTTGTTCTTGATACAAAGAACTTATGTTCTTGATACAAATAACTTTTATGTTCTTGAAACAAAAAGAACTTTTGTTCTTGATACAAAGAACTTTTGTTCTTAACACAAAGAGCTTTTGTTCTTGATACAAAGATCATTTTTCTTTGAACAAATAACTTTTGTTCTTGAAACAAAAAACTTATGTTCTTGAAACAAAGAACTTTTGTTCTTGATACAAAGAACTTTTGTTCTTGATACAAAGAACTTTTGTTCTTGATAAAAAGAACATTTGTCCTTGATACAAAAAACTTTTTGTTCTTGATACAAAGAACTTTTGCTCTTGATACAAATAACTTTTGTTCTTGATACAAAGAACTTTTGTTCTTGATACAAAGAACTTTTTGCTCTTGATAAAAAGAACATTTGCTCTTGATAAAAAGAACATTTGTCCTTGATACAAAGAACTTTTGTTCTTGATACAAATAACTTTTGTTCTTGATACAAAAAACTTATGTTCTTGAAAACAAAGAACTTTTGTTCTTGATACAAATAACTTTTGTTCTTGATACAAAGAACTTTTGTTCTTGATACAAAGAACTTTTGCTCTTGATAAAAAGAACATTTGCTCTTGATAAAAAGAACATTTGTCCTTGATACAAAGAACTTTTTGTTCTTGATACAAGGAACTTTTGTTCTTGATACAAATAACTTTTGTTCTTGAAACAAAAAAACTTATGTTCTTGAAACAAAGAACTTTTGTTCTTGATACAAAGAACTTTTGTTCTTAATACAAAGAGCTTTTGTTCTTGATACAAAGAACTCTTTGTTCTTGATACAAACACCGATAGTTCTTGATCAAAATAAAGTTTGTACAAGAGTTATTTATGCTTAATGCAAGTACCAATTGGCAACTTTTCGTTTGTTTTAAGTACCAAAAACGAACAGATACACCCAAAACATTCATATATACCATATACCATACCATATAGCATACAAATATGTAAGTATGAGTGTGTTTATTATTGTTATTGTTGTGTCTAGTAAAAGCGTTGACTCTATTGTTGCTACATCTGGTTGACAAAATGTCAAGTGCTTTGCCATTGTTACAGTTGCTGCTGGTGGTGCTGTTGCTGTCGTTGTCACTGTGAGCGTGATTTTGGTCACTTAGAGGCAACTTCTGTGCATAATTCCACTCAACGCCACTTGAAAATGACTAATGATGGCGACGACCAAAGCTGCTTTTGGTCGCCATTGCTTTTCATAGATTAGAGAGTAGCGGATGTGAAGTACATACTTTGTATATATGTGTGTGTGTGTGTGTGTGTGTGTGTGTGTTTGTGTTCCTTGCTTAATAATAGTACATACTATACAATAGTTATAGGCGCGCGCAAAAGAGTTAAGTTTAGTTGAGTTAAGTCAATTTGACTCGAGTAGTAGTAGCAGTTGTTATTGTTGTTATTGTTGTCATTGTTATGTTGTTGTTGTTGCTGTACATATAGCATGAAGAGTACCTGACAAGTACAACAACAAAAAGCAACCACAACGACAAAAGAACATTAAACAAACTAGCTATTGAATCAACAAAGAAATGTAAATATAGTAAATCAAATTAGAGTGTATAATAAAGAGAGAGAGAGAGGGGTAGAGAGCGACAGAAAAATTAACCCTTTTTTGTACAAGAAAAAATATAAAGTAAAGCAAAAAAAAAAAAAATAATAATATTTGACGTTTTAAAGAGATGTGTACCAAATATACTCGACTCGAGATAGAAATATTATTCGTTTTCCGGTTTGTAAAATCCTTCGAAATTAAAAAAGACAACTTTTAAAATTCTAAAATTGTTCTTATCAAACGCCACCAAATGCCCCTAACAGATCAAAACGGTCGCGATGTTGTTTTTATAATCTGTACCAAAAGGGTATGTAATAATCAGAAAAAGACAAGAAAGCCTCTATAAAGAATATATCTTATCAGCATTGAAAAGAGAGTCTAACTAGCTATGTATGTATGTATGTATATATGTCTGCACGTCCGTCTTTCAGCCCATCTGTCCGTTCGTCTGCCTGCCTATTCTGCCGTTTATCTCGGCAATTTTAAGAGGTGGAGCGACTATTTTTGAAGATTAGTCTCTCCTGAGCTGTCAAGTACTTCCTTACAAATAGATTTCCTTAGCCTAATCAAACCTACCCCAATAACGTTGAGTTTTTCTAAAAAACAAAAAAAAAAAACATTGTTGTTTCTTAACCTTGGAACGCTCAAGTTAGTTTAAATTAGGCCCATGATGGTCCCAGCGTACTATCCCAATGTGGGTAAGGCCAAATAAATTTTTGATATACAAATATGCCCCAACATTGAAAGGTGATGTAGTAGTTATGTCTTTCTGTCTGTCTTTCTGTCTGTCTTTCTGTCTGTCTTTCTGTCTTTCTGTCTGTCTTTCTGTCTGTCTTTCTGTCCTTCCGACCGGTTTTTCTCGAACCCCATTTTAAGGGCTTCCCCCATACAAACGTACCCAAAATTTTCTGTCGAAATGGCGCATACAATATGGCGACCACCTAGTATCTAGGATATGAATCTGATCAGATTTTGCATTTCTTGGTCGGCATATTGCATCCACCATTTTGAAATTGAAAATAAAATTTGGATCCAGTGACCCCAAAAATCCCCGAGTAATAAATTTCAAGCAAATATAAGAAGTTTTAAAAATATTTTTTGACCCTTCTCCACACCCTCAATGGGTGTTTTCAATCCAAAAATTTAGACCTTTGCCGATTAAAAAAATGCGTGTCTATTTTGTTTCTAGATCACTCAAAAACCCATAACTTTGTTAAGATTAGTGAGTAACACTTGAGTAGCTTTACTTGTGAGTCCATTTTAGGACACCAAACTACTTAAAACTCCCAATAAAACTTTCAGGAATTATCTACATAAAAATTAAAAAATTGTATACAAACATCTAATGAAGTTGATGAATATTTAAAATTCTCATTTTACTCGCGCAAATTGAATATTTTTAAAAACAAACCTCGTTCAATAGAATATACAAATAGTTTCATTTAAAGTTCAAATGATAACTTTTTTACTTAGCATACATAAACACATACACAAACACACACACACACACACACGTAATTTAGGCCCACTTTAGTCAGCGTCAATATTTTTGTAACCCTGCAGCAATTAAAACAGTTTCCAATACTCCCACACACACACACACAAAACGTACATAAACATCTAAAAGAGATAGACCTTTTTTACATACTTCCACACTTTATCTCTCTCCCCCTCGCTTATATTCTATATATGAGTTATCCTTTTTTGCGCTTTTATTTGTTTGTATTTGTGCACAAAGTGATTTTTCTAAGCTGTCAAAAACATGAAGTGCACTCGCTAATTTTCAACAAGCAAATGCCTTTTTTTTTTGTTTTTTTTTAGAGGTTAGAAATGAGTCGATAACGTAAGGGACCACCACCGCACTGACACATACTCACATACATGCATATTGTAGATAGAAATAGATCCATGCAACCATCCATCCATCCATCCATCCATTCATCTATCCATTCATTCAACAGACAGTTATGACTGATGAAGCAAACAGAATTTTTGTTTGTTTCAAAACTAATGACAATTTCACACTCTAACTTTTTCATACCCTACACATATTTGTTATGAAAATGATTTTATTAGTTTGCCAAAGTTGTTTGTAGGGGTAGCTCTTCTGGCGTTGGTTTTGTTTTTTTTTTTTTGGCTACCGCAAAAATATAAAAGAATTTTGAAATTTGATGTGATTCAACGAAAAGGGTATCAAATGGCGCCCCTATCCCTCGTGTTGAGTCTGAGGAGTTGCTTTGGAAAACTTAAGATTAAACTTAAACTTAAGATTAATAAATCCCCTTGATACGATGGGATTGACGCTATCAAAGCCATGCCTCCAAATTGAATACTGCTTCTCCTTAACATCATTAAGAACTGCTTTCAGCTAGTTCACTTCCCCACCCAGTGAAAATGCGCCGAAATTATATTAATTCAAAAATCAAAGAAACCTGCAGCCAATCTCTCTTCATATCATCCAATAAGTTTATTGGCGGCTCTCTCCAAAGTAACTGAAAGATTGCATGGCAGTCATTCTCGATGTACTATAAGCTGCTCAGATCATACATTGTCTGCAGAAAATTTTATGTTAAAAGCGGAGATGAGAGATTGTCGATCAGAGCCGTTAGAGCAGGAGTCCTCCAGCGAGGTGGTCTGGGCACAATCTTATACCTCCTATATACTGCGAACATGCCAACGATTTCAGATTCCAGGCTGCTAACTACCACATACGTCGTCGACACGGCCTTCTAAGATAGTGACATCTCTCCTTAAACTGCCACCGATATGCTTCAGATGCAGCTGGATACGCTTAACTCCTGACTAAAAGGACGGAATGTAATGGTTAACCCGTAGAAATCCACGCAAGCAACTTTTTCCTTAAGAAGAGGAGGTTGCCCCCAGGTTCAAGTGGATGGTTCACCTAACCCAACCAGTGACACCGCCAAGTACCAAGGTCTGGTGCTCGATAGAAGGTTGACATGGAGGCCACACCTTATCAATAAGAAAAAAAAAAAAAATTGAAAGCTAGGTTGAAAAAGTATCTATGGCTTCTAGAAAAAAGATCCACCCTGAGGCTACGCGTTAAGATTCTTGTTTATAAAATACTCCGCACAATCTCCAATGCGCACCCGTTCCAGACGAATAAGGATATACACAATGAGTTCGGGGATTCGGGTTCGGGAGTTTGGCAAAGTCTACTTGGAGAGACTGGTCATAAACCTGTTAAACAACAGCGCGGTCACCCGCCGCTTACGTAGAGACCACCCGCTGGATCTGCGAATAAGTTGAATAAGTTGAATAAGTTTATCTCCTTTCCCAACGACACCAACCCCTTCCCTATTTTCTCCAACCCAACACCCCGCTTTGATTGTCCTAAAGGATAGATTGCAATAAAACAATTCAGTTTAAAAAATTTTAAGAGGGTATCAAAGATTTGTTACAATTCAAATCATATTCAATGCTTTTATTACTTTTCTAAATTTTTTTTTTTTTTTTTTAATTTGTCCAAAAACAAAAATATTTGCTGACACAAAAATTGTTTATTGGCGCTTTGGGTAAAATAAAAAAAGAAAAAAATAAAGGGAAAAGTGTTGAAATGTTTCCAATAACATTTTAGCGCGCAACAGTGCAGCGGAGTCGAGGCGGCGACGGAATGAAATGTTGAAATACAAAAATGATAAATTTTCGTTTGACTTTAAATTAGCTTGGAGCTTGGAGAAAACTTTTGCCTTAATGCGCTTATGACAGCCATTTAGTACATTTGACCACTAAATCATTTGTAAAATGCAATTAATGAGTTACTTTTGCACTTTGTAAAGTGTCCTTTTTGGCAGCAGCACCAGAAGTAGTTGTTGTATTCCTTTGGAGAATTGTGTTAATGAGCGACAGCAGAAAAAGCAGTGAAAAACAACACAGAAAAAAAAAAAAACAAAACAAAAGCAAAAGCAGCAATTCTATAACAAGAATCATCAATAAGGCAAAGAAATTAAATGAAATCAAATTAAGCAAACTAAATGAGCAAAACAGCGCAATCGTAGTCAAAAAGGACACTAAAACATGGCAAGGAATACATATATACGCTGTGCATAAAGGAGTAAATGAATGTAGTATCTACAAATAAACAGTCAGAAAGACAAGACAGACAGACGAACAGACGGACAGACAGACAGTGAACATTGAAAATGCTAAATGAATGCTTGAATAACTGATTGTGAGCGAATGAAGCTTGACGTTGCTCTGCTGCTGCTGATGCTGCTAATGGTGATGGCCAAAAGTGAAAACAATAAGAAGACTGATGAGCAATTAGCAAATGGAAATTAGCGACGAATAAGTTAGATTTTTAAGCTAATAAGAAGTCGTCGTCACCTTCGTTGTTGTTGTTGTCGTAGTCACTGCTTTTTCTTACACTTTTCGTCAACAGCAAAAACATTGATGTAAATTTTAATTTTGTCCTTTTTTCAGGCATGTGGTAAGCTGTAAAAGTAAATACAATGTACGAGCTCTAACCGCTTTTAATTGGTACAGGTTAATTTAAACTTCAACACCTCTTTAAGGGTCGTAAAGTCACTATCTGCTGGGTCCCTGAACACAGGTGTATTAACGGCACCAAAGCCGCTGATGAACTCGCTAGAACTGGCTCCTCTTCGCCCCTTATTGGCCTCAGCCATACGCATAATCGTTAGGTTCTCCGCAGAATCTGTTAGCCTACGACAAACTAAGCAATTAGCTCGCCATATCTGCCCTTAAAACATAGTATATCTCAGCCGTCATGATCTCAGGTTGCTAACTTGCTACCTTACCGATCATAATAGATTGAGATATCATCTTAACAAAAAAGCCTCTACCCAGAGTCAGAGTGTAGACTCTGCTTGGAGGATGGTGAAACTAGCGCACATATTCTCTGTGAATGTCCGGTTTTGTGCGCTTCAGATTCACTCTGTTTAATTGCTGTTTTATCACAACCGATCGAATCAGGGTCGCATCGACTAGGGATACTCTTCTGCTTTTTAAAGAGGCGGAGACCATTCTCTGTCCATTAACCTAACCATCAATGCCGAGCTTGGAAACAATAGACTCCCTTAGAGGCGCAGGGCTAACATCGAGCCGCTCAGCAGAAGAATCATGCATCAGAAGTGGAGATGGATTGGGTATACACTTCGTAAGCCCGTGGGCAACATCACACGAAAAGCCATGCAATGGAATCCTCTTGATGGTAGAGGTCGAAGAAGAGGACGTCCCCGCGAAACATGGAGGAGAACAGTGTCAAAGGGAGTGACTAGAAGGACTTCGCCTACCAGGGTGGAGTCAACTTGCAGCCCTTGCAGAGAACAGGACGAGGTGGAGAGAAGCAGCTATAGACGCCTTATGACCCATTAGGCTTTCAGGAACCGAAGAAGAAAGAAGACGCGCAGTTGTTGGAAGGCCTACCATGTTCCTTGTTCTTGAGTCTCAACTTTCGCTCTGACCACTTGCTGGTCTCGCGGCCTCGGCCTTAAAAAAAGCATTAATAAAATATGTATACCATAAGTTTTTCATTAAGATAGGACGCTTCAACCTCCTTCGGAATAAATTTGCAGTTAGTGCCTCCGTCAATTGGGACGATCATTGTATGATGGTTTGTCGGTAAATCTGTTCCATAACGGTCGGTATTCAAAGATCTTGCACCAGAAATATGTAGGAGGGTTTTGTTTTGGAAGTACTCAAACTCTTTTAGTTCTGGACGGTGCCGCAGAGCCCCAGTTTGGCAAACAGTACATTGAGGTCGGTGCAATTATTGTTCGATAGACAGTTAGATTATTATTCAAACTCAGTTTACTCGACGATTTCCTCAGCATTCGCAACTTTGCAATACAGAAGGCACTAGTATTGTATCAGGTATTACAACAAATTAATGTGAGACATCAGGACAATTTCCCATTCGTAGAACAACTGTTAACTGCTGTAATCCAACATTGGCCCATCTACTAAAATCATTCAGAAACTCCTATGATTAATCTGCAGCATCTCTTTTGTTTGCTAAGTTAGCTATAAAAACAGTATCATTCGCATAAGCAGCTAGCATTGTGTTAGGTGCAACTTGAATGGGTAAATCCGCTGCATACAGAGTGTGAAAAAATTGTCCAAGTACACTTCCTTGAGGAACACCATCTTTGGTGTATCGAATAATTGACCGATCGTCACGAACTTCAAAACGAAAAGTGTGATAAATGATTCCTTATGTTATATTGAATGCAATTGTTTTCTAAAGCAAGAACCATCGTTCTTTGTATTAAGAACCAACGATGTTTGTATCAAGAACTATTGTTCAAAGTATCAAGAATTACTATTTTATTTGTTGTATCAAGAGCCATTGTTCATTAAATTAAGAACCATTGTTCATTTTATCAAGAACAATTGTTCTTTCATTAACAATTATCGATTTTAGTATTAAGAACAATTGTTCTTTATATCGTAACATGAAAAAATGTTCTTTGAATTGATTTATTATATCAAGAACCATTGTTCTTTAAAATTCTGGTAACAAGCAAACATTTTTTGAAAAAACATACCAAATGTGTTTTAGAAAAGTTGTACTTCAACTATAAAAAGTTTGCTCCAAATGTGAGAATTCTACTCGATTTTGGAAAACGTAGTTCAGAAACGTAGTTGATTACTATAAAATGCATTTACCAAGATTTCTTGAGTTTATATTGTAAAGAAATAAACTTCATGCTTCAATAAACTTGTAACATTTTCGAGTTTTATTTATGCTTAACATTTTTTTGTTTCAATTTAATTTTAAGTTGCATCAGTCAAACTAATCAAAAAAAAAAAAAAAAGAAAGAAAGAAAGAACGAAAGAAAGAAAGTAGTAATTCTTTTTAATAGTTTAAAGGTTTCTTTCGTTAGTTTACACGAAAATGCATGCAGCGAGATAAAAGAGAGAGAGAGAGAGGATTTCTTTTAATCTCACTCATGCATGTATGTGCTCATGCTGCTCAACTTTACTATTAAGTTTCATTCTTTTTGTATTGTTTTTTTTTTTCTTTTATATTTTTCTTGCTTTTGCATACATTTGCCTTTTCTTTCTTATCTGTTCTATTCTATTCTATACGGTTTGGTTTTGTTCTGTTCAACTCACGTTCTTTTATCCTTATTGTTGTCATCTTTTCTCTTTGTTGCACCTATTACAAAGCGCATTGCTTTTGTTTCAAATGAACTTACAGTCAAAACTGTCAGCTTAAAAAAGTCAAAGTGATAGAGAAGCAAAACGAATGTAGAGCGAGAGAATGTGTGGAAAGTTTGAAGAAGTAGAAGCAGAAGCAGAAGTAGAAGAAGTAGGAGTAGAGGCAAAAATGCGAAGAAGTAGAAGAAGAAGAACCTCAAAACTTGTACTATTTAAAGCACAAAAACCTTTGTCAGACACATGTACTACGAGTATGTATGTATGTGTATGTTGGTACCTACACACACACACACCCACACACATATTCACATCTGATATGTAGGAAGCCACTCTACGTAGCATATTTCCGCTTCATACTTGAAACCATCTACGTCGACGCCATGTTGGCACGTACATTTTTAAGTAGAGAGTATAAAATGCCGCCACACACACACACACACAAACACACATTGCCGGCGCTATTGCCACTAGCTCATTACTCATAAAAGTTCTAAGGGCAGCATATCTGATGCTACTACATACATACATACTCGTACATTCTATACTGTTACATTGTGTGGCGGAAATGGTTGGAAATAGTGGGTGTGACTACCATCGCCCATTTTGTCACCGGGCCGCGGGACATCTGCAACATGCACGAAAATGAATTTACGTTTGTTGCGGTGATTCTTCATGATTTGCCAAATTAATTTTACCGTGCGACCGACCAACTGAATGAGCAAACTACTCGACTCGACTCAACTCAACTCAACGAACAAACCAGTGCGGAGTCCTTATTCATTTTTTTGTTTTTGTTTTTGTTTTTTTACAATATTTTCTCTCGTAATTTTGTTGTTTTGTCTACGGAATTTTACTGTGGCGCTTAGTTGTGTGTCTGTCAAAAAAAAAAAAAAAAAAAAACACATACATACACATGTACATATGTACATATGTATGTGTATACTTTTCCACACATGCCCTCTATTATTTTTTTTTTTTTGGAATACTTTTTCACTCATACAGTGAAAACTCGACGACGAACTTAGCATAACAATTTAAAAAAAGATTTAATGCTGCAAGCGTTATGAGTTATGATCCTCAACACTTTGGCGCAGTAAATTTTTACTGCATGCTTTTCCTTTTTCACTTTTTTTTGTTTTGGTTCCTTAGTTTTAACTTTTTTTTACACTTCACAAAAATAGTGCGCAAAAAATAGTTTTGTCAAGAATTTTTGCGATACAAGCTTTCAAATAAGACATTTCTGATTTCTGTCTGACCAGAGACATGGGTATGGCCATTTTGGGAGTATTGTGATGCAATACGGGCCCGAACAGACGGACAGCATGGAGCTTATTAATAGGGTTTTAGAACCGATGAGTCCTATCACGGGCAACAGATACCGAACTAAATTGAAATTGCTTTGTTAGGAAAAAATCGTAGAAAACCAATTTGAAAACATTTAAAAACGAAGTACTTTCCTATCTTCCTGGATTCGGCACTCTTTCCTATCTGTTCCAGACGATGAAATTTATTTGACATAATTAGAAGAAAACTTCTGTCAAATAAATACTTTTTTTTTATGCCGAAACACTGTCATTTTTTTATTTGTAAAAATTATTTGAAGACGTTGCATGTATTTTCCTGGAATTTTTTGAATGGCGTCACCAATTGCAAGAACTTTTGGTCGTTCTAAGTTTCTGGTACTCTTGAACCAGGGTAAGCTTGATTGTCGACGTTTATTAGTATTTTTGCCTGAGTCACTCTGATTTTGTTAATATGGGTTAGCTATACCATAAACCTGGACTCCGTATTTCCATATTGGCGCTAATATTTCTTTATAAAATTTTCACTTTATTGGCAAGCGATAACTTTCTTTGCCTTAAGAGCTAGTCTATCTTTAAGGCTTTAGAGCGTCTTTGCGCCAATAACAGCCTTGTCAAGTAGGACGTCTTCGCGTACATTACTGCTTAGTGAGATTACAGATGGCATGTCAGCAGTAAACCGAGTAAGTAGCGTTGGCCCAAGGACACTGCCTTGCGGAACTCCAGTCTTTATTGATCCGTATCGTGAATTGGTCCTGCAGAAAACTTTCCACTCCAAAAGAAACAGCTGTGGTGAGAGCAGTTTTTTAGTTTGCACTGCAATCCTGGAAGCCACACCCTATCAAGGGCTTGCCTTATATCAAAGGAAGACAGCGACAGCATATTCCTTACACACAATTGCCTTCAGGGCAAAATTTACAACCCGAGTGAGTTGTTCTGACGTATTGTCGGCTTCCTAAAGTCAAGTGAGAACAAGCCGCTCCAGCAAAAAGGCCTGTAAGAATCCAATTCCGACGCTGGTTTTTCTGGTTTATGGATCATTCTTACAGCGGCACTTTTTCAGGCTTTCGGAAAATAGCTAAGCCTCAAAGAGCAATTAAATATCAGCGACAGGAATAGCAAGGCCCTTGTGGATAGCAACGTAAGCGTCTTGTTGTCTAGGCTGTCTTCTCCAGGAGTCTTACTGTTGTTTGGCCACATGGTTATTTACCTCTATTAGAGTAACAGGTTTGCGGAGGAGCTTCAGTTGCAGAGGTTAGCCAAGCATCTCCTCTACTTGGCTAACAAAATGCACTGTCAAATAAATTCATTTTTTACCAAAAATATTGTACCAAAAAATATATTTTGTTTAGTTTTATAATTTCTTACTTTTTTTTCTTCATATTTTTATTTTCTCATTATTTACGCTGATTTTTCATTCACATTTTCTTCGAATTTTTTTTTTCCATTTGGTAAGATAAATGTTAAGTGAATTTCTCGCTGCTAAGTGCGCATTTCCTTATGTGATATTTTCATTCTATTGCATACTTCCGAGCGCTATTAGTGTTTGTGTTTGTGTGTATGTAAGTTTGGCTCATTTGTCTGTCTGTCTGTCTGTATATCTGTCTGCCTGCTTGTACAATTACGATGATTTTGATTTTATTTTTGGTTAATGTTAGCATTTATGTATATAATATAATGTACATATGTATATATTTTTATATTTATATAAAGCATGAATACATATACATTCTATATTTTATATTATATATATGCATGTGTGTATGCATGTATTTGTTACAAACATACTTATAACTTTATAACTTTTGACTTTTTAAGTGTCAGCAACATATTACCAGTGCTCGCCAGCAGCTCATTTCGTATATCATATTTCCGTATCATTCTTCTCTTCCTAAACTTGTTACACTGTATATGTGTATGTGTGTGTGTGTGTGAACTGTGTTTTTGTTGCTTTTGCTTTTGCTTAGCCACATTTCGACTTATAGCGAAATTATGACATTTCTGTTGATGTTACGACTTTTGGTTGGATTAAATGCGCAGCTACACCTGGTGACATATCAAGAATAGCAGCGGCAATAGCAACGGAAACAGCAACAACATCAACAACAACAATAATCAGGTTGAAGCTGACGCTGTAGCTGCTGTCACATACAGGCATACACAAACATGCATCATCATCGTCATCGTCATCAGCAACCATTCGCCAACATTTATAGAGAAACAACATACAACATACAACGTACAACGTACAACGTTCAATGCTCAACATTCAACTTTCTACAGTTGGCATCAGTCAAAACTTTGTGAACTGAATTATGTCATTTGGTCGTAAACCAAAAACAACCAAAAAGAAAGTCAAATTCAAACTCAAATTCAAACTTATAATGCCGATGCTTTTGCTGTTGCTGATACGGTTGGTCTTATACGAGTACTCATACAAAATGGCAGAAAGGATGCATATAAAGCAATAATTTTACTTTTGCTGCTTCTACTACTTCCCTCTCTCTCTGTCTCATATATTGAATATAAAACGATGATGATATCGTTGTTGTCGTTGTTGCTAAAAAAAAAAAAAAAAAAAAAAATGAAAACGGCGTCGACAATGACAGCAAATGAGCACAACGACAACGACATTGTTCTCGTTCTAGACAATATTCTTAGAATCATATGTCAATATCAATACATAATATACAATATTTGTACATATAGTATGTATAGTATCTTATTTTATGTACCTGTATAATCGAAATAAATCTAATGGTATGCTCCAAAAATGCCAAATATAGAAAATTTCATGAATGCAGATAATATATAAATTATATTATATAACATATGTATTGTATAAATACAAATACATATATGGGCATTTTTGTTCTTTCACACATAGCGCTTTCGAAAAAAAAACTTCATAATTTAAAGAAATGGCTTGTTTGTAAGATTATCGTGTCATATGATGCGGTCATCACTAAAGCAAACGCCTATTTTAAGAAACTTGAGTAAATTTATTATTTTTATGGCATAAAAATCAAAAAACAATCCCTCAGTCTTAGTCTTATGGGAACGACCACGAATAGAGTTGTAATCGATGGGCAACAAATCGAGATGGTTGAGAACTACCGAGAACTACTTTGTACACACAAAAAGCCATGCAATGGAATACTCCAGATGCTAGAGATCGAAGAAGAGGTCCCTTAGAAACATGGAGGAAGAACAGTTTCAATGGAGCGACGAGTGAGGCTTAACATACCAGGGTGGAGTTGACTTGCAGACTTGCAGAGAACAGGACCGATTAGGGTTTCAGGAACCGAAGAGAGAGTAAGAGATAAATACCAGAAAGAAAGAACCATGTGCCCAATTTTATGTGCCTTAAGTGGTATACAAATGTATACCCATTGTTTGCTACTACGTGGTACGACGGGCATTTCGTTTGCTCTTTTTGCTCTTTTCCATTTCTTTTTCCCGCTCTTTTCGATGAATTTTTTGTACTTTTAGTGTTTTTTATTGCAAAATATATTAATTAAAAAACAATTTTGTAAGGGAAAAGTCGAAAATTGACTTCATGAATATGCTGAATGCCTTGATTTAGTATTCTATAATTATACTTGTATTGTTGCCTTTCAAATGAAACTGATTTACAACTCATCGGTTGGATGGCTTCAAAGTTCATAGCGGACATAGAAACATTTTTAATATTTTATACATACAAATTATTAGACTAGATTGCTCATAAAAATGGGATTAGATAAAAACGTTTATAAGTGAAAACTTGACGTTTGAGAAGAGTCTACGCTTTAATAATAATATGTTGGCTCTAGGTCTTATAGTCTGATCAAGAATATGTATATTATACTAGCAGGTACCCGCGGCTTTGCTCGCGTTTTTTTTTTTTTTTGCTTCTCTTTGGTGGCTAAATATAAATTGTTCAAAAAATGTGGGTTCAAATTTTGGAAATCCCATAAACACGACTAACCACCATTCAAATACGCCCAGTTTCAAGTCTCTACGTTTATTCAATCCAAATGTATGACTTTTTTTTCAAGGCTCTCATTAGACCCCGGTTCAAAAATTTCTAAAATCCCGTCTAAGTGCTTACATGTAATAAAAATAAAAGAAATTGGTCAAAAAATCTATATTGGGTCCACATATGGGTCCCAGGTCCAAATTCCGGAAATCCCTTGAACACCTTGAACGCCAAAAATGTTTTTTAACCATCTTTCAAATGAGCCCTGTTTCAAGTCTCTACGTCTATTCACTCCAAAGATATGCCTTTTCCGGTTTCAAGGCCCCCATTAGGCCCGGGGTCAAAATTACATTTTACAATTTTTTTTTTTCCCTAAACCATCCTTGTGTGAATACGAACACACATGCAAAATTTCGTGAAAATCCGTCCAGTAGTTTTCGCGTCCATCGATCACCAACAGAACTTGGGACTTATTTTTATATATATAGATATGCCTTATAGGGTCTATTATGCCGCCTTTTGCCTGTTCATACCCTACTCGAATAGGGTATAGAAAATAAAAACCGCCGAACCAAATGCAATAAACTGAAAGTAGATTATATCAAGCTAAAAAATACGTTTTTTATTTAACTTTTAATCACAAAATCCACAAATTTATCAAACTGCTCTCGTACAGTTTTGATTAGCAAAAAAAAGTTTAGTTTATTAAGCTGTGAGCATCAGTACGTCTGTCCGTTGGCCTGCCCTTATTGCTGTGTATAAATACGAAGCCAAAAAAAAAAAAAAATGGGGTCACCAAGTTTGAAGTTTATAAAACTTGATAATATTGAACGCATTAAAATATTTAAATATGGTTCTTGTCTGTCTGTCTTTCTATTCATTCATTCTGATGAAACATCCATGACAAAAAGCCATGATATCTTGCAAGACATGTCATGCATGAAAACTACGTTTCTTGAATATAAAAATGTCGTTAAATTTTTGTTGTCGTCGCATTCGTGTTGAATATTTTTATTCAATTTTATTAAAATTATTATGAAAATTCAGGAAAAAAAAATATTCAATGTTTTCGTGGTACAAATATGTCTGTAAATCAATTGAAAAATATTATTTTTTTTTGTTTTGGTGGGAAAATGTGTGAATTTGTTTGCTTAAAGAAAATTTTATTTGAAATTGCATGCTTGACTTGTAAAAGGCTTTCGCTTTTCGTGCAGCGCCATTTTTTTGTTTTAGCACTTTGACTGCTTTTGCTGCAGCACTTATTGGTGTGTGTGTGTATGTGTGTTTTTTTTATTCGTTTTTTTTTCTTTTGAATAACTTTAATAATCCATTCACATCCGGTGATGATGACGATGATGATGATTCGAAATCAATCGATGCGAATGCGCTTTTTTTGTTCTCTTTAGAATTTGGTTCGTACTGGTTTACAGCACAGCACAGCTCAGTACAGTTCAGGTTTTCTTCTGTTCAACAATTCACATTTCAAGTCGAATCGATTCGTTCGATTCGATTCGTTTCGATTCGAATTTTGCAGTACTCAAGTGCTGCACTTGTTGAGTTTCAGCTGAAAATTATTGTTCTACTAGCATGAATGGAAGAAATAATGAAAAGGCGTGGCGTAGAATGAGTTACTGGCATAAATCAAACTCATTTGAAAATCAATTTTTATATATTTTAGTTCAGTTGTTCGTTCGTTCGTTCCTTTACTTCTTTTCTCTTACTTTTTTTCCATTTTTATTTATTTGATATGAACGTAATTTTTTTATTCCTTTCGTTTCGTGTTGCTGCTGCTTGAAAAATGCTCGAAAATAATAGCATGGAAATCATGTCAGCGCATTGAGTACAACAAAAACACAACGACGATGACTTTGTCGAGGAAAATCATATTGATGATTATGTTGTTGTTGTTGTTTTTTGAGGAGTGGAATACAGTACAGTGGCATCAATTGACTGAATTTCTTGTTATACACGTCGCACAAAATGCAAAACGGTTATTATCAGTTTTATCAAAAAGTTTGTAACACATAAAAAAAGAAAATAAGACATCATCATTGCCAGTCCGGTCTTTTCTGTATAAAATCTGGTTTTGCTCGAAATGAGACGCTTCAAACTACAAAGCTATATTTTGTCTATATCTGTCTCTCCATCTGTACATCTATCCGTCTCTACATGTGTCTCTCCATGTGTCTCTCCATCTGTCTCTCCATCTGTCTCTCCATCTGTCTCTCCATTTGTCCCTCCATCTTTCTCTCCAACTGTCTCTCCATCTATCCCTACATCTGTCTCTTCATCTGTCATTCCATCTGTGTCTCCATCTGTCTCTATATTTGCCTCTCCATCTGTCTCTCCATCAATCTCTCGGTCTATCTCTCCATCTGTCTCTCCATCTATCTCTCCATCTATCTCTCCATCTATCTCTCCATCTATCTCTCCATCTATCTCTCCATCTATCTCCACAACTGTCTCTTCATATGTCATTCCATCTGTCTCTCCATCTTTCTCTCCAACTGTCTCTCCCTCTTTCACTCCATCCGTATCTCCATCTTTCTCTCCATCTGTCACTCCATCTGTGTCTCTATCTTTTTCCATCTATGTCTCCATCTATATCCCCAACTGTCTCTTCATCTGTCCTTCCATCTGTCTCTCCATCTTTCTCTCCAACTGTCTCTCCATCTTTCTCTCCATCTTTCTCTCTAACTATCTCTCTCTCCATCTTTCTCTCTAACTATCTCTCCAACTGTCTCTCCAACTGTCTCTTCATCTGTCACTCCATCTTTCTCTCCAACTGTCTCTCCACCTGTCACTCTATCTGTATCTCTATCCATCTCCATCTATATCTCCATCTATATCCCCAACTTGCTCTTCATCTGTCCATCCATCTGTCTTCCTATAAGTCTCTCCATATGCTCTCCATCTATCTCTCCATCTGTCTCTCCTCATCTGTCTCTCCATCTGTCTCTCCATCAGTTCCTCCATCTGTCCCTCCATCTCTTCCTCCTTCTGTCACTCCATCTGTCTCTCTATCTGTCTTCCTATAAGTCTCTCCATATGCTCTCCATCTATCTCATCAACTGTCTCTCCATCCGTCTGTCCTTTCGTCTGTCCATTCATCCGTCTACTTCTCTGTCTATCTGCCCGTCTATTTGTATATCGTTTGCTGATAAATATTTCCTTCTGACACTTAAATTAAATCACACAAGAAGCACATTTAAACTTTGTTCCAACTGAAGTACAAAAAAATATGCTCATATGTAATATTTTTTATCTTTTCGCTACTTATTATTTTCATTATTATTGTTGTTGTTGATTGTAAACGCTTTAGTATAAGTATTGATCATCGTCATCGGCATCATCATTATTATTATTTTTATCGTCGTAGTCGTCGTCGTCATATTAGTTTTGCATGATTTACTTGATAATCGAGTAAAATAGTTCAAATGAGAGTGAAACTGAATAATGTTCAAGCTGATATGCTTATTTACTGTGAAAGCTCAATGCACGAAATGCAATGATTGAATGAATGAATGAGTAAATGTATGTCGTGTCGTCGTCGCTAAAAACGAAAAAAAATACAAATAAAAAATTTTAATAAACCCAAATTGAATTCACTGCACATTCAGTTGCATTTACGTCAAGTGGCATGCTATACTTTGACATACTTAATAATCCTTTAAAGTGGGCCTTAATTAGACTGACTGACTCACTGAATGACTGATTGGAGCACTTAAAAAATCACATAAAAAAAAGAAAATAAAAAAATTTTATGTTCATATTAAATTGTTTAAAATGGTTTTTAAAATTTTGTGAGGTGAGTAGTGTTGTGACTTTTCTAGCCACTTTTCTTTCCATATAAAACGAAGAAATTACTTTGTAAAATATTATTTACCAAGTCAGTTGCTGCTTTATTTACCAATTTTATTTATTTTTTTTTTTTGCATATAACGGGTGATTTTTTTGAGGTTAGGATTTTCATGCATTAGTATTTGACAGATCACGCGGGATTCAGACAAGGTGTCAAAGAGAAAGATGCGCAGTATACTTTGACATTTCATCATGAATAGACTTACTAACGAGCAACGCTTGCAAATCATTGAATTTTATTACCAAAATCAGTGTTCGGTTCCGAAATGCGAAAATCCGCTTTTTATCGACAAATTTTGTTCAGCGATGAGGCTCATTTCTGGTTGAATGGCTTCGTAAATAAGCAAAATTGCCGCATTTGGAGTGAAGAGCAACCAGAAGCCATTCAAGAACTGCCCATGCATCCCGAAAAATGCACTGTTTGGTGTGGTTTGTACGCTGGTGGAATCATTGGACCGTATTTTTCAAAGATGCTGTTGGACGCAACGTTACGGTGAATGGCGATCGCTATCGTTCGATGCTAACAAACTTTTTGTTGCCAAAAATGGAAGAACTGAACTTGGTTGACATGTGGTTTCAACAAGATGGCGCTACATGCCACACAGCTCGCGATTCTATGGCCATTTTGAGAGAAAACTTTGGAGAACAATTCATCTCAAGAAATGGACCGGTAAGTTGGCCACCAAGATCATGCGATTTGACGCCTTTAGACTATTTTTTTGTGGGGCTACGTCAAGTCTAAAGTCTACAGGAATAAGCCAGCAACTATTCCAGCTTTGGAAGACAACATTTCCGAAGAAATTCGGGCTATTCCGGCCGAAATGCTCGAAAAAAGTTGCCCAAAATTGGACTTTCCGAATGGACCACCTAAGACGCAGCCGCGGTCAACATTTAAATGAAATTATCTTCAAAAAGTAAATGTCATGGACCAATCTAACGTTTCAAATAAAGAACCGATGAGATTTTGCAAATTTTATGCGTTTTTTTTTTTTTAAAGTTCTCAAGCTCTTAAAAAATCACCCTTTATATGAAAAAATAGAAAAAATATGGAAAAATCGAGTTTTTTCAAAATTCCCTCTACCGATTTTTTTCTTTTTAGACTTATATTACTTGAATAATAATGTAGAATCAAAATTTGAAGAAAACGGAGATGGGCGAGAACCTTTGGGTTAAAGTTGTTCCAAGCCCACCGTGAGTAAATTCGTACGATTTTAAAATGTTTCATGTTTCATTTCCAAAATGTTTCTTTGCATTGTATATGACAAAAACTGTTATCGGTTGAAAATAAGTGGTTATCGGTCTAACCTAATCGCAAATTGTTGTTGTTTTGACTAAATTTTCAGCTCTTAAATTTCGGCATGGGTAGAAAATAATGATTTAAAATTTGAGTTTAGAATCAATCATTTTATAAAAAAACAAGATATATAAACTTCTCATAATAAAATACAAATATTTTTTATTTAATCGACCCGACGTGTGCTATAACGTTGTACGGGCGTTTTTGCCGCTCTTTCGGCTGTTTTTCATTTCCATTTCGATTTCGATAACATTTTTCTCTATTTGTTTTATTTTTTTATGGTGGCACAACCAAAAGAAGTGGGAGCTAACATAAAATATACTAAAAAAAACCTATTGTATGGGAAAATTTCAAAAATTGAAAACACTGTTTTAGTGGAATTTTAGTTTATTTGCATTGTTGCCTTTCAAATAAAACCAGTTAGGGACTCTTCGATTAGACGGTTTCAAAGGTCCATAGCGGACATAGAAACATTTATACTATTTTATATAAATGTGATTATGTATTTCACTGACTCAAACGCTGCCGATTTGAAATCGAAAATCTTTTGCGATTTGCGATTTGAAATCACAAATTTTTAACGATTACGAGCGCATGGTTGATAATCATCCTATAACTTTTTTCTACATACCCGCCGATTTTGTATTAAAGCGAAGAGTATCAAAATTTTGTTAACAACGAATTTTTCTTTTTGTCGAATACCAAACGAAAATTTAAATGTTTTTTTTTTCTTCGTTAAAAATATTTTTTTAGTTTGTTTTTCTGAAATTTTCAACCTGTACCCACACTTTTCTAGAAGAAATTTTTGGGTTCTTTATTTTCTTTCTTATTTTTTTTTGTCTTATTTTTTTTGCTTATTATGTGCTTGTTTTTTGCTTGTTATTATTATTTTTTTTTTTTTTTTGTCTTTTATGATTATTTTTATGAGCACTAGAAACATTGTTGCCCATTTCAGTAGAATATATTCGAGGGCACAAATGCGTCCATCGAGAGAGACAAAACAATGGAATTTATTTTATGGTCAACAGGTAAAAATTTGTCGTTGATGCTTGTTATTATTTTTGTTTTTTTTTTTTTTTTTATTGTTCTTCTTCTTTTTGCAGTGATTGCATTAGCTTTCTATTTTGCACATTTTTAATGTCCTTTAAGAGTAATTTTTACGTTGCGTATACGCAATATTCTAATAAAAAGACACACACACACACACACACTACAATGCATAACATTCATTATTAAAAAAAAAAAAAAAAAAAAACACGAAGCAAAGAAATTAAATAAACATATACATTTTTTACTCTCCTACCTTTCTCTAGAGTAAAATTTCATGTGGCTCGTTTGCCTTTTGTCTGTGTTTTGGCTTATGGCCGAAAAAAAAAAAAAAAAAACAAAATGAAACAAAAGAAAAGCATATTTATAAAAAGCAAAAACATGTTTAAGTATATTCTACGCTGCTACTATTTTCATATCCTTGTCGTATGGCAACAACTGCGTCGTCGTCGTGTCCTTGAGGGCAGCGTGCTTGACTTGATATTTTCTTGTTTTAATTTTTTACATTTATTATTATTTTTGTCTGTGTTGGTGTGTGATTTTTTTTTTTTAATGCATAAAAATAAAATTTATAACGCGCACACAAGACAATTAAAATTTATTTCAACGCTTTTAGTGCTTCTCATTTTCTGCGCGCTTAGAATTTTGTTTTATTTTTTTTTTTTTTTTTGGGGTTTTTTATGTTGTTCCAAGTTTGTTGGACCAAAGAGCGTCACATAGGTGCAAGTGGTGATTAAATGTTTCTTTTTTTTCTTACTTTATTTTTTTCATGTTTAGCTGTAATGCTTTTGCTTGTAATTATGTAATTAAAAAAAAAAAAAAAAACATGAAGAAAATGTGCGACATTGAATTATTTTTTTTAATAGAAATTTCTTTGTGCATTGAATTCAAAACATAAAGGCAGCAAATATGTTTTAAATCAAGAAATATTATACATACGCAATGTGTGCCAGAAATCGGTAAATATGTACTCCATTAAGTTTCCTTAGCTGAAATCTGTAAAATTAAAATTTTCTCTATTGGCTTCACGAAGTCTTATTGTGTTTTCTTATGTTAGGCATTAATGCTTTTCAGAATAAAATTTAGGTGGAATGGAACAGTTCAAAAATTGCATATTTGATATTTGCGTATCACTGCCAAAACCAAGACTTATGTTTAAAAAACTATTTATTTCTTCTTTTTACTTTTGTGTGACAATAACTCAGTACACTACGAATCGAAATTTATTTTTTAACTTGTTTCGGAAAGTAAAAACTGAGACCTTTCGAAGCACCCGACCTTGCTCAGGTGTTTAAATATTTTTGTGACACCAACCAGCTTTTCCCTTCACCCATCTTTCCAAGAAAATCATACTTTTTCTGCTGCTGAATATCCACGCACACCGTACATTTTATCAATAAATTTTTTTTTTTTTTTTGGACCTAGTATTATTTTTTTGCAACGAATTAAAGTAGGCATCGGAGACCCCATAAAGTATATATATTATTGATCAGCTCGACGAGACGAATCGATTTAGCCATGTCCGTCTGTCTGTCCATCCGTCTGTCCGTCTGTCTGTTGCAATGCGTTTTTCTCAGAAAGTTTTAAAGATATTGACCTGAAACTTTAAACTTAAGCTTTTGTGATAATAGGCAGTTTGTATGTCAGAACCAATGTGCCACGCCCACTTTTAGATATAGCCCCCATACAAACTTACCATTTTTCGAAATTTTGTATGAAAATAGTTATTATTTATGAATGTACTTACTACAAATTGGGTAAAAGCACTTCCTAATGACATCCAATTTCAAAGGAAAGGTGCCACGCACATTTTTTGATATGGCCCCCATACAAACCAAGCGCCCATTTTTCAGATTTTTTATGAAAATAGTTCTTATTTATGGATATATTCACTCTAACCTGTGTAAAATCACTTCTACTGTTATCCTATGAATATGCTTTCGATATGACAAGGATCGAGCCACTATAACATATTGACCCCATACAAACTCAGCTTCCATTTTTTGTATTTTTTCAAGAAAATGATAAAAGTTTCGTGTGGCGGGTATTTGAGCTTCGGTGCTTCCGAAGTTAACGTTCATGCTTGTTATACCCGCCACACATAGTGTGAAGGGTATATTCAGTTTGTCTGAAAGTTTGTAACGCATTAAAGGAGTCATCGGAGACCCCATAAAGTATATATATTCTTGATCAGCTCGACGAGACGAATCGATCTAGCCATGTCCGTCTGTCCGTCTGTCCGTCCGTCCGTCTGTCCGTCCATCCGTCTGTCCGTCCGTCCGTCTGTTTGTTTCTTCGGAGTTTATTTGGTCAGTTTAAAAGATATTAAGCTGAAATTTCGAACTTAAGCTTTTCTCTCGAACGACTATAACAAGTTTGGAAACGAAAGTGCCACGCCCATTTTTAGGTATAGCCCCCATACAAAATTACCTTTTTTTTTAGGTTATTTGTATGAAAATAGCTTTTATTCATGAATGTATTCAATCCAAATTGGGTAAAAATACTTCTAATGTCTTCTAATGTCAAAACTAACGTGCCACGCCCATTTTTAGGGTTAGCCCCCATACAAATTTACCGCCCATTTCGAATTTTTTGTATAAAAATAGGTATTTTTTATGGATGTATTCACTCAAAATTGAATAAAACACCTCCTATATCATCCAGTTCCAAAACCAGTATGCCACGCCCATTTTTATGTATAGCCCCCATACAAACTTACCGATTATTCCCGAACTTTTTGTATGAAAAAGTACATTTATAAATGTGTATAGGCCACTGATGATCGCACATAAACTATTCAAAGATTCGTGTGGCGGGTATTTAAGCTTCGGTTCCACCGAAGTTAACGTTTTTCCTTGTTTTTTGAATAATTTTTTGCAAAAATATGTTAGTTTTTTTTTTTTTTGGATCGTCTATATTAGGTGCATAAATTAAGTATTTGAAAAATGCCATGAATTTCGGCATAGATTCACCGAAAAGTCTTCAAAAACGATATTAATTCTACGATATACGATAACCTTTCAATTTGTTACCCATAACAGTTCTTTTCATATACATACAATGCAAAGAAACGTTTTGGAAATGAAACATAACTTTTGATTTGAAATCGTTCGAATTTACTTAAATCGTAAATCGGAAAAAATTTCCCTTATCGATTGTATTAAACTGTTCAAATTTTATAGCGATCGACCCAGTTGCTTAGATAGATTAATTTATAATTATTCTTATAATAATTCTTGCTGAATCGAGAACAACTCTATGCATTCTGAGAAAAACAATAAAAACAAAAAAATTGTCTGGTAATATTTCATGTACTGCCAAGTATGATCTTTATTTGATTTGAAAATTAAGCTGATCTGAAATTGGAAATACGAATGCGAATTTAAATATTTGGAAACGATAATGCAAATGTCAAAAAGAATTTAAGCGTTTTATTCACTTTGACGTATGCGAATGTATTATGTGAAAATGTATTTGAATTTGCACTATCACAATTTTTTTTTTTGAATGTGTCTAAGCAGCTTATACTTATATTCGAAATAATTTGTTTTATATATTCACAAATTAGAGTAAACTTTGTTTTATCAAACAAATTTTCGATTTAATGAACAAATTTGGTAAAATGTCAAACTACAATGCAGTTAGGTATAGAAAGCTTAAAAATATTAGCTTAATTTCAGTTGAATACAAGCACAAAAAACAAAAAAAAAAGTTTTTGGTATTAGAGCAGACATAGAAAAAGATACAAATATATATTTTATATGCAACAAACATAAAAGCCGTTGACTATATTTGCAAATTAGCCAGAAATGCAAAAATTTAATTAACATTTTGTGAAAATGAAATTCCAATGCCAAAAATACATAAACACACACAGGAAAATTGTACATTATTATGTGCATAGATACAAACACACACACACATATACTCACATTTAGATACAATTTAAGCTGCATATGGAATATGGAATGCGCTGCAACGGAAACAGAAGTTGGCACAATTATGCGCCAAAGTTTTTAATATATCTCTATACATGCATATACATATACACACCTGTTTATACACACACACACACACACACACATACACATGTATGTATATATATACATATAAGCTGTAGACAAATTTTTCGAATGGAATTAATTTCGTTGTGTGGAATGAGTTGAAGTTTTTGTATACACATTTTCCAATGCAAAAATTCATTTGGAAAAAAAAAAATTGAAGGTAAAAGTTTCGTTTGAGGCAAGTCCCATTTCTAATTGCAGTTGCAGGCTTAAGTCGACTTTTCTCAACAAAAACAACAACAACAACAAAAACAACTATCAAGCCTCAAAAAACTTTCTTTGTATTTTCCATTAAACTATATGAATATATGTGTGTATGTGTGTCAGCTTTAGTATTAAAGTAAAGATCGAACATAAAATTAAAATTAAATGCAATTACTAAGTGAATTAATAAAAAAAAAAAAGAAAAACAAGCAAAAACGACAAATTCGGTAGCACCGAAGCTCAAATACGCGCCACACGAAACTTTTATCATTTTCTTGAAAAAATAAAAAAAATGGAAGCTGAGTTTGTATGGGGTCTATATGTTATAGTGGCTCGATCCTTGTCATATCGGAAGCATATTCATAGGATAACAGTAGAAGTGATTTTACACAGATTGGAGTGAATATATTCATAAATATGAACTATTTTCATACTAATACTCAAAAATGGGCGCTAGGTTTGTATGGGGGCCATATGAAAAAATGGGCGTGGCACCTTTCTTTTGAAATTAAAGGTCTTTAGAAGTGCTTATACTCAATTTGTAGTAAGTACATTCATAAATAATAACTATTTTCATACAAAAAATCGAAAAAAATGGTAAGTTTGTATGGGTACTATATCTAAAAATGGGCGTGGCACTTTGATTCTGACAGTCAAACTAAGTAGGAGCACAAAAAACTTAAGTTTCAAATTTCAGGTCAATATCTTTAAAACTTTTCGATTAAAACGCATCGCAACAGACAGACAGACGGACATGGTTAAATCGATTCGTCTCATCAAGCAAACTGATTATACCCGTAAAGGGTATAAAAAAATAATAACAAAATATTAATAAATATATAAATATAAATGAAATGTATTGGTTTCGACCAGTCGACTAGTTCAATAAATTTTATAGCAAAACTACGATTTAAAGCAAAAGGATAAATGTTTATTTTAATTTTCGAAATACTTTGAATAAAATATAACATTCAGCGCTGCTGCTCATTCAAGAAAAAAGTAAAAAAAAAATTTAAAAAAAGTCAAGCAAATGCGTTAAACTTAAATTTTTTTCTTTTTACTCCTTTAAGTATAAAAATTGACGCAACTTAAATGCACAGTTGAGTTAGCAAAGGACTAAAACAAGTAATTGAAAGGTAGGCAGTAGCTCAGCTAGATAGATGCATGAAAGCTGGATAAGTATGCATAGATGGCTGAATGCATAGATGCATAGTTTGTTGTACTTAGAATCGTTAAATGCTGACAGTAGACAGAATTGTAGACAGACAGATGGACGGACGGACGGACAGACGGACAGACACAAAATGCATAAATGCAAACACGCTTAAGCAGACTTAGAAACTTATATACGTAAGTGTGTATGTACTAATAGACAGACGGACAGACAGACAGATAGACGGACATAGAAAAAGTCGAGCAATTTTACACAAACGAAAGAGTAAAACATGTTTTTCATCCTGTTTTTCTATTCTAAGCAAAAAAAAAAAAAATATAAGAAAATAATGTTTGTAAACATGTATAGAGAGGGTGCATCTATAAGTTTTCATAAAGAATTAAAAAGTATATTTCTAAATATTTTGAGCTACTTGCGTAGAGAGACAAACAGACAGACAGACAGATAGACAGGCACGCTGACAGGCCGCCAGTCTAAGTCAGGCAGTCATGTATGCAAGAAACGCGCAATGTATGAATATTTTCTGTTATATGCCTTCTAGCGTAGTACTCGTGTATGCAATATATTTAACATTACTGCACCGCACCGCACAGCACACCGCAGACACTCAAAAGCTCTTTGACGCTGAAAGGTTTTTTCGCTCATACAAGTGGCAACCGGAAATGTTGTGCGGCTTTAGAATCTACTCAGGCACTACAAAACGGGCGAACGGGCAAATAAGGGAAACAAGTTTCATTTCGTTTCATTTCTTTCGTTCGTATTGCGAGCGAGCGAGCGTCTGAGCTGTGCCGCGTAGTGTGGCGTGGCGACATGTTGAAAGGTGGAAATTGAGGCGATTTACTTTTGAAAATAGGCTTCATTTGCTAACATTTGCAATTCAGAAATTCAGCGAATTGCAGCGAGACGCACAGAAATTTCAGCACTTTAAGAAAAGTTTTTAAGTTTATTAAAAAATGAAAGAAATATGTAATAAAATGATTTAGGAAAAAAATATACGAAGATCCTCGAAATTACTGAAACGATTTCATAGGAAGACTTAATTGAACTTCATTTTAATTTAATTGATAGCACGTTTGTGGCTGTTTTTAAAGCTATATTTGATGGAAAATGGAGAAACTAAGTTGGAATATTCAGCGTCAACGTTTTAGGGAAACCGTATTAAAATGGCTTCTTCTGAAGCACACCGATTCAGTTTCAGTGATGAACTCTTGCCATTGAGCTATTTATCAGCTTTGAAAAGGGGAAGTACAGCAAGCAATTCCAATTTCTCGATTTACGATTTAGTTAAGTCGTACGATTTCAAAATGTTCCTGCTTCAACAGCGGCAAAAGTTATGTTTCATTTTCAAAACGTTTCTTTGCATTGCAAATTTAAAAGGTTAACGGTCTAACCAAATCGCAAATTGTTGTTGCTTTGACTAAATTTTCTACTCTTCAAATTTAGGCATGAGTTGAAAAATATTGATTTAAAATTCGAATTTAGAATCAATGATATTAAAAAGTACAAATAATAATCAAGATATATAAAAATTTGGGGTTGCCTAAAGAGAAAAACTGCAAAATTATTTAATTATTTCAAAATTAGGCGTTGAAGATTTTGTCAAACGCTCACGTGTTCCACACCAACAAAGAGATACATGATGAACTGCATGGTACCTGTTGGTATACCAAGAAATAACAAGCCAATGCAGTTCAGCAAAAGTAGCCAAATGGTCGGTCGTTTTTGCAACATAACAATATAGAATTCAATCAACATTCGCCAGTGATCGTTTACCATCTTTAAAGGAAATAATTTGTATGAGAGATGCATCCAATTTACCTTCTCGTTCCACTGCACATTGGCCCAATTGACAAATTTTTGGCATAAATTCGAACATTTTATGAAAATAAAAGCCAATATATTAAGTATATAATTCCAATACAAATAATCGATAAATATTATCGATATTAACGCAGCCCCCAATATTTGTATCGATCTACAAAGTCAGCTGTTTATTCAAGTAATTGTTGTGTAATGTATTTGTATATTTTTGAAAGCCTCCGTATTCTTTTGAACCGTTATATTTTAAGTGAATTTCCAACTAATCCTTTTTACGTTTAAAAGAAAACTTTTTACTGCATATAAAATTAAGTAACCGTGATATTTAAAGTCCACGAACATGACATAAAATATTGGTTCATGGATCATAGATAATAAAAGCAACGGTTTTTCCGGTAGCTTGTCTTGGAGAGAACGCTTCAGCAGCATGCAATAAACATGCGCCCGATCAAACAATATAGTGGACGTGTTTCACAGAGCAAATGACTCCTTAGACTATACCAAATTTTAGATCTGCAACTTCATTCTTGAAATTTATGCCATAAATTTCTAAAGTTCACTGCTTTAACGCTTTCGTTGTCTTCGCTGTTTTAGCAACAAAACCAAACTCGTTCAAAAATACACCTTTAAAGTGATTATTCGGCTACAATTATTACGGATCGCTTTTTCATGTGCAAAAATATTCAACGTAAAATTAAATCGCATTAAGAGCTTCTTGCATGGCAAAAAATTGTCCCACAGTCGCCTCTATTAATCGTTGAAAATGATGCTTGTATGCTCGTAAATTTTACGCTCAAAGAAACAAACAAAAAAAGAAATGAACTAAATAAACAAAGAACTATCTTTCATTTTAATTGATACGCATTTTTCTAATATTCTCAAAAGCAAATAAAGGATTTAATTAAACGGTAGGCGGACATAAGTGTTGGATCTGCTTTATGGCATTAATTTCCTATAATAAAGAAACAAACGGAATAAACACACACACACACACACACACACACAAATATCAGCATAAGGTCCCCCCCAACTGTTTTTTTTATTGGAGTTATTACAACTAAAACTTCCGCACCCAATTTCCAAATGAAATTTATGAAAATGACTTTCTCGCGCTTAAATATATGCAATTTGCGATAAATACACAAACAAAGAAAAACACCGGAAAGTAACAAAAGAAAAATTGGAACAAATTAGTTTAATACAATTTTCAGTTAATACGACTATGAAATACGCTACGCTAAAGAAAAGTGTATAAGCAGGTAACACAACGATGTATTACTCAAATTTTTACAGCAACTTTGTCACATTGTAGGGTGCAAAGTAATATATATGCCCCAAGTGTATGTGTGTGTGTGTGTGTAGATAAACTCATAGCAAGCCAAAACGTCGACTGCAGCAAACTAATCACAATAATCACAATGAAATAAAATTAATAAAAATCTTCTACACTGCCCGAAAACCGCCGAATAGCTTAAGTACGCCCATTTAACCGTCTAGCTGGACGGCAACAACAAAGTTTTATATTAACTAAAACAATGACTACAACAAAGACGACGACGACTACGATGAGGACTACGATGAGCTGTGCATGGTGAAAAGCATTTAGGAACATAAATAAAATTAACAAAACCAACAAACTAAAGCGTTAAGTGTGCTATGAGAATGAGCCTCAAACTGAATGAATAAAGAAAGAAAGAAACGAATGTAGACAAGGGTGCGCCATTCCATACACTTCTCCCCAATGGCTGCGCCGTCTGTGGCGGCATCGGCTGCGGTGTCCACGTTCACGTCCAACTCTTGAGTATAATAAAAAGTCACAAATAAAGAAAAAAAAATTACACGCAATCCAAAAAAAAAAAAACAAAAAAATTATATGCCCAATGCGATGCGACAAAGTAAACGAAAACGTAAACGTAAACATTACAAACAAACAAAGGACTGCGTACTGCGTCGCAACAGGATTTGTGGAATTGGAAAATTATTGTAGCAGCTCGCTTACGCTGCTTTATAACAAATTATTCGGCAATTCGATTTTTTAACTGGCCATAACCAACAATCTTGGCGTTGAGGCAAAACCGAACATGTTCAACAGTTTCTTTATATTTTTCTTATAAATATAAAACATTCTTATAGAATGTGTACAGTACGAGACTACTTAAATAAAAATATTTATTGATATCATATTTACTCATATTATTTTTTTCTTAATTATTTTTTTGCTCGGGTCGGCAAAAATCTCTCCGACCCCATTGATATTAAGAGAGGCTTCAGACAGGAGCGTCGATACCTGCGATGGAGTATACACTACGCAAATGCACACACGTTAATCTGAAGAGTATTATTTTCAGGAAACGAACTATGTTGCTCGCGTATGCCGATCGGCAAAATCGGAAAAAATCAACGAACAGTCAGCAGGGCTTTCAAAAAGATTAAAGAGAATTCCCGCTCAATGGTACAAGCGTTGTACGAGAGTAAGACGAAGTACTAACGAAGTATCTATTCGCAGTTCAACAACACGCCTAAAAGAATCTGTGAGTATGGAGAATTTCGAGTTCAAAGTTGTAGAAAACTTAGAAATCAGAAGAAGAGTTACGCTGGCTAACCGATGCTAATTTAGTCTCGGAAAGCAAGTGCGTAGAAGAGTTTTATCCAAAACAACAAAAATCAAACTCTTCAAGACGTTAATACTCCCGGCCCTGAATCATAGAATCATGGGTCATGTCAAAGGCGGACAAATTAGCGTTGGGAACATTTGAGAGAAAAATTTTTAGTAAAATCTTTGGACCTGTCAGAGTGCACAGCTGTACCAGCTATATAACAACATCGATAGAGTCAGGCGCATTAAGTATTAACGATTGCACTGGGCTGGTCACGTGCTTCGAATAAATAAACTGGCTCTGGCGAAAGAAGTGCACAGAGAAAAACTTGAACGAAATCGGTGGGGCACGTCAGCTAGGATGACCGCCGCTGCTTTGGTAGGAACCGATCTTGAAAGACATCCCCAAGATTGACCATCGCAGCTGGGTAAATACCCAATATGATGCTCAGACCTATAACAAGCTTTAATGGCCATATATATTTATAATTATTCTTTGTTAAGCATACTATTTACATGTTTGTCGGTTTGAATTTCAGTTGATATCGGATTTGAAAGTAACTTAAAATTTCCATATATTAAGATTTGTGAATTGTATCCAGAGAAAAACTTTGTTAGGAAATTAGGAACGACCCCATCCCAGCTTTGAAATACTTTTGAAAATGTTGCGAGGAAATAAAGCATCAAATCATAACATTAAACAAAGAATGGCGTTCAAAAAGAATACTAGTATAGTCCATAGCTAAATGTTCATAAGCATTGGGTACAGGATACATCATAATCAAACATACTTGAGTGCAGTGTTCTTTTTTGTTTTACTATATTTTTTAACTGTCCGTTTATTAAGAACGTATGCTCTTGTTATGAGAACGAATGTTCTTGATATGAGAACGAATGTTCTTGATATGAGAACGAACGTTCTTGATATGAGAACGAACGTTCTTGATATGAGAACGAACGTTCTTGATATGAGAACGAACGTTCTTGATATGAGAACGAATGTTCTTGATATGAGAACGAATGTTCTTGATATGAGTACGAATGTTCTTGATATGAGTACGAATGTTCTTGATATGAGTACGAATGTTCTTGATATGAGTACGAATGTTCTTGATATGAGAACATATGTTCACACACAGACATATAACATTCGTTAAGCAATACTGAGCCTATAGAATTTTTTTTTTGTGGTTGTATGCAGTAGCAACAAACAGACAGACAGACATTCAGAAAGTTTTTTTTCGTATACAGAACGAACCCTTTCCACACAAATCTAAAATATACAGATGAGCCATTTAACGAATGAATAATATATGTATAAGATTTAGACAGTAATGAAATATTTTATCAGCTTTGTTAAAACTTTCAACATTAATTCTAAGTCATTTCGAAACACACAAACAATTTGAAGCACTTAGCTGTCGATTAGTGTTAATAATAAAAAAAAATAAACTATACCAACTATGTAGCTACTAATTCTTGAAAGAAACAATCAACACTAAACTAAACAAAAGAAAAGAAAAGAAAAAAAACAAGAAACATATAGTTTATGTTAACGTTGTCTAATAATGGGTATTTAAAGGATTTTTTTTTTATTGACAAATGCACGTTTGCCATTTTGTTTGTCGTCGATTTTGCATGACAAAGCACACGCACAAAAGCAAAAGCAAAACAGAGCAAAACAAAACCAAAAAAAAAAATGAAAGTTTGTCGCATAAAAGGCTCAGACGCACACATACACACACACACGCACGCATACACAGTTACTGTAGAAAATACAACAGGATAACAAGCTAAAACCTTACCTTGGCTAATGCTAATGGTGCCTGGAGGCACACTTGAGAGGCGAGAAATCTTGAAAGAACTTGGCAATGCCAAATGCGAACAACGCCTTTCCAATAGAAGCGATTTGAATTGTTTCGGATTTGGAATAATCGATGGCATCAAGTGGTTGTACGTTCGCTCTTTTTTTTTGCGTTGCGTTGCGTTTCTTTTCTTTTCTTTTTTGTTTTGTTTTTTTTCTGTCTCTTTTTTTTATTTTTCTTGTCCTTATCTTACATTCAGATTTGTCGCCATTCATTTGCGTCCTTGTGCAGAAGGCATGTCAATCGCTTTGTCGCCTTTGAGCGTTTTGTTTGCGGCGCTCTTTTATTGTGACTTAAGCGTTTTTATGGCCAATTTGACGAATGACCCTTTAAATGGGTTAAGAAATAAGCCGAGAGCGTGTGTTATACTCATTGTTACTGCGCTGTTGCTGTCTGTCTGCTTCGTTTGCTTCGTTTGTCTATCTATCAGCTTTTTGTCCTTTGCAACTTCTGGCTTCTGGACATTACGGGCGTCGATAAGCGTAGACCACTTGTCTTTCTGCCATTTTGCCTAATTTATTCCTTTGTATATCGGTCATAAATAAGCTAAAATTGGCAGCTCAAAGGCCGCAAGAGAGACGGACGGACGGACGGACGGAGGGACAAAAGGACAAATGCACGCACTCCATATTTGAATGCCTCATTATGTGCCGCACTGGTGTGTGTGTGTGTGTGTGTGTGGCATAACTTTTAGATATACATATACAAATATATATATACATTGTATTGGTAGCAAGGACATCGATTTTGTTAAAGCCGTATAGGGATGATGTATGTGCGTTTGTATGTTTGTAGTAGATTTGGGTCTACGTGTTTCTCGGTGATTAGTTTGAGTGAAAATCGACGCATGTGGAATAATTAAATATTTCTACAAAACTATTCCTTTCTACAAATTTATTCAATATACACAAATACAAATGTATACATATGTATGTATGTACACATACACACACACACATACAGTCTCACACTCAGCACAGTATTGCAATTATGTGCGTAAATTTATAGATTTATTTGGAAGAGTAGAACAGTTAAAGTTCTATTTTGTTATTCCTATGGGAAATGTCCTTCCACTTACTTTTTGCTGACAAAGCGCTTTTAGTTTAGTTTAGTTTCTGCCTCAAGTTTACTTGATTTAATTATGCCTAATCTTTATATTTCACAATAGGTATCTGCTGCAATTGAATACATACATACATACATAAATACATACACATACTCGTAAGTATTCAATTTGTATGCTTCGACGCACTCAATACAAAAGTGAAAATTGCTATAAATATGTTTTGGAAAACAATTAGTTCAAGTGTTATGCTTCTATGTTGTGCATTTACAAAATTGAATTTATGTTCTTAATATGAATTGATCTTAAATTGTGAATAAAACAATAGCAACAACAACAAGAACAACAACAAATAGACATATTTTACGCCTGAGTATAGCCCATAAATTTTTATAGTAGATTTAGACAAGAACGACGTAACAGGGCTGCAAACTGCACCAAAGCGCATTAGTTTTTGAGTGTTTGTTCCGAACCGTGAACCGAAGCAGTTACTTGAAAAGAAACGGTTCACTATCGTACTTTAATTTGGGGTGTATATGAAAAATAATCATAAGCGAAAATGTTAAAAAATAAACAGAAACATACAAGCACTAAGATCCAAAAACTATGGTGGTCAAATTTCAAAATTTATATCAAGCGGAACGGTGTTTGTTCACCTCTACGATTGAAGCAAAAATTTAAAAGCAGTGCTCCAAGTTCAGGAAGTAAGCAGTTGATTTTGTTGTTGCGTTCAGTTCCGAGAAGAACGCTGTGAAGAACAATGAAGGGACGCGCATTTTGTGCTTGTTGCTTAGTTTATACGCACTGCACCTTTCTATATAAAGTCTACGTCATTTGCGGAACATTTCTAATTTAATATTCTTATACCAAGAACCATTTATTCTTATATCGAGAACCATTTGATCTTATATCAAGAAGAATTTTCTTATATCATGAACCATTTGATCTTATATCAAGAACCATTTAATCTTATATCGAGAACCATTTATTCTTATATCGAGAGCCATTTGATCATATATCAAGAACAATTTTTTCTTATATCATGAACCATTTGATCTTACATCAAGAACCATTTAATCTTATATCAAGAACCATTTATTCTTATGTCGAGAACCATTTGATCTTATATCAAGAAGAATTTTTCTTATATCATGAACCATTTCATCTTATATCAAGAACCATTTAATCTTATATCGAGAACTATTTATTCCTATATCGAGAACCATTTGATCTTATATCATGAACATTTTTTTCTTATATCATGAACCATTTGATCTTATATCAAGAACCATTTAATCTTATATCAAGAACCATTTATTCTGATATCGAGAACCATTTGATCTTATATCAAGAACCGATTTTTCTTAAATCATGAACCATTTTATCTTATATCGAGAACCATTTGATCTAATATCAAGAACAATTTGTTCTTGTATCATGAACCATTTGTTCTTTATAAACAGAAAGTTGAAAATAGGCAGACAAAAAAAAATAATAATAACAAAAATAAAAATAAAGAATGCGACAAGAGCAAATTTGTGTGAGCGTAGATCACATTTTTCCAGATCTGTCATCCAGTTATGGTCCGGGCGGGTTTTTAACCGAAAACACACTATTTTTGCCGATTTTTTGGGATCCGTGACCCGAACCAGCACTTCGGAAAGAAACTGGTTTTGAAACAAAAGCAAATCAAATAAGTGGCAAAAGTGGTTCCGTTCGGAATTTCAGTGACGTGATCCATTTTGTGAATGACAATTTGACTCATTGGTCAATCTCAGCGAATTCACAACAAAAAAACTAGGTTTTATCCGAAACATGTCGTGTGAACATTCAAGCAACAACAATCGATGCAATACGATATTGATAACTCTGAATTTGCATGCGAACCAATGAAGTGAACCACTGCCAATTTTTTTTTTTTTTTATGGCTTGCAACTCTGCGTTATTCACTACGTTGCTCTCTCTTTTAGCACTTTTCAACACTGGGTCTAACGCTGTTCGCTGAAAAATACTTAACAAGTTGATCAAGCAATTATTTTTTAATGAAATCTTGTTACGATTTTAGCGTGTTTTTTTTTTTTTAAATTCTTAGAACTTTTAAAACGGGCCACATTTATATGTAAACATAAAACAAAAAGACATTTTTACTTCGCCTGCCATTTAGTCGTTTTTTATGTTTAAAAACATTTCTAAAAATTAATCAAATAATTAAAAACATTCATTAAATGTATCTCAAAATATTGCTACGCAACATAATAACACGCAAATGAGTATCTTTTAGACTTAGAGTAATGCTGTATACGCTTTACGATATAATTATGAATGTTAACAATCCATTAGCCAAAAAAAAAAAAAAAAAAAAAAAAAAAAAAAATTGAGTGAGGTAAAAATAACAAAAAAAAAAAAAAAAAGAAATAATGAAGAAAAAGATAAAACAGAAAGCGAACGAAATTTATTTATATTTCTGCTCTTGAACAAAGCAGTTACATGTGTTTGAGTGTTTGTAAGACAGCGGCGCAGCTACTCAAAGGAGCAAGTATGCTGCATAGCGAAATAAAAAGGACAAGAAGCGCATTAACATTAACACCTTACATGAGCGCATAGAACAAAAAAAAAAATAAAATAAAATAGAAATAAAATGGACGACAGCAACAAATAAGAAGACAAAAAAAAAAAAAAAAAACAAAAATGGGCGACAATGTGACATGACGTCGCGGCGGTGCGCAGCATAAAGCAGAGAATGACAATAACAATGAAATAATAAAAACATAATCACCAAAAAGGGACCAACAAAATGGCGACAACAGTAACAAGGCAAGGATAACACACACACACACAGACAGAAAGTCAGAGAGACATGCTTGCTTAAGGTGATGTAAGAGACCTCGAGGAGTTGCGTATGGCGTATGGCTTTTAATGTGCGTCTAATGGGCCAAATAAATTTCAACTAAAGAATTTTTATATGCAACAATAGAAACAATGCTAGCAGCAACTTAGCTAGCATCAACGTCAACGTAAACGTAAACGTCAACGTAAACGTCAACGTGTACGTCAGGATCAGAGTAAAATGCGCCACGACAATAATACTAATAATAATGAAGATGATGCTTTGCTATGGAATGGAATGGAATGGTACGGAATGGAATGAGACTCGTAATGCTGTTGCTGCGCACGTAATAGCCTTAATTGAGTACAGCCATGCGACGCGCGCTTCTGTTTTTTTTTGTTGCTATCGAAGCCTGCAAGAATCTGTTATCCTTATACACACTTCTGCTATTGCTACTGTTTTTTTTTTTTTTGTTCCCTCTCAACTTAAATGCATGCAATGAGCATACAAGTAAGTTTATTAGGCGCGCGCGGCTTGTAAAACATGAAAATGCGCGCCAATTTATTTGTTTATTAGCGTATTTCTATTATGTGATGACATTCAGCGTGAAGAGGAGTGTAAGTGTGTGTGTGTGTGTGTGTGTCATGAATGTTGCCTGGTTGCTTGGTTGTCATGCATTGTTGCTCCCCTACGCATCATCAAAAACATTTCTCGTTTGTAAATTTGGATTTTATGTTTTTAAAGCAGAAAAAAAAAAATAAAAAGTAAAATAACAACCAGGCTAAAAATTCTATCATGTGCCATGTGTGTGTGTGTGTGCTGCTTAAAAGGAGGCAAAGGAAAGGAAAAAGTTGTTGTCGACAAGATTTTTCGTTGAAATTTTCATTTCACTAAAAAAAAAAAAAAAATTGTTCCACGCGCTTTTCGGAATTAAGGAAGAATGGGACAAAATATCCTTTGTCAAAAATGTTGATAAAACCCTTTAATTGTGTCTTTGTCTTTTTCGACATAATTGAATTGTGGCTCACGTGACAAAATTCAAAACGACAAAAGCACTATTAACATAGTTGCACACAAATGCCACAAATCCTTTGAGTATCTATAATGAGATTACTTTTTTTTTTTTTTTTTTGTGCTTGAAATTTTCATGTGGGTTTTTTGATGTATGTGTATGAAAAAGAGTTTAACTTGACTAGATAGGCTAAAAATCAGTCATTTATAATAAAATATTTTTCAGTATACATATAAAGATTACGTATATGTTTTAACCCTTTTGCGACTCATTTCTGAAATGTATTTTCAATAGTTTTTCGCTAATAAATTTAACACATATGGCAATAAGAGCAAAAGAGATAGAGAGAGTGAGTAAGTTATTCCTTAGAGATTCTATAAATTTTGTAGCATCCTTTTGATTAGTTTCTGAGTTGTATCTCGATTTTAGTTTAACACTTTCGTTAACTAAACTTAAGGCGTCGCGATTTAATAATAATTTTATTAACGCATTTGCTTCATTTGATTAGATTTGGTTGCGTAAAGTTGGGTTTTCTTATTGGTTTAATTACTTTGAAAATTATTTAGAGACGTATGAACTACTTAAGATACAATAAGGTATGCAACTATGTAAATGGAATTATTTCGATTATTTTGAAATTTTAAACAAAATGTTTGCTTAAATATGTGTCTAAATTTTTTGATACTTTTCAATATTGAGAGAAGAAAAATAAAAGTAAAATTTGCGTTTTCATAAAATAAGGAAGAATTTTTTTTTTTATTTTTTTTTTTTTTGAATTTCTCAAATGC
Organism: Leucophenga varia; assembly: GCA_018903435.1. Taxonomy (NCBI): domain Eukaryota; kingdom Metazoa; phylum Arthropoda; class Insecta; order Diptera; family Drosophilidae; genus Leucophenga; species Leucophenga varia. The sequence continues at coordinate 216,606 of JAEIFJ010002505.1, read as the reverse complement.
TTTCGATTTCGAATTAGAGCTGGAAAACGATCGATATATTTTTGATTGTTTTAACAGAATACATCGATGCTTTCGATTGTTAAAAAAAAAAAAATCGATGTTATCGATTATTTTCCAGCTCTATTGCATTTACATTCACACCACCACAGATTGAAAACTAACATTTTTATAAAAAAAAAGTGACAAGAAAGCACGCTGAAGTCGACTGCAAGATACCCTGTATCCAATCCTTACGCACCTTATTTTAGTACCATATTGGATTTGATTATAAAAACTTATTGGGACTATCATAGGCAACATTTATTCTAAATCTAAGCATAAGAAAAAAAGAAGTTTATGCAAAAATCCAAAATTTTGGGGTAGATTTATATTTGAACTCCTTACAGCTCAGGAGAGTTTAAATCTATCTCTTATAGTCACCAAGATAAGATAAGAGACGGACAGATAAAGCTAGATCGACTCTACTTTCAACGCTGATCACATGCTCGTATATAGTTTATAATTTTGATAGGGTCTATTATGTCTACTTCTGCCTGCACAGGGCTTAAAAAAATAATAATTAATAAATTGTCTTTCAAAAAAAGATACAGTTTTGGAAAATTATCAATGGTATAGGTGGAAATCGATGGTAAAAATCGAAGTAAGGATAGAGCAGCAATAGTAGAAAAAAAATTTAAGAACAACGATGCTGTCGATAGTGTTATCGATTGTTTGCCAGCTCTAGTTCGATTTTATGAAATCGTCGTGGAAACGGGCATTTTAAGATATCAAACAAACGTTTTACGAACTACTGGCAATAAGGCGCCAGATCTATACACAAGTGGAGATCTTTTAGCCATAAACAAGACATAAATACCGCTAGCTGCAGTCATGTTTAGTTGATTTTCTGTTTCAGAATCAATTTGAATCTTAAAGCCTTAACAAAGATTTGTAAGCCAAATGAATCCTTAATCTTGAATTTGTGTGTCTTTTAATTTTTATTTCTTGTTTTTAAAAGTTTTTTCTTCTTTCTGTTTTGGTTCTAGTTGTACTTATTGCTATCGTTAATATTGTTATTGCAAGTGTTGCAATTGCGATAAGTGTAAGTGAGCTTAAACACTTAAGGCAAAAAAAAAAATAAAAGTATTCCTGTCTCATTATCATCTCTTTTACGTTCTCATCTACCACGTTTTAACTAATTGTGTCTATTTAGTTTGTGTTTGCGTACTTCAATTTAAAATTTTTTTTCTTTCTTTTTAATTTCCTTTCAATATCTTCTATAAAAATTTTCAGGATATTAGGAATTTATCGACATTTTTGCTACATCCGCTCAAGAATGTACAATATTTGTAATAATTAAATATATTTTTTTTATAGCTTCAAATAATTAAATATTTTCGCAAATCTATTTTAAGATAAAAAAAACTTTATTCATGTAAAATAAAAAAATATATTGAAATCTGAAATTTAAATAGTTTGAAATATTTTTTTTTAAATTAAATGAAGCGTATTCAACTATTCATACAGGTACTATGGAGTTTTTAAGTTGTATTTTTTTTTGCTTTAGAAATTTTATAAAGTCATGCGACTATCGTCTTTCAATTAGTAAAATTAAATTGCAATTTTCTTATCTTTGGCAGCAGCGCCAAAGGAAAAAAACAAAAAACAAAAAAAAAACAACTAAAAAGTTTTCAACGACAACATTAAAGGCGTTGTTGGTTGCACAAGGATATTGGAGCTGAGCTGAGCTGGCTGCCTGGCTGTTTGGTTGGTTGTTGTGTAATCCTTGCTTTGTCAATGCGCTTGTCTGCTTGCAGGTGCAATGTCCACGTTCGTTAAATTCCAGCGATGCGCCCAACTGAAACAATTTTTTTTTAGTGGTTTTTGTTTCTTGTTATGCGCTTTACTTAAAGTGTAAAAGGATATTATTGGTTATTTTTTTTATGAAAAACTTTGAATATATTAATGTGGCATTTTGAAGATTTTTATAGCTCTCAATTATCAAGATTATAAAAGTTTTGTTTTTTTAATACGCAAAGAAGGACCACTGCGACTACGACATAAACGCATATTCGCACAAGGTCTTGCAAAAGTGCAAAAATGCAACATTGCGTAAATGCGTAAATTCAACAACTTTGCTATATCAGCTATTTGAGATTTTCAGAGAGACTATAATGAATAGGGACACCATATTTGAAACTTAAACTTTTCTGAGCAGTCAAGTGGTCATAGTCCTAGTTTAAGGTAAAGCATCCATACAAATCTACCTCAAAATTTTGGATTCTGTTTCTTATTTTTCGAATTCTAAGTTTAGCACAAATTATGCCTATGACTGACCCAATAAAATATCCCAAAACGGATAGGAACAAAAAATATTTTACGTATAGGCCCCATACAAATTTACCTAATTTTTTTCAGTTTTTGTATGGACTCTGCAGTTCTGGAGGTGTCGATTTGCCATGCTTGAACTACATACCCCAATACTTTCTACATGGGTACTTTCCTGACTGACCCTACAGTAAGCGAACGCCGAGCCACCGAGTAAAAATATGTGCGCTCGAAAGCGAAAACGAAACGTAACGGATTTGCATTACATTTGTTTTTATGGTTAATTCGCGTATAGGGCAACAACAACAACAACTTATAAATAATAATAAGAGTATTTATATGTTTTAAAAAATTTATATTTTTATTTATTTTAACTCTTGGTCATTGAGGACAGTAAAAATGAATTTAAAACAAAAAAAAAAAAACGTTAACTTCGGTAGAACCGAAGCTTAAATACTCGCCACACGAATCTTTAAAGAGTTTATGAGTAATCATCAGTGGTCACCCAAGTTTACACACAATATTAATTTCAAATTTTGAGCTAAAAATACAGATATGTATAACAACATATTTCTCGAATATATCTGGAAATGGGCGGTAAGTTTGTATGAAAGAAACACCTAAAAATGGGCGTTGCACCATGATATTGGGAGAGTTTTTACCCAATATGGAGTAAATAATAACCATTTTCATACAAAAATTCGAAAATGGGCAGAAATTTTATATGGAGCTATGACAAAAAATAGGCGTGGCACATCTGATTTGACATTGGATGACATTAGAAGTGTTTCAAGCCAAATTGGAGTGAATATATGCATAAATAATAACTATTTTCATACAAAAAATCGGAAAAATAGGAAAGTTTATATGGGGGCTACCTAAAAGAGGGCGTGGCATCTTGGTTTCAACACTTGATGACAAAAGAAATGTTTTTACTCAATTGGGAGCGAATACATTCATAAATAATTAGTATTTTTAAACAAAAAAATCGAAAAAAACGATACGTTTGTATGGGGGCTATACCTTAAAATGGGCGTGGCACTTTCATTCTCAAACTTAACATAGTCGTTGCCGAGAAAAGCTTAAGTTCCAAATTTCAGCTTAATATCTTTATATCTTCAACGAAGAAGATGCCTAGAAATATACAGACAGACGGACGGACAGAAGGACATGGCTAGTTCGATTCGTCTCGTCGAGCTGGATCAAGAATATATATACTTTATGGGTCTACGACGTCTCCTTCAATGCGTTATAAACTTTCAGACAAACTGAATATACCCTTCACACTATGTATGGCGGGGAATAAAAAAAAATAATTGAACTTAAAATAATAGCTTTTTAGTTTTTTATTTCTGGCGTCCTATTTCATAACCCCCAGCATGGGGACCCAATGCAAGTATTCTTTCCATGGGTACTCATATCACCACCCTCCAGCATGGGTACCCGTCTTAGTACGCTTTCCATGGCCACCCGTCTTAGTACCCTTTCTATGGTTACACATGTAAGTACCCTTTTCTATGGGACCCATGTAATTACCCTTTTCATGGGTATCTATGTAAGTACCCTTTACATGGGTACTCATTTCACTAGTTCGCGGTAAACGATTTGGTATCGATTAACCCTTTTTGCGGACATTTCATACAAAAACGAAATGATAAAACGCATTGCTTAGGGTTAGCAAATTACGTAGAAGTGATTTTCTAGTAAGTAGAGGGGAAATACAGTACAATTAGATATTTTTCTAAGGTACGGCTTAACTTAAGGTGCATTAAGGTTGGGTACAGGGTATCTTGCAGTCAACCATACTCGACTTTAGCGTTCCTTTTTGTTTATTTTATTCATTTTCTTGTCTCAAAGAACCTGTTCAGGTGAGCATATACGTACTATGTATGTATATAGTGTGACCATTGCAACAACAAAACATCACATAGCTCCCTGTGCATGCAGCATGACATCCTAACATTCCGTGCTGCATCCTTTTTGTAACAAAAGCAGTGAGAACAACAAAAACAAAAAGGAAAAAGAAAAAAAAATACGCTTTGATGTGAAAATGTTTAAAGCTGCGTTGCTCATTTGGACAGCAGCCAAGTGCACTGTAAAACGTGTTTAAATTTAAGATTATACATGACGACGACGACCACCGCAAAAACTATTACGACACGCGTTAAGCTGTACGAGTATCTGAGATACTAAAACTTAACCAAACTAAACTAAAGAAATGTGACCGATTGACCTTTTTTAATTCGTGGCCGCGCACCGTTGACTGCAATTGAGAATTAAGAGTGTTAAAGCATGAAATGGTTGAATGGATACATGAATGGATGGATGGATGGATGGATGGATGAATGCAAGCATACATAGATATGCGTGCGTTAGTTTGATATGGTTGAATGCGCGATAGAGCAGCCATAGAGCCTGTATGTATACATTTTTAGATACTAAAGCTGCGTAAGCGTATTGCTGCTGTTAATGACTTTGCTTGTTGTGTTTTAGTTCTAGTAAATTCTAAAAAGAATATATATGTATTTTTTTTATTTTCTTTTTTTTTTATAAAAATTATATCTTTTAATGCATTAAATTATTTTTTTCTTCGTAGTTTTATTTTGTACGTTTTTGGGGCAGCTGTCTCATGGTGCTTTCTTTCATTCGCTTTCACCTTATGTTTTTTTTTTATTTGTTTTTTTTTTTAAATTTTTTTTACCAAAACTTTTGTGCAAAGGTGTTAATGTCCTTATGTCCTTTTATGGTATATATGTATATGTATGTGCTATTTCATTTTACACTTGCATAACTTGCACGCTATCTCGCTCTATCACACAGTTTTTTTTTTTTTTTTTCATTTGAGTGTATCTCGATGTCTACTTTTGGGAGCTACATATGTGCAGCAACGTGTATATGAATGTAGCTGTGTATCTGTGTGTGTGTGTGTGTTGGCAAAAGGTTAAATGCATTTTAGCGCTCTGGCGCAAAATTTCACATGCCATAATGTAAGCATTTTGCAAACGCTGCATTTAACTATTTTAATGGATTTTTCTCATAAAGCACTTTCTACCCATACACATACATACACACATACACTCGTTCGCTTACTTAAATTCTGTTGCTTTCTTTTCAAGTTTTTTTTTTGTTTCTATTTTAATTTTTTTTTTTTTTTTTGTAAAAATTGTCTTGTTTTGGGATTTAATTTACTTTAAAATTATCTTGCCAACTCCCACTGTTGTTATGTAGGGTATAAAAGCGAAATATAGTTGTAAGTTTGTCATTATTGTAATTTTTTTTTAATATAATTTTTATTAAAAATATAAAAGATTTAGAACGGTTTACATAAAATGTTTTGTAGTATTTTTAAGAATCATCAATTCCAGTTGGCACACTTATTAAAATTTTAAAAATATAAAATAAATAAAAGAAATCGGCAACATTGTCATTATTGCACTTCTAGTTGCATTGCTACTTTTATTATTTGCTTTATTTTCTGTTATTTTTATTTTTTTTACTATTTATTATTCCTCATGAAAAAAAAGGATAACGATAACACATCGAATATATGCTGTGGAACTGTGGAAAAACTTTTACTGTCGACATTGGGAAAATTGTGCCAGTGCAAAAGTTTTGCAATCGCCAGTGCCTCATAAACTGTACAAACATTGAGAAAACGTTAGCGACAATTTAAGCAGTTGCTGAGAGGGAAAGGCAGTATAAAATGGGTAAAATGGGTAAAATGGAAAAATGGCATTCGACTAGCTTACTGCATATGCATGTGTTGCATGCTGCTGCATATGCAGAATTTTATAGAAATAATTTGCAAATTTCTGTTACGCGCATTGCATAAGTTACAATCAGGCAAAAGTTGCCTGAGTGCAAAAATGGACGCACAGAGAATTTAGCATACACACACAGGACAGACAGACACGTATGCTAATATACCATATACATATATTTACAACGTTATGAAAATATGATATTAACTTTTCTTTTATTTTTTTTTCTTCACTTTATCGCGCGCGAGTCAGAATCACTGCAGCTGCGCTGTCATCTTGTTAGCGTAACTTTTTCATTGCATAATTTTGGGCGCAACTATGAAAAATCAACGACAACAACAGGACAGCGCCATTTTCGTCTTTTTGTCTGTCTGCACTTTTTTTGCTTTATTTTGTGTTTGTTAATTACTTTGTATTTCATTTTTTTTTTTTTTGTATTAAGTATTTAAATCATGACGCTTTGACTCTAAGCATATTTATAGCCGCATAGTAGGGGAGTAACTCTTATATTGAAATGCTTGTTAGCAGTTAGGGGCTGTAATCATGTAGCTTTCAATATATGAATACAGTATTGTTGACAACTCTAAACTCGAATAATCATTCTCTCGAATTCGCCCTTATTGATCACTAAGAATTCTTACCATCAAGCTTATTTTATTGTCACTGTTTATCTCTGTAACCATTATCAGCAAACGCGTGCAGGTTCGTTATAGATCACAAAGATTTAGTTTTTCATTTTATCCATTGAAAATGTTTTTTTCTCATTGCTTGGAAAATGTATGTAGTATTTTTTGTTTTTTTGGGTCCAAGTAGTGTGGAGAATACATATCACTATAATGTAAAAAAAAATTCCCCCTTTAGAAGCTTGACTATGCCATAAACAAATCGAAATTTAACACTGAGTGTAACAAAACTCTCAATTAGGGTGCCTGGAAACAACAAGATCGAGAATAATTGTAGTCGTAGACGAACTTGCAAAGTTAGGTACTTACGCCCGAAATCTCCAAAATATTGGCATAAATTCCGAGAGCGCAGTTACAAAGCTGAAACTTGGTATAGATCATAATTACAGACTGCCAAATATTTGCATAAAACGCTACATGATTTTGGGCACGCCTACCTCACCACCCATAACATTGCGTACTATTTTCTACTTACATGCAGCATCATATTCTGAATAGGAGTCCCAATCACTGTCTTAATTCAAAGAGTTATTATTAAAATTATAATTAAAAAAGGAAAAACGTTATCTTCGTTGGAACCGAAGCATAAATACACGTCAAACGAATCTTTAAAGAGTTTATGTGTGATCGTCCGTGGCTTAAATAGAACTTCGAGATGGATGGGTAATGAGAGGCTAGTTTGTATAGGGCTATATGTTTTATTATGTTATATTTAAAAATGGGCGTGGCACCTTGGTTTTAACATTGGATGACATAAGTTGTATTTTTACCCAATTTGGAGTGAATTCATGCATACATAATTCCTATTTTCATACAAAAATCCGAAAATGGGCGATAAATTTGTATGGGGGCACTAGCTCAGAGTGGGCGTGGCAATCTGATTTTAACATACAAACTACCTAGGACTGGAAAAGTTTAAGTTCCGAGTTTCAGCTTCATATCTTTAAAACTGAGCGAATGAATCAGCTCGCAACAGACAGACGGACAGACGGACATGCTGTTATAAAAATATATATTTTTTGGGGGCTTCAATGTCTCCTTTAATGCGTATACAACTTTCCGACAAACTGTTAATATGTGTGGCGGGTATAAAAAGTGAAGAATTGTTGACCTCTTTATACCGGCTACACGTAGTGTGAAGGATATTATCATTTTCTCGGAAAGTTTGTAACGCATTAAAGAAGGCATCGGAGACCCCATAAAGTCTATATATTATTGATCAGCTCGACGAGGCCTAGCATGAGCGCGTACTTGCTACAGGAAGCCCCACTCGCTATCCATACCGCATTAACAACCAACCAGGGTGCTTAGATTTTGCAATTTATGAAGGTATACCTCACTGGAAGCTAAGCATTGAAAACCGGTTAGATCTACCCTCAGATCATCTGCCTCTCATTATTAAAGTTGACTCAGCTGCAAGAAATTACCCCACTGTGGACAGATTAATCGGCCGAGGCACGAATATTGCATTATTTAAAAGTATTCTTGATAATGAAATACACCCAGATATGGAGCTCAATTCCGCCGAAGATATCGACTTTGCTTTGGATCTATTCACTAAAAAAGTTTATACAGCGGCATTTGACGCTCGGCGAGGAGATGCTCGACATTCAAAACATGATCGTGGCGTGTATTCATTATCAAATGAATTACGTCAACTTTTAAAAAACAAGCGTCGTCTTCGTAAAAGATATTTACGAACACAGCATCCTCTACATAAAGCTGAATGGTTCAGAGCAGCCTCTGTTCTTAGAATAGCTTTGCAGGAAGAACGCAGCAAATTCTTTGATAACATGTTGGAAAATATGGGGACCAATAAAGATTCATCGTTCTCGCTTTGGAAGGCGACTCGTGGTGCGAAGCGACAACCTATACGACAGGCCCCACTGCAAGAACCAAATGGCAGATGGTGCCGTTCTGATTTCGAGCAAGCTGAGGTGTTTGCCCTACATCTTGCAGAGCGTTTCAAACCATTTAATTTAGCTGATCCAACTGATGTTGTGTCTACCGAAGCTTCGTTAAAAACTCCACTGCAGATGGATTTGCCTATTGCGCCTTTTACCATTTCTGAACTCTCTTACGAAATAAAAACGGCTAAAAAAATAAAGCTCCTGGGTATGACAATTTTTGTAATGCCACATTAAAAGCTCTGCCAGTAAACGCGTTATTATTCTTGGTAACTTTGTTCAACGCAACTTTAACTACTCAGTATTTCCCAAAAGCTTGGAAAACTGCATCCATATCAATGATACATAAGACTGGCAAGCCTGAAAGTAATCCTGAGTCGTACCGACCAATAAGCTTATTACCGTCTCTTTCTAAGGTTTGGGAGAGATTATTAGCAGCTAGACTGTCAGATGTCTTTACTAACATTGGTTTGCTGCCGGATCATCAGTTCGGCTTTCGTACAGGTCACGGAACAGTTGAACAGCTTCACAGAGTTGTTAATAACATACTGGAAGCATTTGATAAGAAAGAGTATTGCAATACTATCTTCATTGACATACAGCAGGCCTTCGATAGAGTGTGGCATATCGGCTTATTGGCAAAAATTAAATGTAAGCTTCCTGCGCCATATTTTTTGCTACTACGTTCTTATCTGGAGGAGCGCCAGTTTTTCGTTAAGGTGCGCTCAAATGTGTCCTCAACCCATCTAGTATGTGCGGGAGTTCCACAAGGCAGCGTTCTTGGGCCATTCCTTTTAACCTGTTTGCTGCCGATCTTCCAAATACAAGCGAAGAGATTTTCAATTCAACGTCTAAATTGATGATTGCTGCTTATGCTGATGACGTATGTATTTCATGCAGATCTAAATGCGAGCAAGAGTCTACCAACATTTTGCAGACTTATATACACATGCTTCAGGACTGGGCTAAAAGATGGAATGTCCAAATTAATGGTGCCAAGTGCAGCAATGTCTGCTTTGCATTGAAAAGGAAGTCTCCCCCCATATTCAAATAAATGGCACTACATTGCTGCAAGCCTGCAAAGTTAAATACCTAGGTCTGCTCCTGGACAAGCGTCTCACCTTTGAAAATCATCTTCAGATGTCTATCCATACCTGTAAAGGCAGAATTCGAAAACTTTTTTGGTTACTTGGTAAAAGAAGCAGACTATCATTACGCAACAAACGTTTAATTTATCAACAGATAGTTGCTCCGATTTGGAGATATGGAATTCAGATCTGGGGTATCACATCAAAAACAAACCGAAACAAGGTGCAAATCCTTCAGAATAAAGCGCTTCGGATAATTACGGGCTGTCCCTGGTTCGTCAGAAACTCGACCCTTCACAGAGACCTAAACATCACCAGCGTGGAGGATCAAGTTTCTTTTTCTCTAGCAGGTATAATGATCGTCTGCTCAACCATCAAAACCGCTTGGCTAGACCCCTGGCTCAAGCCGTTCCGATCAGACGCCTCAAACGCCGCCACTTCGGTCACCTTAATCGGTGACTTTTTTCCTAAGGATTCACTTTGTTTTCTTAACTTATTTTAAGGCAAATTTAAGAGGATCCGCTGTTGTACATACATTTTAATATCTTTCTTAATATTAAGTATATTTAATTAGTGCATTAATTATTTTTATATGTTATATTATTAATAATTTGGTGATTAGCACATAGATATAAGGTTAATTATAGGGAAATTTTTGTATCCCTGATTGTCACCTAATAAAGAAACAAAAAAAAAAAAAAAAAAAAATGGTGAGCGCATGAGCGCATGAATGAATAAGTTCAAACAATTGCAAGAGCAACTAACACAGAAAAAAAACTTTATGTTTTGCTTATTATTGCAATCGTTTGCACTTATTCTTTTTTGCACTCATGCTAGATCTCGTGAATAGCACAATTGATATTGGGTTTTATTTGCACAAAATTTTCGACTTTGGCAATTGGGCTCAATGTGCTTCGGATCAATATTAGCATATATGTATTAGTGGTGTATGTTTGTGTATTCGGCCAACTTAAATGAGCCACTTTGGCATTCGCCCTAAGTACTCATTTAAAGCAAATTAAATATCGATTTTCATCATATTAAACTAACAAAAAAACCTTTTTCTAATTTTCTTCTTTGGTGCGAAAAAAAGAAGAAACATTAATTAAATAAATAAATTCAACTAAGACTTGTTGAGTGTTCTGAAAGTCACGCACGCATGCGAAGAGCCGAGGGCGTATTCGAAATGGCTTCAAAGAGACACGTGTGAGTATTTTGTATATAAAAAAAAAACGAAAAAAGTTAAATTTGTAAACCGCAAAATACATTTCCAGCTAATTTTCTTATTTTTCACTTAATTTTCCTCAGCTGTACTCTATGATATGCTGTTCCTGTCATAAAACGAAAGAAACGAAAGAAACGAAAAAAATAAAATAGTTCTCCCTGTTAGCCGCATTTCGTATTTCTTCATATTACAAACTTTACACACTTAGGCAATGTGGCATTTCATTACACCACACAGTCTAACGCTGCAACAAACCGCTGACGAATCCTTTTGACAGAAAGACAGCCAGACTGACTGACTGACTGAATGATTAACTGACAGGACTATACAATATGTACTATAACACATACATACATATACTCGTATATGTACATTCTGAATGTATATGTGACTCGTGACTGCGGTTGTTGAAAATTTGTTAGCAAAAGTTACTTTCATTTCTTGAGCAGCAAGCAGCAAACAGCAAGCAGCGTCTTTCGTCATCTTTGCTGGGGCCCGTCCTCGTCGTCGTCGTCGTGTTGAAGTCAAGTAAAATAATAATAAAATCTTAATACGGTAATCCACTTTTGCCACACCAACATCATATACACACACACACACACACACACGCATATGTATAAACATATAAACTTATATAAATGAATGAATAAATGGCTCGGTTAGCTTGGCGGCTTGATTTGTCAGAATATGGTATGGCATGGTATGAAGAAAATCCTCTACTCTGCTTAACTCTGTTCAGCTTAACTTTAGCTTTAGCTTAGCTCAGTTACTACTCAAATGCGAATGAATGGTGCTGACTGGCTAAACTAAACTTTTGTGGCAACACATTTTTGTGTTGCCAACTTAACACTTCTGCTCGAGCAAATAAATTATTAGCGTCAAGGATCTGCGTCGCAGTCGCAGTCAACTTGGAGTAATTTTGCGGTTTTCTATGGCATCTTGAAGTTGAAACTGAAGAAGGACTTCAGTGCGCCGACTAAAATATGAATGTGATATGAAAATGTGTGTATGTGAACGTGTACATGTGTATGTGTTTGTATGAAAGTGTTTGTGTATGTGTTTTTTATTTTTTGTTCGTTTTTTTTATTGATAAAGAAGAAGAAGAAGCGTAGAAGAAAAATGCGCGGAAAAAACTGCACTACACTTAATATTTTAAACAAGAACAAATTTAATAGTTTCAAAACTGAAAATTTATTTTTATATCCGCTACACATAGCGTAAACGGGTATATTCAGTTTGTCCGAAAGTTTGTAACGCATTAAAGAAGGCATCGGAGACTCCATAAAGTTTATATATTATTGATCAGCTCGATGAGACGAATCGATTTAGCCATGTCTGTCTGTCTGTCTGTCCGTCTGTTGTGATGCGTTTTACTCTGAATTTTTTTAAGATATTGATATGAAATTTTAAATTTAAGCTATTTTTGGTCCTAGGCAGTTTGTATGTCAGAATCAAGGTGCCATGCCTATTTTTAGGTGTAGCCCCCATACAAATCTACCGCCTTTATTCGAGTTTTGTATGGAAACATTTATTTTTTTTGAATGAATCTAATTATAATTTGGTTAAATCAATTCCAATGACCACCTAAGTAAACACTATCGACATGGTAAGGAAAAAAAAATGTACTCAAATCTCGAAAATATAGAATTAATGGTTCATATACAAACGTATTACATTAAGTTTTGATTTGGCACTCAAGGCTGTCATTATGTTTTTAATATGATCGATCAACATTAATGCAAAAACAAGAAAGAACGCTGAAGTCAAGTATGCTCGACTGCAAGATACCCTGTACCCAACCTTTATGTACCTTAAGTTAAGTCCTATCTTTGTATATACCTTATTGTATTGAATTTTCAAATAAAAACTTGAAAAATTGGGTAAATTTGTATGGGGGCTATACCTAAAATTTTGTTGGTCCTTTCCCTATTGGGATATTTTATTGGGACTATCATAGACATAATTTATACTAAGTTTGAACTTCATAGAATAAAAAACAATGACGTTTTTATGCAAAAACCTAAAATTTTGGGGTACATTTGTATGGGGGGTACCCCTTAAAATGGGTCTAGAGAAAAACCGTTTGCAAGTGAAAACTTGACGGCTCAGGAGAGTCTAAGTTTCAAATATGGTGACCCTATCTCTTATAGTCTCGAGATAATCTCTCTCTGATACGGCAGACAGCAGGACGGACAGACGGACGGACGGACGGATGGACAGACAGACATAGCTAGTTCGACTCCCCTTCATATGCTAATCAAAAATATATATACTTTATAGGGTCTATCTGACCTCCTTCTGTCTGTTACATACAATCGCCAAAAATTAATATACCCTTTTACCCTTTGGGTACAGGGTATAATAAGTATGTTTCTTAGGCCAGGGACTATCGAATATTGAATTAAACTAATTTGTTGTGCGCAGTCTTTCTCCAAGCGCTTCAATTTCCATATTTATTTATTTTTATATATACAAAAAATAGTAAAAATGTTTCTATGTCCGCTATGGACTTTGAAACCATCCAACCGATGACTGCCAAACCGGTTTCATTTGAAATGCAATAATGCAAGTATAATTATAGACCACTAATAGAATGCAATAGGCACATTTGGCTCGTTCATATACGTTTTTGTATGTTTTTACTAGCCCCAACATATTAAGGTCTCACAGCAACCCAAAAAAAAAAAAAACAGGTATTTTTTAGTGTTTTTGTATGTTTTTAAACTGGATCAAAACCAAAAATGTCACCGATAAGAGCTTTAATTACACAAAGAACCGCAGATGCGTTACAGAAAAGCCTAAGAGGGCAGCTGAAACGCACAAACAATGTAGCAGCATACGCCGGGTATTTGGCAGTTTCAAAAAAAAAAAAAAACTAAACTTTTAAATAAAGCCTTGTATTAACGCTAAATTTAGAGTCTAGAGTCAAAAGATGCTGTAGTGTATTTTTTTTTTTATGGAATTGAGTCAATTTAAGTGGAGTGAAGTGTAAGTAGTGGAAGCTGCGTGAGTGCCTAAAGTGCGAAAAATTCAATTTAGCGTAAAGTTGTATTTGTGTTTATGAGAGATATACTTATATATATTTATATATATATATATCTTCTATACTATATGTATGTACAAAAAAATGTAACTATATTTATGCCGATACATATACAAAACACACACACACACGCAATCGTAGTAGAACGTGTGAAAGGACGTGAATAACGACAGCTTTGCACTTTTAACCAGAGAAACATTTTCACATGCTGTTGCTTCCGTTTCCGTTTCCGGTATTCTAGCACACACACACATACATACACAAGCAGTATACGTATGTATTCGTTTGATACTTTATTACTGCTTAGCTCAACAACAGAAAAAGGCTGCTTGCATCCAAAAGTCAACTGCTTGGAATTTCATGAATTGTTTCTCGGTTTCTGTTGCTGCTGCTGCTGCTTCGGTTTTTACTTCTTATAATGCTACTATGGACACTTTTCTATAAGCTTAACTTTGTCCTTGTTGTTCTTGTTGTTTTTGGTTTTCTTCTTTTTTATTATTGTGACCACTTTATTCCTTTTTCGCACTAACATTAACACCAACGCACAAACACATACGTGTATGTGTATAGAAAAAAAAAGAAAGAAAAACAACACACACACACACACACACACACATGCATACTTAATGACATGTATGTGTATTTGTCTTTATATTAGAATACATACACATATACGAGTACGTTGCTTTGCTCTTCACACTATTAGCCGCATTTTAATTCAGTTACTTAAGTTTAGTGTGAACACAACAATTTCATACTTGACTCAATGCTCAAAATCCCAACAACAAGAACAACTTAGAAAACCACTGCACTCACAATTTGCACATTTGTATATCGTCATCAGCATCATCATCATCATTCTCATCCTTAGTCTAGCAACTAGCATACTCATATTATCCTTTGAATATACATTACTACCAAAAACCCTTATGCCTGCCTGTGGCAAAGTTTATTTGAACAAAAGTCATATTACTTAAGGTGATGGATTTTGGATACAAAATTAAGGAAATTATAAAATGAACATTTTCTATGAAATAGTTTCAATTTTTGAGAAAAAAAAAATATAATAATAAAAATAGAAAATAAAATTAAATTAAAAATTTTGCCTGTTTTCAAAAAAAAATATAAAAACAAGCAAAAACGTTAACTTCGGTAGCACCGAAGCTCAAATACACGTCACACGAAACTTTAATTTGTTGAAAAATAAAAAAAATTGAAGGTGAGTTTGTGTAGGGTCTATATGTTATATAGGCACGATCCTTGTCATATCGGTAGCATATTCAAAGTATAACAGTAGATGTGATTTTACCCATAAATAAGAACTATTTTCATAAAAAAAGCTGAAAAATGGGCGCTAGGTTTGTATGGGGCCATATGAAAAAATGGGCGTGGCACTATTCTTTTGATATTGGATGCCATAAGTGATTTTACCGCATTTGTAGTAAATAGATTCATAAATAATAACTATTTTCATACAAAAAATCGGAAAAAAGTGATAAGTTCGTATAGGGGCTATATCTAAAAATGGGTGTGACACCTTGGTTCAGGCATACAAACTGCCTAGGAGCACAAAAAGTTTAAGTTTAAAGTTTCAGGGAGTGTCTTTAAAACTTTCCGAGAAAAAAAGACAGACCGACAGACGGACAAAGCTTTATCAATTCGTCTTGTCGAGCCGATCAATAATATATACACTTTATGGGGTCTCCGATTCTTTACACTATGTGTGGCGGGTATAAAAAAAAAAAAAAACTTAGCTGGAGCCAAAGCTTAAATATCTGTCACACCTTTAAAGAGTTTATGTCATCAATGGCTTAGATAGAACTTCGAGTTGGGATGGGTCGGATCAGTAGTCTGATACAAGTTTATACACAATATTGGTATCAAATAGTTTTCTTGAAAATATCAGACAATGAGAACTAAGTTTGTATAGGGCTATAGGTTATAATGATCAGATCCTTATCATATCGGTGGTGTGGACTTAGGATGATATTCGCAATTTGAAGTGAGTACATTCATAAATTATACCAATATTAATACAAAAAATCGTAAACAGGCGGTAAATTTTTTTGGAGGTATGGAGGTAAATTTGTATAGGTGCCATACCTCAGAGTGGGCGTGGCATTCTAAATTTAACATACCAAATCACCTAGCACATATGAATCACCTAGCAACAGACAAACGGATAGAGGGATGGACGGACGGACAGACAGAAGAACGAATATGGCTAGATCGACTCGTCTCATCGCGCTGATCAATAATATATACAATAACTGGGGTCTACAACGACTTCTTTAATGGGCTAAAAACATACTGACAACCTGAATACACACTTTGCGACATGACGAGTGTAAACAATGGCTTGTGGCATTTGTATCTGGGCTACCCAGACCATGACGAATTCGCAACCTTACGATTACATTCATAAATTTAGCAGCGGGGGTTTTTTTTAAATTAAAAACTCAATAAGAGAAAATAGCGCTTTGATATCTTTAAAAATGTTTTATCAATTTTTTCAATTTCTGATTCACAATAATTTTAGTTCAGTTCGATTGTTTACCGTGACAATTCTAATACGCAAAAATTTTTATGTATTTTTTTTTTTAAATTTTTCATTTCACTCGAATCTTTTCGATTAAATTCAAACAACGCATTCCCTTTGATACTAAAGCAATGTGTATGTGACCAGTCAAA
Organism: Leucophenga varia; assembly: GCA_018903435.1. Classification (NCBI taxonomy): domain Eukaryota; kingdom Metazoa; phylum Arthropoda; class Insecta; order Diptera; family Drosophilidae; genus Leucophenga; species Leucophenga varia. The sequence goes on along the minus strand of JAEIFJ010002505.1, from coordinate 199,901 downwards.
ATGTTCTAAAATTGTCAGAGTTACTTCAAATGTCAGCAGATGGCTTGCTAGCAATTGTCCAAAGCGTTTACATACTTATACAGTTTTAGATATATTCATATATATATATAAATATTTTTAGAGTATGTATGTATATGTGTGTGTGTGTGTGTCTAGTACTCTATTGAATTTATTCTTCTCTTCTTTTCTTTATGCTTAAATGTCTGTTGTCTGCTCTAACGTTGTGGTTTCTGCGGTCAAAGGTAAAAGTTTTGCCAAATTGAAATTTTTAAGTACACACTAGGAAAGCAAACACACACACACACACATTCGCTTACATTTATAAACTAGCATCTGAACTTTGACCACACTTTTTGTATATGTATATACATATATTTATTTTTATACATACACATTTACTTATATATTATACAATATACAATATGTACATACATACCATACATGTATAGCAGCTGTCACATAGGCATCTTGAAACATTTTTCTTTTTTTTTTTTTTTATTAAAAAATTTTTAAAAATAAATAAACCGACTTTTGCTTAGGTAACGCTATTTCACTTCAAAATTATTTTATTATATTTAATTTAAAAAGAAATGATCTTTAATGAATATTTTTACTATGCATGACCGATCATGACCAAACTCTCACACGAGCGTGGAGTTAAGTACAGGCCTAGGTGACGTCGCGGAATTTTCGCGGCGGCCATTTTAACCTTACCTAACCTAACCTAAGTACAGCACCATATCATCATATTTTGACATAAAAAGTTTTTTTTTTTTACTCAACTAATACAAAATTGCGTAAAACTTGATTTATTAGGGAAGCGGATTGCAGGTTGCCACCAGTTAGTTTCTTTTCTTTTGCTAATAACTCGTAAAAAAATAAAAGTATACTATTAAAATAGCGACATAATTGCGATAGAACCCTGTAAGATTGCTAAAATTTGCCTACTAATATTTATGCTTACAGGTTGCCACCACTTGAAAAATTGTGCTTTGGTTCTAAACACTAAAGAATCATTTAGTAAGACATAAGAAGATTTTTTCCTACTCAAATAATACAGAGTTGCGCAAAACTTGACTTATTGGAGAATCGGATTGCAGGTTGCCACCCATTAGTTTCTTTTTCTTTTGCTAATAATTCGTAATAAAATAAAAAATTCCATTAAAAAAGCGACGTTATAGTGAACTAAGCCTAGAAGGTTGTTAAAATTTGCCTACTAATATTTAGGCTTGCAGGTTGCTACCCCTTGAAAATTTATTGCTTTATTCGAAACATAAAAAAATGATTTAGAAAGGCATTTGAATGTAAATAAATGTAAAATATAAAATAGATAAATGGCAACCTGCAAGCCCCATTTTGAAGACTATTTGAGTATAGATGGAAACAAAAATTTTGAAAACTTTTCGGACAAAACTGTTCAAACTATTCATAAAAATTTTAAATCTTAAATATTTGATTTAATTAAAATGGAAAAAAAAATTGCGTACATTTTTCACACACACACACATACGCACAGTCATTCCATAAAACCTCTGTAAAACCGCAAAATTCGATACGTATTTTGTGGTAAATATTTTTGGAAAATTTGAGTATTTTATACAAAAAAGAAAACTACTTTTAAAACTATTTAATCCAAGTAAAGCAAATTCCTGCACTATAAATAGAAATAGAAACATTATAAATGTTGCTTATTATTAAAAAACATTTGGTTTTTAGGTTGATAGGTGAGTGTGTGTGTGAATGAGTAACTGTAATTTAAATGTGTGTGAACAATTCTTTCTTTTTTTTTTTTTTTGTTTGTGGTTTGTTGCTTTTAAAGTGAGGCAATTTAAAGTATAATGCAAACTAAATGAAATGCACAGAACAAAAGAATTTTTTAAACATTTTACTTGACGTCATTTTACTTGTTTGTGTGTATATGTGTGTGTGTGTGAGTTTGCAAGTAGGAGTCGCCATATTTGTTTGTTCATTTGTAGGTTTGTGTGCGTGTCTGTTGCCTGCGGTCAACGGTAAGGACAACAAGCACAAAAAGGCAAAGGAGTTAAACAAGTAAAACGAAGTCGCTGACCAACTAACCGACCTACCAAGCAAATTTTCCAACAGCAAAAAAACATATTTAAACACAAACACACACATACATATACGAGTATACTGTATATAATATATACATTCAAATACTATATACGTTGACATACATATACATATATATATATATATATATATATGCTACATTTATATAGCCAGCCAACCAGTTGCCTGTATCCTGACCAGTTGTCCATTCGTTCTGTCCTGCTGTCTGTCCATTGCAAACGGAAATGAACTCTTTAGCAAAGTGTTTACAAGCAAACAGTGCTTCTTGCTCGCAGGACATCGGACTCCAACAAAAGGATCAGAGCGTTGCAAAAAAAAAAAAAAAAAAAAAAAAAAGTAAAATGCATTTTAAAAAATGGCGACAGTGTTGGCGGTTTTATAGAAGAGTAAAAAAAAAAAAAAGAAACAAAAACAGAAACATTAGCGCTGAAAATGCAAGAATATAAAAAGTTTATATGGCATGCTGCATGAAGTACAATATTAAATAAATTATTGCATATATACAAACTCAACAACATATTTCAAAGAAAATATAAACTAGCAAATTTAAAGAAATATGAAGATTCAAAACATTTAAAGTTGAACAGACTAAATTAATTAAATTACTTCTTTCAATAACCTTTTTTTCTATATATCAAACAAATTCTCATTCACTGCAGAACGTTGGGATGATTATTTTTATTCGAATATGTCAACCTTTCCAGTTAAACTCAAACCTAATATTTAAGCAACAATTTCCAAAATAACGCAATTAGTTTCGAGTCATCCAAAATTGTAAACAAAACACAGAGAGAAAAACGCTGTTAGAAAAATAAGAACGGCTGTACTTGATCCAAGCAAATTGTTGCACGATTATTGCTTTGGGTCTTGTATTAAGCACAATGTGCTTGTTTTGAGAACAATTGTGTTTAATGACGCAGCAATGTAATGAATAATATATTTTGTTTTTTTTTCAATTTTGTCTGTCCTTTTCTAAATGTCCGTGTTTATTAGGAACAAATGTCTCCAAATGTATGAACGAGCGTGCTTAATATGAGAACTATTGCTCTCACATGAACGATTTCCATTCGCTTACCATTTTAAAAATATACAAAGCAAAAAAATTCAATTCATGTACAATGTTTTGGAGGAATTTATGTAGGAGACAATCCAGATAAAGTTTATGTTATTGAGGAACTTCAAATTACAAAAGGGAGGAGACAATTTTCTCTGTCCAGAAGAGCCAAGTACGTGGGTCTGACCCCAAAGCTAAACTGAAAAGGTAACATCCAGGAACAGGTAAAAAAAACAACGATTGTTTTCTATTTCTGCTCAAACTTTTCATTAGGAGTCGGGGCCTAACGACGAAGATGGTGCTGTGCCTCTCTACAGCAGTAGTCCGCCCCATTTTTATGTTATGGTGCCTGCCTTGTGGAACCAGTACAACATAACTTAACTAGTTAGAGTACAAAAGGTCAGCATATTTTGGAGTCATAGGGACAATACCAGCCTGCCCCACAGAGTCTCTTAACGCACTGCCTAACCCATGCCTATTGAGGTTACATTAAAAAAATGATATTTCAAAGCGTGCTTCGAAATATCTGGTCATCATCTACTAGATCCATTTTGTCGAAAATCACAGTAGAGTTAACCGACTCAACAGTTTTCTTTGAACACATCCTTGTCCACAAGGCAGCACTGGAAATCTGAACTGCTGGGAAGCTATTCTGGTGTGTCTGACTACACTGACGGTTCACAGATGGACTGCGGTATGGGTTCTGGAGTATACTTCAAGGAACTGAATGTCGATAAGTCCTTTCGTCTACCGTGTCTCTGCAGTGTTTTCCAAGTGGTGGTTTATGCTTGCAGCTTGTGAGCAGCTCATAGAATTGAACGTCCGGGCCAGAACGGTTTATATCTTCTCGGACAGTGAAGCTGCAATACAGAATTTCGGCAATCATGTCACCAAATCAAAGTTGGTAAGAGATTGCAAAATCAGAGCATGGCTAGGTAGGGGGCAGCCAGTAACTCTGAACCGGTCCAGGTGGAGATCCCAATGAATCTCCGTCACCAAAAACATTACGCCATTTCGGACAGATTTAGATAGCTGAAGGAAAGCTAGAATAATTTGGCAAAGACTAGACGCTAAGGTTTCAAAAAAAAAAAAAACTGCAGAACTCGCGCAAAGACCTTGCTCGTTTAACAGCAACTCTAACTGGCCCTTGACCCATTGGGGAGCATGTAGCCTGACTTGGAATCCGGTTTAATAGATATTGCAGAAGCTGCAAAAAAGAAGATAAAAACAGAAAAGTTAGAAGACTTTCTGTGCACTTGACCCACACTTAGGTCATACAGAATGCGGTTTCTTTGACAATGGCTAAGTGAGCTATCCAATATTTGCCCTTTTAAACCAGGCTCTTTCTTTCTTGAACTGTGTGAGCTGGCTTTGTGCAGGCTCTACCAGCTTGATGCAGTAGGTCCTACATAAGAAATTTAGTGAACTGTGTGGAAACTGTATTGCCTCACAGTCATTTCTATCTATCATATATGTGTTCTATATGCATAGCAGGAATACTTCGATTTTGGCTCAAGACCCATCGTTCTTGTTACAAGTTCAATTTATGCTTGATATAAGTACATTTCATTCTTACAAAACGTTCTTAATACAATCCTCTCTTTCAATTCTTCTAAAAACTTAACAGAAATGTGCTTGAATCAAGTTGATATTTTTGTGCTTGATTTAAGCACAACGTGCTTTTTTTTCGCTCTGTGAACGAAGACAATGTTTGCGACTGTTTAAACTTCGGTCTTATTACTATAAACATAATTGCATCATTGTAACTCTAAAATAAAGCAATTAATTATTAAATACCTCAAAAACGAAAAAAAAAAAAATATTTATAGATTTCCAACAGCACAACTTAATGTCGGCAGGCAAACTCGTTAATGTGAATAACTGCTTGGTTAGTTGCTTCTAATAAAACGAATCATAACTAAAAAGCACCTTTTCTAATTTTATAACAAAGTTATTTGCCATATTCATGCAAACAAATTCAAATGCTTTGAAAACCAACAAAAAAAAAAAAAATAAAAATGGCAGTCAAGCAGGCAATGAAAATTGTTAAAGTTGGCAATGACGTTGGTGTTGATGACAATGCAACTGTTGCATGCTTTAAGTCAAAATGGCTAATACGAAAGAAGAGAGAGAGAGAGATGTAGAGTGAGTTTATGACGAAGCTTTAATACGCTTTACAAAAATTATATTTAAATCTAAATTTTAAATAAAAAAGAAATTGCAAAAAAATCTACTCAACTTTTATTTTTATTATTATAATTTTTTTTTTTTTTGCGTTACAAACTTTCAAATAAACCAATAATACCGTGCAATGTATTCAAATATATGAGAAAAATTGTAAAATTTGAAACAGCAAAGTGCACTTCAATGGCTACTTTGAAAAAAAAAAAAAATTGAAAACAAGTAGCATAAGTGAAAAACATACGCATAAGTCCTTTTACAGAAGTAAAAAAAAAATGAGAGCGGGTAGTAAAAAAACACTACAATAATCATAAAAGCACAAAGCAACAACAGCAACAACATGGATGATGATGACGATGAGACTATAACAAATACAACACTCTACATATATGCTCATGTACATACGTGAATAATATTAACTAAATGAATAACCATATTCAGGTGTGCATATAAAATGATTTGTCCTGACTGACTGAATGTCTGATAATGCTTTAAATTTCGAGAGTACATAAACCTTAACCAAGAAAGAATAGTGTCATGCCATGTCAAGATCAGTGGTAGGTAATTGATCATTTTAAGACGTAGCTCCCATATGAACCAAGCCGAAAGATACTTTGTTACAAAGAAGCTCTAAATTTGGTATGGATTATGTCTATAATAATACCAATAACACTAACCATAAAAAAAACTTGACATAGTGTTTGGACTGTGGTCGCTAGACAAGCAAATGGTCAAAGCGTAGTTGAAGGCGCTTGGAGCCGAGAGACAACACTTATGACGGAATGAAGACATGGCGATCTTCGTATAAGAAAATGGTTACTGCGACCTTAGGTAGATCTTTTTTACACTGACCCAGAATGGTTATGAGGGTTATGAGACTAAGGATATTTTCTGCTGATTTGAATACTCTGAGAACGTTCTTAGTCGAGGAATGTCTCAGATTAGATCAAACTGCATGAATCTGTTTCAGGCCATGTCCATGAAGTATTTCTCGATGGAGAGTGTTGCTGAGACTCAGCTGAGTCCACTAAAAGATTCCCGCCTAGCTTGTCTGCAACTTAATTACCTACGATGATACTGTGACCAGAAACCCTACAATGGGTGATTTTACGTCCGATGGATAGACGTTAAAGAGTGTCAAAACACTGTAGAGCTTAGAAGGGTGTGCCACGAGTTGGCCCCTATAGAAATTTTGTATGTAAAACTTTTTTATGATTTAATCATTATTTTAAAAATATTGCGGGCAAAGACGTTGCCTAAAATACTTTCGGTAATCACAGATAGACAGAGAAATAAAGAAAGACGAAGACAGAGAGAGAGGGAGAGAGAGAGAGGGAGTGAGTATAGTGAAACATTATCTGCATATAGTATATACGATTTCCTGTATGTAAGTTGCCTAGAAGTAGGCAACGGTAACAAAGCCAATAGGTACTCTTAGCAGTTTATTGCGTTCTCTTTCTATTCTTCTTTATTTCTAATAGAGCTAAACATACACAAGGACTAAAGACTATAAATGTTGTTACATACTGCTACTACTCGTATTACCAACTGCAATATATACTCCAAACGTACGAACGAACGAACGAAGCACTAACGTACAATATAACATACGCCGCTCTGCATGCAAACCGGATGTAATGTATTAATCCTGTTGAGGCCATATTTTTATTGTTATTACGTTTTGTACTTTTACATATGCATGTGTGTAGTTGTTGTTGTGTTGTGTTACACTCTCTAAGACAAAAATATCTCAACGTTTCGTTGTTATCGTTGTTGTTTTTGTTGTTGTTTAATATTATCAACACCCATCTTCGCTCTTTTATTTATTTATTTTTTTTTTTTCCAAATAAATAAATTGAAATATGTTTGCAATCTTCAAATAATTTTGCCTTTGTTCTTTCTTTTATGTGTATCTGTGCCTTTGTGCTTTTTAAGTTGTAAAGCTTAACTCAACAGTTTGTTTCTTAATAATATATTTTATTATTATTTATATAAAATATTTATTGTTCTTTTCTTGTAAAAAACAAAATGTCAATTGATGTCCTTTTATTTATTCACGCTGTCTTTGAGTTGTAAAGTATTTATTTTATACAAAAAAAAAAAAACAATCTGTTTACTATCTGCTTAAGTCGCATTAAAATTAAACATAAATGAACATATTGAACATGTAAAACGATCGAAAACAGTTTCGCCCTCATTCTTTTAATTGTCAACACTGTCGACGATGACAAAAACAACAACAACAACAGCAACAAGGACGATGCCGCCGACGACGACAACGACGACGACTGTGACAATTTAATGCGCTATATAAATATTTGCAACTTCTTTGGAAAATATTTGCATACACACACGTTTGTGAATTACGTACGTTCTTTCGTTTGCATTTTTAAGTACGTTTTTTTTTTTTTTTTTTTTTTTTTTGGTGTTTGGGTTTTTGTTAGCACGTTCATTCCTTTTGCACTATAAGTAATTATTATTACGCATACGCCATGTCGTCTCATATGCTGCTGCCGCCGCACGTACAGTGTTGAAAAATGCTTAAGAATTTATGAAAAAATTTTAAAAATAAAATTTTTTTAAAATATATATTCTTCATTTGCCAATCCGATCCGTTAAAGATAAAGCAAATGCCTTTGCAGTATCACTCTTCAGAAAATTTCAAAATTTTGATACTTGCACCCTAGTAAAAACCCTTGCAATTTTTAGACACTCCCTATCATATGGTTTTAGCTATACCTTCTGTGAGCTCAGATCATATTCAAGATGAGATAGCAAGTCTTAAACCTTCTAAGTCTCCAGGATATGACAATATAGATGTTTAAGCCATCAAAGCATTACCGATCAACTCTATTGAGGAGCTTTACGATAGGACATGTTTCCTCTCATTTGAAATGTGCTGAGGTAATACTCATTCCGCAACCAGGCAAACCTGAAAACCATATCGCATCCTATCGCCCAATTAGCTTGCTGACAGTGTTTTCTAAACTGTTTGAGAGACTTTTTATGCTCCGATTACTTCCAATTCTGGAAGAAAGAGGATTGATTTCCAAATCATCACTTTGGATTCAGGCGTTTGTTATGGCACTCCTGAACAATGTCACCGTTTAGTGGAGCGAATTTTGGAGGCTTTCGAGGAAAAACCAATATTGCTCTGCTGTAAAACAGGCTTTTGACAAAGTCTGGCAGATGAAGTTGTGGCTGCCAACATCTTACTATCAGCTCTTGCGGTCTTATTTATCAAAAAGAAACATTTATGTAAGATGTGCTGAGGATATGTCTGATATAAGGGATATCTCAGCCGGAGTTTCCCAAAAGGTAGTGTTTTGGGACCTGTTCTATACACGTGGTTTAAAAATAAAGATAAAAATATTTTTTTAAATAAAAAACAATCCAGCTTGCCTCTAAAAATCAATCCAATCAGACATGGGGTTATTTAAAAAAATTTAATTACTTCCTAATAGTTTCTTGAACATTTTTTTCAACTTATACTTATTTTTGGAATTGGAATCGATCTGAGTTATGTCGCAAACAAATTATGTTAAGAGTAATTTTTGAGTTATTTTTTTTTTTATTTGAATTTCTAGTAGCAATTTTTCTCGTTTTTTTGTTTCTTTTTTTCCACTGTGCAACGCCATTACACGATCCTGAGCGACATTTTCGCGCGTATAACGTGGGATTATGTACTGTCGTCATCACTGTCGTGGCATACATGTGTATGTGTATTTTTATGTTGTTTGTCCTTATTGCTTCAGTTATTGTTTTTTTGTTTCGTCTCGTCGTTGTTGTTGTTGTTGTGCACATAAATTAAATGCAAAATATGTTAAGTTTTATAGTCGGTTTATTGAATGCGCTATAAACATGATTGCAAGTCATGCGTCATTTCGTTCGTGCATTAAGATATTTTTCTTAAGCTTCAGCGTTGTAATTATTTGTGTTGTGGATTTAAAGGATTCTTTTCATAGAGCTGATAAGCAATTAGCTTTGACATTTATAAGGTTTAACAAATTTTCTTTTGCAGTATACAAAAAAACATTTAATTTTTGGAATTTAATACTACAAAACATTAAAAAAAAAAGAATACTGAGAAAATAAGAAATATAGTAAACAATATTGCAACAAAACAAGTGCAGATACTGAATAATGCTGTATAGAATCGATACTGTTGTATTGGTATCGATACTTTGATTACTAGTATCGATACTTATCGATACTATCGGTATCGATACTTTGGTTACCAAGTATCGATACTTTGGTTACTAGTATCAATACTGTATCGATACTTTGGTTACTAGTATCGATACTGTGTATCGATACTTATCGTTACTAGTATCAATACTGTATCGATACTTTGGTTACTAGTATCAATACTGTATCGATACTTTGGTTACTAGTATCAATACTGTATCGATACTTTGGTTTCTAGTATCAATACTGTATTGATACTTTGGTTACTTGTATCGATACTTTGATTACTGGTATCGATACTATATCGATACTTTGATTACTAGTATGGATACTGTATCGATACTTGGGTTACTAGTACCGATACTGTATCGATACTTTGGTTACTAGCATCAATACTGTATCGATACTTTGGTTACTAGTATCAATACTGTATCGATACTTTGGTTACTTGTATCGATACTGTATCGATACTTTGGTTACTAGTATCGATAATGTATCGATACTTTGGTTACTTGTATCGATACTGTATCGATACTTTGGTTACTAGTATCGATACTGTATCGATACTTGGGTTACTTGTATCAATACTGTATCGACACTTTGGTTACCAGTATCGATACTGCTTTTACTAGTATCGACCATATTGAAACTAGCTTCTATACTATTGTTACTTGTGTCGACACTGTTACTAGTATCGATACTGTTGTTACTTTTATTGTTATTATTATTACAATATATTTTCTACAGTTTTTTTTCCATTTTGAGAATTTCTTTTTTAAATTTGCGCTATATTTGCTACTATTTTTTTCACCAAAAGCTTTATTTTTATTTATAACAATAAATAAATACAAAGGTTATTAAAACATTTTATTTTGTCAAAGAGAACGTTTTGCTTTTAATTTTTCCATTCTTTTTTTTTAAACAATTCAATTGTATATTTCATATAAAATGACAAAGCATCCATCTAACCTTATTTGTCTTTGTCATAAATTAAATAAAATAACAAAAAAAAATTATGAAATGAATTATTCTTTTAATAACCTACTTAATTTTATATAACAATATTATATGAATTATTTTTATGCTACTATGAACTATACATACAGTATACTATATACTCGTAGAGTATATATATTATATAGTAAGCTGAGTATATTTTTAGACGTTTAAAATGCATCCGTTTCGTTCGTTGGTAATTCGCAGTTGTGGCTGTATTAACAATTAAAAATCGCTGCAAGCATTTATGCGGCTTTGAATTGGTTGAAGGCCCTCGGAAATTGGGTGGCATGGGTTATGATGGTCAGCTATAGTACATATTTACAATACTATGTTCGTATGTATGTATGTGCATAGAAGAGCTTTTACGAGGTCGAAGAATGGATCGTTGTCATTGTTGCGCTAATTAAGCGCATTTGTATGTGCGGCAGCAGCTGTCGTCGACGTCGTTCTCGCTGCGATTACAATTATTGTAGTCTGCACTTAGGCGCTCAGCTCGATTGCTTGTTCCGGCCGGAGTGGCGTGTACGTGTCTACAGCGGTGACATTAAATTTTGCGAACAGTTAGACAGACTGACAAACAGACAGACAGATATACAGACAATTGAGCGGATTAATGTTGAATTTACGCTCTTATCTTCAAGTTTTTTTTTTAACTTAAAAATAAGCGTGTCAGCTTTTTATTCTTAATTTTTAGTAAGTTTCTCTGTAATCTGCCGTTAAATTTCTTCCACTTTCACTGAAAAAAACTTAATTCTAAGATTAGGAAGTAATGATCTCTTTTTTGCTTCTCACTTGAAAAACCTTTCATATTACGCATCACCTTGGTTACTTCTCTGTGTGTTTGTAATAATCTATGCCGCGACTTTTGTCCGCTATCAACTACTTGATTATTGATTTTTGATTAATTGATTCTTGAACTAATTGATCAATTGATTATACAAAATAATCGATCACTGATTGATTAAGCGAATAATCACACAGTCCCAGTTATCGGTCTAACCAAATTGCAAATTGTTGATTGTGTACAATCAGCTGATTTTGAAAAAAACTGTTTTTCAAAATTATAGTTTTTATTAATGGAACAAATGGATGATGTTGTTTTAGTTGCTGCTGTCCAATACGAGCATGCAAAGCTCAACCGACTTTTGGATATGTGCAGCTAAAGCGTCTGGTTTAAAGTTTGTTTTTACGGTTTTGCAACTTACGATTGCCAATTTAATCAAACCGATAAGAGTAATCGGTGTTAATGCGAGTTATCGAAATTTGCGCATACCTAACTGCTTATACTTTTTGTGCATATTTTAACGCAATTGTCGAGTGCTTCATGCTAACGCGAACGTGTGCCACGACACGAACGCTGCTGTTGTCAAATCTTTTGCGATTTGCTATTTGAAATCGCAAATTTTTTTAACAATTACGATTACGGGAGCATGGCTGATAATAATAATACTAATAATAATACGATGAGATAATGTACATATGTCAATTTATATTTTTAGTTTTGTCTTAAGTTCGAATATTTTCTCTGCATATATAGCCTATGTGCGCTTTTGAATCATGACAGCCATGATGTATGCATGACATTTGGTCACTCAAATATTAATTCATTCATCCATTCAAATATAATATATGATATAACCAATAACTACCTACATACATACATACATAGATATACATTTTGTATCTGTATATCTCTATTCGCTATACATAAGGATCTAGAAATCTATTTAAACATACATTCAGCTACATTTGCGTGCGTGTCTGTGTGTATTTATGTGCTTATTCGAGCATGCAATTCATAGAGTCATGTCCTTATGTCCTATTTTGTACGTGTTCATCTTATCAACAGAAATAATTTCGTCGTTGTTGTTGTTGTTGTTTAGTTCAGTTTCTGGCGTTGATGACCAAAATCATTCACAATAATATTCGCTTGATGTTGCTCTTTGTTGGTCTATTTGTTTGTTTGTTTTCTTTGTTTTGTTGTTTGTAAGCCCGGGCTTGGCCCTGGTCAGTTTGTTTATTTGTTATTTTTGTTGTTGTTGTTGTTGTTGTTGCTACGACCAATATTGTTGAGCCCTCTAGTTTCTGTTGTTTGTTACTGCAGCTTCAATTTTTGTTGTTGTTGTTGTTGTTGTTGTTGTTGTTTTTGATGACAATGATGATTTCAATTTTTGTCATCCATCTCATGTTGAACTTGTTACGATTTATTTTATATATTCCTTCCAGGTCACTGACATACAACGTTCAATGTTTTTGTCATATATAAATTGTATCTATGCAAAATAATTTGTGTGTGTGTATGTGTGTGCTTTTATTGCATACATGCTACTTTTGTTTGTTTACACTCATGTCATGCATTATTTTGTCAATTGCCAAACATGCCAAAAGGAAATTTTTCACTAACAGCCATGTTCCTGTAATCGCAAACGCAAAAATTTTGCGCAAATTTTGGTGCTTCGGCAATTGCAAATCGTCAAATATTTTCGATTTCAAATCTGAGTAAGTGATTTGAAAAGTAAATGCACAATATTACACAAAATGATATTTTCGATTATTTAAAAACTCATCACAGAATACTAATTTAATATATTTCATTGTTTTTAAATTTAAAATCAATACTTTCTACTCATGCCTAAATTTAAAACGAAGAAAAATTAATAAAAGCAACAACAATTTGCAATTTGGTTAGACCGATAACCAATAAATATGTAACCGATAGCAGTTTTAGCAACGAAACATTTTGGAAATGAAACATAAAGCCAGGCTCTTAGTTTCTCTTACTTTTCGTTTTACGTTTTCAATAAAATTACGTAATTTCATATCTAGGTGCTCTAAAATTTGTAATTTTTTTGTTATCGATATCATTAGGTATCGGTTCACCTGATTTATTGTACCAAGTATTTTTTTGTAAATGTTATTTAATTTTTAATTGCAATTTTCGAAGAAAAAGACGTAGAACATAGAAAAACGATAACTTCGGTGGAACCGAAGCTGAAATACCCGTTACACAACACTTTTAAATAGTTTATATTATAATATATTATACCAGCGGAAGATTTGTATGGGGGCCATACCAAAAAATGGGCGTGGCACCTTGAATGTGGCATTGAATATCATAAGAAGTGTTTTTACCCAATTTAGAGCGATTAAATTCGAAAAGAGGGGGTAAATTTGTATGGGGGCTATACCTAAATATGGGCGTGGCACCTGCCCAGGACAAAAAAAAAGTTTAGGTTTAAAATTTCATGTCATTATCTTAAAAACATTCTGAGTAAAACGCATCGCAACAGACAGTCAGACAGAGGGACAGACAGACGAACATGGCTAAATCGATTCGTCTCATCCAGCTGATCAAGAATATATATACTTTATGGGTTCTCAGATGCTTCCTTTCAGATTCGTTCAGCTATTTCGTGTGGACATGGATACTTCTAAAAACTTCGCATTTAATATCATCGCTCTTGTCATATACCGATAAAAAAAAATCGGTCAAAGACAACCGATTAAAAAACGAAAAAAAAATCGTTTTGCGTTTGAAAAGTAAATCACTAAATTTTAGTGATTTTGAAAATGGAAGCCTGGCTGATAACTTTCGCGATTGCTTATATTTTGAAATCGTACGGTTTTACTAAATCGTAAATCTCAAAACTTTTGCGTTTACTGGAACATGGCTGTTTATACAATATTATGTTGAAATATTGCTAAATACGCAACACGACTATATGTGGTAGCTAACTCTGAATGCTCACTCTAAGAAACTATCAGATACCTCTAAGAATTTGTTATATTTTGATGCATGTGCAAAAATTTTCTACCGGGCCGCAAATATTATCAATAAAAAAAAAAAAAATAACTTATTACTTATTGCATCATTTAGTTGAATAGCTACCAAATATTTTACAAAACTATCTATTTCATACATGTATCTGCACATTTCGATTGTCAATATTTACCATTTATGTTTGTTGCCTGTCAAATTTGTTTGACATAGTTTTGTATGCGGGCCAAAAATATATTTCGTAGTTTTTTGATAATTTTAAACCAGCATAAGAACGACACGTAAAATATTTAAAAATCAACGCGAAAATGTATAAAATAAATTTCGAAAATTTATTATATAAAATATTATAAAAAAAGATATTTCATAAAAAAAAAAAAAAAAAATATGCAATATAAAAATAAACTCGTTTGCAATAAAAGACAATTTCTCTTGATCTGTTTTTTTTCTTTTTTGCAACAAAATAATCTAATTTTATTGTTGATGGCGCAAAACTCTGAAAACAGAAAAAAGGAAAAAGGTAAAACAAAAAAACACAGTTCGAGATAGTCAAAAGCTAAATAGAAACATACCACACCGCTCTACCGATGAGGTATGTCATAAAATCTAACTAACTTTTCTACAAATCGTTTTTGTATCTTTTGACAGTGAATGAAGCGAGCTCATGAAAAATACAAATAAAGAAAAAAAAAAATAAAAAAAGATTAAAATAACTTTTGCGCATGAGACAAAAGCACATTAATAATATTTCGTATAATTTGCACAATAAACAAAAGATGCATAAATGTTGATAATACTTGCTGTACAAAATGTATCTTTTTCATTTTTTTTTTTTTTTTTTGTAGCCTTTAAGATAAAATTTAAGCGGTATAATAAATAGATACGCAAATTTCTTAGCTAAAAACTTTATATTGCATATTATTGAGTAGCTTTAATATTACGAAACGTTTAATTAAACATTTGAAGGGTTTTTTTTTTTTTGCGAGTTTTCACTTTAAAATAGAGTTACCAGACTAACACAATAATTCGCTAGCAGAAGAACAGATGCTATACCCAAAATTTTGCTGATCCCTACCATATTGGAAAATTCATTGGGACTATCATAGACATAATTTATATCAAATTTAGACTAACTTAGAATAACTTTGAATAGAAAGCTGAAGCTCGACTTTTAATTTTAGACTTCCTAGAATACGAAATAATGATGTTTTTATGCAAAAGCCTAAAATTATGGGGTAAACTTGAATGGTTTGTACCCCTTCAAATAGGGTTAGAAAAAAACCGTTTGCAAGTGCACACTTAACGTCTTTGTAGAGTCTCCGGGATAATCGTTTTTATACGGAAGACAGAATGACAGACCGATAGACAGACGGGCAGACAGACGGACGGGCGGAACATGGCTAATTTGATTCCCCTTCCCATGCTGGTTAAATATACTTTATAGGATCTATCAAGCCTCCTTCCGCTTTCTGAATTAAAAAACGATAGTAAATCAATGCTTCAAAACTAATAAAAATAAAAGTATAAAAAATATAAAAAAATATAAAAAATATAAAAATATAAAAAATATAAAAAATATAAAAAATATAAAAAATTATAAAAAATATAAAAAATATAAAAAATATAAAAAATATAAAAAATATAAAAAATATAAAAAAAATATAAAAAATAAAAAAATATAAAAAATAAAATATAAAAAAATATAAAAAATATAAAAATATAAAAAATAAAAAAATAAAAAAATATAAAAAATATAAAAAATATAAAAAATATAAAAAATATAAAAAATATAAAAATATAAAAAATATAAAAAATATAAAAAATATAAAAAATATAAAAAATATAAAAAATATAAAAAATATAAAAAATATAAAAAAAATATAAAAAATATAAAAAATATAAAAAATATAAAAAAATATAAAAAATATAAAAATATAAAAAATATAAAAAATAAAATATAAAAAATATAAAAAATATAAAAAATATAAAAAAATATAAAAAATATAAAAAATATAAAAATATAAAAAATATAAAAAAATATAAAAAATATAAAAAAATATAAAAAATATAAAAATATAAAAAAATATAAAAAATATAAAAAATATAAAAAAATATAAAAAATATAAAAAATAAAAAAATATAAAAAATATAAAAAATATAAAAAATATAAAAATATAAAAAATATAAAAATATAAAAAAATATAAAAAATATAAAAAATATAAAAAATATAAAAAATATAAAAAATATAAAAATATAAAAATATAAAAAATATAAAAAATATAAAAATATAAAAAATATAAAAAATATAAAAAATATAAAAAATATAAAAAATATAAAAAATATAAAAAATAAAAAATATAAAAAATATAAAAAATATAAAAAATATAAAAAATATAAAAAATATAAAAAATATAAAAAATATAAAAAATATAAAAAATATAAAAAATATAAAAAATATAAAAATATAAAAAAATATAAAAAATATAAAAATATAAAAAATATAAAAAATATAAAAAAAAAATATAAAAAATATAAAAATATAAAAAATATAAAAAATATAAAAAATATAAAAAATATAAAAAATATAAAAAATATAAAAAAATAAAAAATATAAAAAAAATATAAAAAATATAAAAAATATAAAAATATAAAAAATATAAAAAAAATATAAAAAATATAAAAAATATAAAAAATATTTACAACAGAATGCAAAAAGTCGCTAGTACATATTTATATTAACTGACTTCAAGTGTCGGTCGTAAGCTAAAAATTCAACTAATTTAATGTGTGTGTGTGTGAGTGTGTGAACAATGACAAGACAAACAAAATATTCGATACATATGTAAACTATCACTTTTTGTTTTTGTTATTGTTTATTGTTATTGTGAAAGCTACTAACATGATTGACAACAGATTGAATATGCCAAAATGGACAGAATGACATTATAGGCAGACATTTATAAGCTTGGCAGACAGACGGACAGACGGACGGACGGACAAATATGACGAACACTCAATGATAAGCCAAATCTCGTTTGGCATTTCACAAGCTCTACGCGCATTACAATAACAACTTATACGAATCTGTATCTACGAGTATATGTATATGTATGTATCTATGTATGAACATAATACTTGCAAATTGTATTTGAGTGTGTATGTGTGCGTGCGTGTATTTGAGATTTTGTGATTATATGCCACATTAATTCAATTTGATATCTCTCACTTGCAATCACTTTGCTCATTATATATCAAATGACAACACCAACAGCAACAGCAACCGAACCAACAACATCAAAATCATCGACAACAACAAAAACAACTTTGTATTGAAGTTCAATTGGAAACCATAAACTTTGGTCATTCATATACAAACAAACAAACGCACACACATTCACAGATAGAGTTACATAGATACACATAGATACAGATACAGATGCCACAAATAATACTTCAAATGTTGCTGAACAAGAGAACACAAGAATGAGTTATCAAGCTGAAACGCTGATTACATTTGGATTAACATGTTAATAATGTGAATCAAGACATATGTATCTACATATATGTACGAGTATGTACGGTCAATTCAAGTGACGCGTGTTTGGTATAGTTTGATTTGCTATTTCAAGTCTATTTTTGTATATTTACTTTCATAGAAAATATACTAATACACTTGAGTGGATAATTTATACAATATAAATACTACGTACATATCTATAAATACACACACACATACATACATACATACATACATGTATGTTTTGTAGATGAGAAATGTAAGCCAAAATAGAATTTCATAGATTTCATCTTTTTTGATTATATTGGCTCTTATATGAATTCGTATAAGTCTTCTTCATAACTGTCAATTAGATTTTAGGTTGACATTTTGAACAATAATAATAACATCATCAAAAAGATGAAGAATATACATTATATAATATACGAGTATACTATTGTATTAACATTATTATTAATAGCAACATCAAGCATCTTGCAATGCATTATTTTATTCGTCATTGTACAGAAAAATTATTAGTTTTAGCTTAATTTTAATGTTGGGGGAAGAATATAGTAATCAAAATTATTTATAACAAAAATTTTTCTTCAAAATATTGGAAAATGAGAGGTGAGTTTGAATGAAGGGGACTATATATATTATCGCGGCCCGATTAATATCATATCAGTTGTCTAATAAAAACACTAGAAGTGCTTTAACATAATTTAAAATGAATATATTTATAAATATAAATTATTTCCATTAAAAACTCGATAATGGGCGAAAGGTTCTTATGGGGGCTTTGCCTATAAATGTGCGTGACACCATAGTTCTGACAAAAAAACCATTTAGGATCAATTGAAACAGAACTAATAAGTATTTTTTTACAAAAAATCGAAAAATGGGTGGTAGATTTGAATGGGAACTATGCTTAAAAATGGGCGTAGCACATTGGTTCCAAAAAAAATAAACCAAAGGGTAAAAGGGTATATTAAGTTTGTGCGAATGTATGTAGCAGACAGAAGGAGTATTGGAAGGGGAGTCGAACTAGCTATGTCTGTCCGTCCGTCTGTCTGTCTGTCTGTCTGTCTGTCTGTCTGTCCGTCCTGCTGTCAATTTTACACTCAAAAATATATAAAAACAACTCTGTTTTGCGATTTACCGCGCAACTTTGAACTCAAGTAACTCTCTTGGGGCAGAACGTGACGCAAAACCTCTTGGTGGGCACTTAGGTAGATATGTTACACATTTAATAGGAAATAATGGTTACGTTTGAAGCAACTTGTGCCTATCTTAAGATAAAAAACGTCTATTTTCACAGGTACTTTTTTGTTTTAATTTTTCCCGTTATTTTTCCATATATTTCAATGTATTTCCCTATGATTCCCTATGATTCCCTATATTTCCCAATATTTCCCAATATTTCCCAATATTTCCCAATATTTCCCAATATATCCCTATATTTCCTTATATTTCCCTATATTTCTTATTTCGAAAATCGAAAACACAAAGTTGCAACTTTGGCGTCATATTACATGGTTTCTATTTGACATTGTGCCATAATTTTCACTCTCTAATTCAGAATTTTATCTTCTTTCACACATATTGATTTGATTCCGCAACTAAAAAAATTTGTGTTTAAAATTAATTGTCACTTTTGGGGTCTCTCTCCCTCATGGGCGCACGAATGGACAGTCCGGCGGTAGGACAGATGGGCGGTCAGACAGAAAGACATAGCTAGATCGACTCTCCTATCAAAACTATATTTAATATTTAGATTTATACTTAAGACGGTTTGTACATAAAAAATGTTAATTATCTACCAAATACGTATATTGATGGTATTCACAAGCTCTTGTAACGTTGCAACTTTGCAA
Organism: Leucophenga varia; assembly: GCA_018903435.1. Lineage (NCBI taxonomy): Eukaryota > Metazoa > Arthropoda > Insecta > Diptera > Drosophilidae > Leucophenga > Leucophenga varia. Next base: position 180,236 of record JAEIFJ010002505.1, on the reverse strand, counting down.
AAAAAAATTAAGAAAACAATTTTTACTCTAAAAATCTTTACGCGATTAAGCGAAGTTATCACAAATATGTGCTGCTGTCTGCTATATGAAAACTATTATTACGGAAATTATAACAGATAAGGCCACCATATTCCAAATTCTTTTTTTGTTGCATACTTTTGGAGTGTCAAACAGCGGTACGGTTGCACAATTTTTATTTTCTTCCTTCTTTTTACATATATTTTAATACTTTATTACAACATTAAATCAACTTGTGAATAATTTATCAATAAATGCAAACGTATTGCATAATATTTTTTTCTATGTTTACACCTACAATACACATTTATGATCTATGATCTCTACTTTTCTATATATAGTATGTAACTTTTTATTTCTGTTTGAAATCATTTTCAATAACTTCTAAGCCTGTTTCCTAGCAATATGTACGTTTGTTTGTATATTTGGTCCTTGTAACATTTGTCCTTCAACTTAATGCAAGTCAACTCAAGTCAATTTAACTTAACACTTTGTATATGTGTATGCGTTTCTATGTGTGTGTGTCTGCGTTTGTATCTATGCATTTCTAAAGGCACGCGTGTGTAAGCACAATGAAGATTTATGTATCTAAACAAAACAGAAACAAAACAAAACCGAACTACAGCAACAGCAACACAGCAACATCAACGGCAACAGCTACTTCATTTTGCAAATCTTCATTTGTAATTCTTGTCTCTGTGTATCTTTGAGAGTGTTTGTCTGTCTGTCTATTTGTATGTTTATAACTGTTTATGCAATTTGGTATTTTTGTGAAATTGTTGTTTTTTGTTGTTGTTTTCATTGTGCATAAATTGCGTTCTACCAAAATGCTTATTAGCTGTCAAGCTATCATTTTGTCATATTAAAGATTGAATATGCGAATACTCGTATAAATACGTTTGTAATTGATTGCATACTTTTAATTGAGATTTTATATATTTATGCAATTCATAAGAAAATTTAATTAAGCTTAAATATTTATTATTATTTTTTTTTTTTTTTTTAATAAAACTGCACATCAATTTAGTTTTCTAATTCTCTGTGTGCATCTGCAATGCAACGATAAGCGCAAAAAAAAAAAAAAAAAGATGCGTAAAAAAGTATCTGCATTTGAAAACTTAAATCTTTCAAATGCATATCATCATCGTCTTCATTGTCATTGTAAGTATTATTGACATAACTAACGTTGTCAATATTCGCGTTATCATCATTAGTGACGCATGTCTTTGGCATTTACATTCCGTTTTCAATACATTAAGATACTTTTCTAGAAAAAGATAGATCTATAGATACAGATACATAGACTGTCGACAAAAATAACTATTACGCTGTGATTGCTTTAGTTGGATATGCATAAGCGGCTGCAGTTGACTTTTTTTTTGCTTTTCTTCCTCACGGTTACTACTACTTGCACGTGTCCTAAAGGTAGTAGTCAATGCATTGAAGCTATTCAATTTTAGTATGGTTTCTAATTTACATATTCTCACAGTAACAAATATGTCACTTTGCTTATATGTATGTGTGTATGTGTGATTGTGTTTTCATTGCATTGCAATTTCTTTCAATTGCATTCAATTTAACACTGAACGTACAAGTAGAAAATTTTTATGCGTACACACACACTACGTTGCATTTCAGTCGTTTTTCGAATATTCAATTCGATGGAATTGTTTTGTACGTTTTTGTGCGAGAGCAGCGTGAAAAGTAAGTAGCACAGTTAAAAAGCTCATAAGCAATATTTCAGCAATGTAACAATCATGATAATATCGATATAGCGATGTATCGAAATATAGAAAAAATATCGATATGAAATCGATACTTTAATATATCTCATAGCCCTAACAGAACGACATGTAAAGCATTCATAAGAAATTTGTATGTCATAAATATACGTTGTTTTTATGTTACCAGAGATGGGCGTCGGGATGGGCATTCCGTAGGCTCCGCTGGGTTCCGATTACATTTATTTATAAAAACCCAATTATTTGTTAAACTAGTTTTGATTTATTAAAGTAAAAAGCTTTAATCTAAAAGTGTTATAATATATAAATATTTGCATTGATTCCAACAAATTTCCGTCCCGACGCCCAGCTCTAATGTATAGCTTGTACCCGAAGCGTAAATGGTTATATAAAGTTTGTGCAAATGTATATAACAGGCAGAAGGAGGCATGATAGAACCCTCTAAAGTTTGTATATAGTATATTTTTGATCAGCATTGACAGAAGAGTCGATCTAGATAAGTCTGTCTGTCTGTCCTGTTGTCTGTCGTATGAAAGCGATTACCTCGAAGACCTTTTATCTCCAAAGTCATCAAAAAATTACTTACTTTAGCCATATTTTAAGTATTGCCCCAATTCAAATTTACCCCAAAATTCTGGGTTTAATAAGTTTGTGCAAATGTGTGTAACATGCAAAAGAATACATGATAGATTCTATAATGCATATAAATTCTTTATCAGCATTGAAACGAGAGTTGATCCTGCTATTTCTGTTCGTCCGTCAGTGGACAGACGAATGGTTCTGCTGTTTGCCGTATGGGACCAAATTATCTCGGAGACTATAAGAGATAGAGCGACCATATTTAATACTTTGACTCTTCTAGGCCGTCAAGTGATCACTTAAAATTTTTTTTTTCCCATTTTAAGGCTTCCTATTGTTAAGGGCTTCCCAAAAAGATCTACCCCAAATAAATTTTGTCTATAATAGACCTCATTTTTACTTATTTTGGGAAGTCTAAAATATGTTTATAGGACATAAATTGCCCATTTTTTAGTTTTTGTATAAAGTCCCAATGACAATAGGAATGGTAATAAGATAGTCGTTAACTCAAAGCACATTAAGACTGGGTACAGCGTATCTTGCTGGAGCATACTAAACTTCAGCATTCTTTATTGTTCTCAATTCGTTTTTGTATGAAAATCCATTACTAATGAGGAATGGCTAATTAGATAAGAAGTTAACTCCATTAAATTTAATTAAGATTGGGTACAGAGTTGATCGTTGTGTCCACGGAGCAGTACTGTGGTACTTCAAGCATTCTTTAATTGCTTTTCAACTCATTCGTAAAAATTTTATAAAAAAAAAAAAAAAAATTAAGTGCAAAGGTTTAGTTCACTGCAACTGAATTTTGTTACAATCGCAGACGAAAACACACTCAACTTTTGCAGATCACTCTTTCAAAATAGATTCAGCGCCTGAATTTAAATGAGGGTTTACGAAGGGGTCGCATTCGTAGTTAAAGACAAAAAAACAAAAACAATTCGTAAAAAAAATTAAAAACAAAACCAAAAAAATATATGACAAATCGAAAATTACGCTTAACCTTATTAAAAAATATGCCTAAACTAATTGGGAATTATAAATGTTTTAAAATTGAAATAATTTCTTTTTAGTATAAATAATAGTCTTATTGACATTTTTTATTATTTCAAATATGCACTCTAGCATATAGGATCTACATATATTCTTGATGAGCATTGAAATACAAATGAATTTAGCTTTTTATGTACATAATGTGTCCCTTCGTCAGTGTAGCTTATTTAGAAAACTACGAAAAATCACCGAAACTGTACATTTTTAAACTGCCAAATTTCAATTAAAGCGTTCTTAGGCGTTTTGGTCCTTTGTGTTGAGAGCTTTTTATCAAAAAGATAGACAGATAGATGGACGGACGGACAATAAGATTGTTAATAAGTTTTCAAATAAATCAAATTGGCAGTGACAGATCGTTTATGCTCGGAGAACTGATCACATTTAAAATATAAAAATTCAAAGTTTTAGTAAAGACTATGAACAAAAAAACCAAAAAAATGTCATAATTTGTATGTCTCTGACGTATTAAGTGCTTTAATTTTACTTTAGCGATATTTTCCTTTAAATTTTGTAAATGGATTATATGGCAAGCTAAATAAAATAACTGCATACATATGTGTCAGGTTGTATGCGTGTGCTTGTTTGTTTGTTAATTTGCTTTGCCTGTATGTGATTCTGTCACTAGCACAGGTAAATTTTCTTTTTTGTACATACATACATACATACGTACGTATATGTATAGTTAACTATATCCTTTTTCATTCTAGTTGTTGTCCTTTATACATTTATAGTGTAAAATGTGTATAAGCTCCTAGCGGGTTAACGGACAGACGGACTGGGTTGGTTGGTTCGTTGGTTGGTTGGTTGACTGGGATAAGTTTGTTACACAGCAGAGAAAGTTAAATTAAAAATGTCAAATTGCATACATTTAGGAGCTAATGAAATAAGTTAAGCGACAACAACAACAACAACAACAGCAACACAATTGCAACGATGCCAAAGCAGATCCTTATGCATATATGAGCGCTTAATGCAACTAAATATAAGCACATACATACACACACACACACATATATGCTGCTTATAGTGTTTCTGTGTTAATATTTCAATGTGTGTGTGTGTGTGTGTTGGTACTGTATATCTGTATATACATATACATATATATATATAAATACGTATGTGTGTACATTGCAATTTGAATTAATTTGACTTTTTATAAACTTTATAAACTCACACACTCACTCATACACTCACTCACTCTAGAGTACATACTATGACTGCAATCCAAAGGTGTACGCTTAGGTGCATTTAAGGTAGCAAGAAGGCTTTACCTTGTAATTTTCTAATGAATAATGTTTGTTTCGAAACAAAAAATTAAAATATAAGTTCAATTCAATTAGAATTATAAAAAAAAAACATTAATTAATGCAAAAATAGTAAATAAATTAATTAATAAAAAAAAAAAAAACATAAAAATAAACAAAAAACAAGGAATGTCTTTAACTTCGGTCAGTATCCGTCAAACGAGATTTAGACTTACTTTTATTTTTCAAAATAAAAACCAATTTGTGATTTCGGGTTTTATGGGAACTGTATGCTAAAGTGGTCCTACCTCAACTATGAGTCTTTTTTATACGCTGTATCCAGAGGGTAAAAGGGTATATTAAGTTTGTGCGAATGTATGTAACAAGTAAAACGAGACATTATAGACCGTATGAAGTGTATATATTCTTGATCAGCATTAAAAGGCGAGTCAATATAGCTGTGTCTATCTGTCCGTCCGTCCGTCCGTCTGTCCTGCCGTATGAGTCTATAAGAGATGGTCCACCATATTTGAAACTTAGACTCTCCTGAGCTGTCAAGTGGTCTCTTGTCCCATTTTAAGGGTTAGCCCCCATACAAATCAACCCCAAAATTTTGGATTTTTGCATAAAAACATTTTGGTTTCTTATTCAAGAAACTTCAAATTTATTATAAATTATACCTGTGAAAGTCCAAATGAAATATCTCAATATGGGTGGGAGCAACAAAATTTTAGGTATGGCCCTCATACAAATTTACTCCTTTTTATACCCGCCACACATAGTGTGAAGGGTATTATCAGTTTGTCGGAAAGTTTGTAACGCATTAAAGGAGGCATCGGAGACCTCATAAAGTATATATATTATTGATCAGCTCGACGAGACGAATCGATCTAGCCATGTCCGTCTGTCTGTCCGTCCGTCTGTCCGTCTGTCTGTTGCAATGCGTTTTTCTCGGAAAGTTTTAAAGATATTGACTTGAAACTTTAAACTTAAGCTTTTTTGTGTTCCTAAGCAGTTTGTATGGCAGAACCAAGGTGCCACGCCCACTTTTAGATATAGCCCCCATACAAACTTACCATTTTTTTCGATTTTTTTGTATGAAAATTGTTATTATTTGTAAATGTATTTACTACAAATATGGGTAAAAGCACTTCTAATGACATCCAATTTCAAAAGAAAGGTGCCACGCCCATTTTTTGATATGGCCCCCCATACAAACCAAGCGCCCATTTTTTAGATTTTTTATGAAAATAGTTCTTATTTATGGATAACAATCGTGTAAAATCACTTCTACTGTTATCCTTTGAATATGCCTCCGATATGACAAGGATCGAGCCACTATAACATATAGTCCCATACAAACTCACCTTCTATTTTTTTATTTTTTCAAGAAAATGAATAAAGTTTCGTGTGGTGGGTATTTGAGCTTCGGTGCTTCCGAAGTTAATATTATTCCTTGTTTTTATTTTAAATTAGTTTATAGAAATTTTAATAATGTTTTCTTATTGAATTGTTTTATGATTAATATATTTTTTTTTTTTTTTACTCACTCAGTTCAAATATTTTATATATTTTTTTATTTTATTAATTTTTTTTGTTCTTTTTTTTTTTATTAGCAGCTTTGCTTATACATAATATAATTTTCAATGCCTTCCTTAAAACTCCTTTCTCACCTTCAACAAAACTCCTTCCTGGATGCCCCTTTCACTACTCTTTTTATACCCAAACAACTTTTTGAATACTTTTGGTATAACAAACGTTCTGAAACACGAAAAAATTAGAAATTTTGCATGCTTTTCCTTAAAGTTGTTTATTTCCATGTTTTTTGGTAGGAAAATTTAAAATAAAATATTTTTTAAATTTTCAAAATTTTGAAAGTTATAGAGTACTAAGTGAATTCATTCAAATATATTTAAATACGACAGCGGGAAGACCCCGCTGCGTTGGAAAGATCAGGTTCTGGAGGACGTCGGAAGATCGGATCCAGTATTTGTATAGAGTGGCACGAACTATAACATCTGGGTTAAAACCTTGGATGCCCGACCAAAAGCTGTATGGCAATATTTGTTTATATTTATTTATTTAGGGTTACCCATGGCGCACCATCAATTTTAATTGAAATGGTTTCCTAAATTCCGATTTTCACTCTAAATAGTTCGGCCCAACAAACATCGATGGAATGTGTTTGAACAGGGACAAGAAGTTCCATGGTTCGAATAAGTCTTTGCGCTGCTTTTGAACGAAACATGAAATTAACTCAATATACCAGAGACATTATTTATTGAAAGCAAAAATGAACTGCTTTGGAAAGCAAAAAACTCGCTTTCACCTCTAGACAAAGCAGTCGTCATAGTCATAGTCGTCAAGTAGCTATTCTAATTTTTACAGATTAGGATAGAATCTAAGTTAAAAATTTGACGTTTTTTTTTTTTTAATATTATACTAGCTGAAGCCGGGCCTCCACCCCCCGGGCTCACCACTGGGCTCAGTTCCAATATTTCAAAACCCAGAAACCTGTCAAAAGTACTTTTTGAAACATCTTTCATTTGTTTTAAATTTGAATAATGATTTTGAATGATTAATTGCAAATGAAAAATAAGTTTATTGAAGTGCTTAAAAACAGATAAATTAAATTTAATTGAAATTCAACTTCAATTTCAAATTTTGTGAATTGTGAATTGTGCTGTTGTGCTTTTGTTGAGAATGTTTCTACAATTTCCAGCTGTGAGGTTTTCAGACAATGTGAATTTAATTTTTAATGCCATTTAATTCGAACCTCATAAATTTATATTCACTTACGAAATGAAATTCTCCAATTAAACGCACCAAGCGCCATGTGGCGTTTTTAATGCTACTTGAATGCTTTGTGATGTGATATTAATTATTATTATTTCTTTTTATTTTATTTTTTAAATTTCTATGAGTTTCATTTCGTTTCGATTTCTTTAACAGCAGCCAATCGCAGTAGCAGTAGCAGCAGTTGCTGTTGCTGTTGTTGGTGTTTCTGGTTCTAAACTTCTTTCATTCATAAAATAAATCGCATTCCATGGCATTGCTGTAGCACGTTCTCGCTTGAGTATGATCAAAGAAGCATCAGTTGGAATGGTGTTGGCGGCCACCACTTCCGCACAATTTGAATTATTATGTGCCAAAGGATAAAGGTGCTTTGCTGCTACTACTGCTGCTGCTGCGGCTGCTATGCTTTTATTCAGCAGCATTGAAGCTAATGTCGCGCCAGCGCACACACAGTGGCGAATATCTTTTATTCATCAGTTTTGTCAACGTCAGTAGCCACTGCCTGCAGTTTGTACACCAAAAGTCGTCATCGTCGTCGTCGTTGTCTTGTCGTCGCGTAGTCATCTTTATTGAGCAGCCAAAAGCTTTTAATCCCAACAAATAAAAAGCAGTCATAAATTTCATTCTTTGAATTATTGATTAAGTGCCGCCATCAGTAGCAGAAACAGTAAATGTGGTTCCCGGAATAGTTGAAATAGCAAAAGTTGACTTTAGTTAAGTTTAGCATTTGACTTTATACTTTTTTTTTTTTTTGCTTTCTTTTAGCTAAACTTTAATGTCGTTTTGATGGCACAGAAGTGTAGGTACTAAAATCAGCAATAGACAATTACATTTCATTAAAATTTATGTTCGATTAATATCATTTCGCTGAAAAATTTGGTTTAAACAGGTTGGCAGCTCTGTTTTTAAGCCAAGACACGACTAAAAAACAATGCCTGCATGTAGGAGTGTGAGAGAAATGTGGGTTCTCTCTTTTCAGAGCACATTTTCCAATTTTCCTCCTCAATCTCCAGTTTCATTCATTCGACTTTTCTTTTGACATTAAAATATTGTGTTGGGGATATCTGAGATTATTTTGGGACATTCTTTCTGGGAAATATTTCTGAAACATTTCCAGATCATCACGCCCTGATGTGCTTGTTTTTTTTTTTTCATTTATTTGCTTTTAGGGCAACGCTGTGCTAAGTCCAAAGTCCACTAAATATGTAATTGCTTTGTCCAAACCAATTACTATGTTGCTTGCATTTAAATCGCAATGCTTATAGCCATGAGAGTGAATATATATTCAAAATTTGTATTGCCAGACGATAGCAGCATGTGTCCAGAGGTAACCGATTGCCATTGGCTTTGAAGTATTTTGTAGATCGCGCTGCCAAAGCGTGGCATAACAATAAAACGATGCCTTTGGCCTTAGTCAATATACGTCGAACCATTTCCCAGCATACGTATATGGCATATAAAGCGACTACAGTCTACGCAATTGCTTAAATTCCACAACTAGCTTGCGCTATCCGTTGCGCATATAGAAATGCATTTCCGTAAACAACGACCAATTGCCCATTGGGGTTGCACTTTTACAGCACCAACCTGGCATGCGGCGTAAAATTCAACGAATTTGCCAATGTCCATGGACGTGCCAATGCACCAATTTTCTTTCTGAGTATCAGTTTTGTCGTTGTGCGTTCTTCCGAAAATCGTGCGAGCGAATAAGCTATATGTAGCTGCATTTACTGTTACACTGTAAACAGTTGGCACAGAGTTGTCATATTTTTTTGGTTTAAAAAAATATTTTTTTTCAATTTTATTAAATATTTTTTCTTGATTGTATTCTTAAAAATTTAAAAATTTGCGGCCCGACTTGGACCAATTTTAAACTGAAGATTTGGCATGGTATAAGAAACATTTGAACCATATTTGAAGCCATTCGCTTTATAAAGTCATTTTTTTTTATTATAAGAACTTGACAAAATGTTGTACTTTTGTATGGGAGCAATACCTAAAAGTGAGCGTGGCACATTGATTTTAACATAGAAAGTACACAGGACCTAGAAAAGCTTAAGTTTAAAATTTCAGCCCAATATCTTTTAAAACTGAGCGACTAAATCGCGCAGCAACAAACAGACAGACGGACATGGCTAAATCGATTCGTCTCATCAAGCTGATCAATAATATATATACTTTATAGGGTCTACGATGCCTCCTTTAATTGCGTTACAAATTTTCCGACAAACTGAATATACCTGTTAACACTAGTGTAACAGGTATATAAAAATTTTTTTTTTTGTGACTGCTGGAAATCAGCTGTTCTCCTTCTTCATTATATCTCATAAGAACTCAGCGGGAAAGTCATCAACGCGAAATCAATGTCTTTTTTCTCGTTGACATACCGATGAAAACCCCATGCAAGTCGTTGGATGACTTCATGTATGACACGTCTTGCAAGACCTCATGCATGGCATGTCTTGCAAGACTTCATGGATGACATGTCTTGCAGACTTAAGTGCATGACATGTCTTGCAAGACTTCATGCATGACATGTCTTGCAAGACTTTATGCATGACATGTCTGGAACAGTGCTCACTTTTAAAGGCCATAGCCAAGGTTTTGACTGATTTTTTTTATATCTTTGATAATCTTAATTTTTGCATTAATTTCCTGAAATTATTACTATCTTCGTCATTGCTCTGTTCTGATACGTAAGCTATTCGAAGTTTCGTATGACGTGTGGTAATTTAGCTTTGGTTCTACCTAAGTTAAATTGTTTTTCTTGTTGTTTATTTTTGATTTTATTGTCACAATCGCTTCCTCGCCTCATTTTTTATTCATTTTTTTTTTTTTGCTCCAACTTTTATCAGTTTTTTTGTGCCTGTTTGGCACTTAAAACAATTTCAGAAAGTGGCTTAAAATTAACAATTTACCACTTTTTGCCCTCACAAGCAGATTTTGTTCATTCGTTGACAAAATTCTTTCTAAATTTGACTGCCGCGAGTCGCGAGTCATGGCATTAAAAATTTTCTTGCTTGCATACTGCCTCGTCTCTCTGTCTGTCTGTCTGTCTTTTCTTTCTTTCTTGTACAAAATACTTGAGCTGCTCACACACAATTTGCGCATTTGCTAAAGGAATTTGTTGGCCTTTTTCCCATTTTTTTTTCCGTTTTCACATATATTCTGAAATAGGCTTATTGTAAAATACTATATAGATGCGCCTGTTTCTCTCTCTCTCTCCTTTTCGTTTATAAAAATGTAAATATATGGCCAAGGACATGAAGAGCAAGGATTTGTACAGCAGCAACAATGATGACGATGACGACGACAACGACAAAGTAGCTGCTGCTTGGAAAGGTGTTGAAGTTGTTTTCCTGCTTTCGCTTACGTCGCATGTCATTTGAGTAGTCATAGTAGTTGTATAGTGGTAGTAGTACTAGAAGAGTATTAGGTACTTGGACTCTCAAGCTAGGCTGCTATTCTGATGGTATCCACTTAACGTTGAGCATAATTTTGCGTCCTAAATTGATGCCATAATGAGCTTAAATGGCTCATGACACATATTTAGCGAACGAACAGGCGCGCGACGCAATGAGAACATCGAAAAAGGCGATGACGATGACGACAACTACGTTGACTAAGGCAATACAAGGCTTCCTTGTGTTGTGCAGCTTGTGTATGTGTGTGTTGTGTGTCTTGTCGTCATCGTCATCGTCACTTAACGCTACAACTTCAGCTCAAGACATGTCTGCTTATGATGAGTAGCTCTGCTTTGCTTAGACTTGTAGACACAATTTGAAAGTTACCTACAATTATTCCAAATATATTTGTATCTAGATACATTTGTATCTATATTTCACCATATATCGTTTTTTTTCCTGCTTAAAAAAAAAAAAAAAAGATGAAGTAAAAATATATTTTTACTTTAGCTACTGCTAGACAAATTCGCTGCTTCGCTTAGCTTGGCAACTGTTAAATCACTCGGCAACTGCAAAATATGATTATTATTATTTTTATTCCTATTGGACTGCAAAGAAAAGGGCAATAGCCTCATGCGGCGTAAGGCAAAAAGCGAGGGGATGACATCCTTAAAAAATAACAAGCTGCTCAATTTTTTGTAGCTTCTTCCCACCAAGAAGCAATTCATTTGGATTTCATTTGCTTGCATTTTTTACCACTTTTAAATGTTTGCATACTATTTTTTTTTGTGTAGGTTGCGAGAGTTGTGTGAATAGTTTTTATCTTAAAAAAAAAAAAAAAAAAAAAATAAAACACTTGAACAAAGGCTACAACCATGATAAAATTAAACCAGGTGATGTACGCCGCCACTGTCTCTTTCTAATTTGGTAACAAATTTTGTTGTGTATGCATGTTATGGTGAATTCATATAATTTCACCTTTTTAAATATCAATTTTTCTATTTCTTGATTTTGAGCAAACAGCTAAATAATTTTTAATTTAAAAATAAAGTATTTTTAATTTAAAAAAAGTTTACCACCGAAGCAAAAGTACAGAAAATATAATGTTTGCTTACTATCTCTTTCTCAAAATTTCTCTTACTCTTCTCTACTGACGTGGTGAAATTAAATATAATTCACCACAAAACAAGTTATCAAATTGTTTCGGATCACCAAGATATATTTTCGAAGCAGATAGATTGGCCAGAGAAGGTACAAATTCCGTTATTCCTACAGGAAGAAGTTCGACAGGAATTCTCATGGCCTCTCTGAAGCTGCGAGTGAAAGACGAAATAATCAGACTGGCAGAGATTAGGTGGACCACAAATCCCAAATGTAATATCTCGAAACTTACGTGGAGAGAATGCAACACTAAACAAACACTCCAACTCAAGCGCCATAATAGATAGACTCTATCCATGATGGTTGGAGCTCTCACGGGACACTGCCTGGTTGGCACACATGCCGTCCGTCTAGGGGTAGCATCAAATGACTTCTTTAGGAGCTGTAGAAATGAGGAAGAGGAGGAGTCAGTAGAACGTTTTCTCTGCCACTGCCCAACCCTTGGATGAATAAGGTTTACCGTACTTGGTAGGCCGTTTCTCGATACTCTGGCGGAGATTGCATCAGTCAAGATAAGTGCAGTAGATGCCATCATAAGGAAATCGAGCTTGGTTCGAATAGGAAGAAATAATAATAATAATAATTCAAGGAATTTGATGGCATTCTTCGAAGCGTCCGATTGGATTGAAAGAGTTAGAATGTCAATAGGACATCAAAGTCGGCATACTATACACACATATTTACTATCAAAAGTAGATATTTTAAAACCCTTTGTGAATTATATAGTTTGTTAAACGCTAAAATTTTTTATTGAAATTTTTTGTCAAAACGAACTTTCACACAACTGAAACTGCTCAATTTTAAAAGAACAAAAGAAAATCAATTCAAATCGTCATTTATACTTGGTCATTTCGTAGTGTTCGGGTAGCTCTAATTTTTCGATTTTTTTGGACTGCATGATCACATCTAATGTTGCTGTACACAGCACTGCAACAAGTGACGACGCCTAAGGTTCGGAAATTTCAATTAGTTGCTCTTCCTCGCCAGCCTCTTCTTCCGCTTCCAGATCAAAGACTTCCTCTTCAATAACTTCGCCCATAATAATCTCCTCAGCCAATTGATATAGTTCACGTATATCACGTGCATTACGTAAAGCCAAGATCTTTTCATCCTCATAACGCAATTGATCATATTGCATTCTGGATATAAGTAAACCACGTTTTACCTCACTCTCCATTTCCGCTTCAAGTTCGGCAGCATAACGCTGCTTGGCAACACTAATGCTACTAATGTCTTCGGTTACAACCGATTCATCCGATACATCGGTAGCATCGTCCAGATAACGACGTCGCATACGTTCCTGAAAACTTTCCGTTTCAAAAGTTTTCGATTGTTCGCGATTCTCATTTAATGGCATCTTTAGACCGGCGCTTTCCGTATCCAACTCAGCACTTTGCGCATCTATTACTGCTGTCCCCTTGGCGTGCTGATGTTTTTGTCGCCGCTCCAGTTTTTGTTGACGTTGACGCACAATATTCTGCATGTCGAGCGGATCGGATGTGTACGGCGTTGGTACACGCAATGAACGTTCCTTCATTTTGGCACGTTCACTTTCCAGAAACGCTTTCAAATCGAGCTCACATTCACGCCAGTTATCGTTCTCAATGCGCAACAGATCCATGCCACGTTCGGCATCCTCGCGTCTATACTGCTCCACAAGCATCTTTTGCTGATGCAAACGTTCGTTCTTCTTCTGTGTAACCTCAGCCTCCTTGGTTGCGTGCTGTAAGCGTTCACGTTCCCATTTGATGCCTTGCTGTCGCAAATGTTCGGCGTTCTTTTCGCGACTGGTCTTCAGTTTGGCACGTTCCTTTTGTATCTCCACGTTAGCCTCACGATTCACCGTAAAAATGGGATCATCAACTAATTCCGAGGGTATTACATCGGTTTTACCCTCAATGATGAGCACACGTTCTCGTTCGATTTCCTTCATTTCACGTGTTTTAATGCGTTGCTGCAACTGATTACGATAGTCCTTATCGATGCTCTCGCGTAGCTGCTTCATATAGTTACGATCGGTTAGTTTAACCACATTGGTGCCCATGAGTCGTTCCAGACGTGCACTTATGCGCGCGGCAAATTGAAAGCGACCGTGACATCGGGATCCTCCCACCATTTCTTATTTGATGGCTGCAATAGTAGACTCACCTGGCGCCAGCTATTTTTACGCTTAATCTTATACTTCTTGGGATCGTAGGGCTTATCAGCAACTTCCGCGAAAAACCAGACGCGCCATTTTATTTCTTTTTAACAAAAACTTTTCTAAAAAAAAAAATCACTATTTTTTTCGTTTTTTTATTTTTTTTTATTTTATTTTTTTATTCAGAGTTACACCGCATACACTACGGAATATGCTCGTATGTTGGAACAAAATTTGTATAATAAAAAAAATATCGTTAGGATATGTTTTTATAAAAGACACTAAAAGATACTAAAGACAAAAATGTAGTAAAATAAAAACAAAAAAAAAAAAAAAACAAAAAAAAAAATTCAATTGACAGACTTTTCTCCGAACCTATTGAGTTGAAAATAATCGGGAAAAAAAACACACACCTAAAAAGCGCCATCCATGAATTATTGTGCAGCCCTCGTATAAAAGATACCAAAAAAAAATATATACATTAAATTTTTTTCGTTGCCCGTTCTTTTCGTTGTTTTGCTTGACGCAGCGAATTTTTTTTTTTCGTTTTTACTTTGGAAGCGATTTGAAAAAAAAAAAAAAATTGAAGATGTTTACCCATGAAATCTGAGATAGGAAACTGCAGCATAAAGAAGAAAAAATTTTAAATTAAATTAAATTAAAAGAAAAAAATTTCTAATAAAATTGTTGCCAGCTCAAAGATTTTTAATACACTCTACCTGAAGAGGTCGATTTAGCTATGTCCAGCATAAAAAAAAAAAAATTTCGTCGATTTTTTCACAGTGATTTAAAAATCTCAACGTCGCACTGCAATTGAAATTAGTGATTTGTAATTTTCTTGCTCCTCAGTGAATATGTTCAGTTATCGTCGCTTTTGTGTATCGGTCTTCGCGAACAGTGATCCTGTTCAGTAATCGCTGATTTTTTTTGTTTTATTGTGAACTGCGATTTTTTATCACTGTTTGCAGTCACTGTGATTTTCGAGTCTCAGTCACTAATCAAAATCATTATTGTGCCTTTAAGGGTCTCTGTAAAAATTTCAGGAAGGTCAAGAAAAAAAAAATAGTGTCGTTTTCTTAAAGTTTACACCACACCTTCTTGTTTATCTTCTACGTCTTTTAAAACTCGTTCTCTTTTCTACAAGTCTATCAACTTTCCTATTTTATTCTTCCACACTCCTCCTCCCCGCAAGCCCTGGGTGTCATGCGGTGGCCGTGCCCATCGAGTTTCGGTTTGCAGCTTAGGTTATGCCACTGTCTCTTTCTAATTTGGTAACAAATTTTGTTGAGTTTATATGTTATGGTGAATTTATATATTTTCACCATATAAATATAAATTTTTCTGCTTCTTCGTTAATTTTAATATAAATATTTTTTAATAGCACCAAAGCAACCTAAACAAAAGTACAGAAAATATAAACTTTTCTTACTATCTCTTTCTCAAAATATTTCGTAGTCTTTTTTCCTGTCGTGGTGAAATTAAATACATATACTTCACCACGAAGTAAATCGTCAATTTTATATAAGCAAAAATTGCTGGAGTGCATCACTTGGTAAAATTGCATCTAGGATACTATACAGACTCTTTAATTCTTAAATTTTGATTAAAGCAATTTAGAAATCAACAAAAAAAAAAAAAATAAACCGAAGAAAGCTCTGCACATACGAGTATTACGTTGCGCATAGTATTCTTGTACGTCTTGAACCATTATTGCGTGAATAGCAATAGTCATTCGAGTTGCAATAACAGACCGGATGTCGTGGTCGATCGTCCATTTTCGCACAAAATGCATGTATGCACTTCCGGTGCATTTGGTCAATAAGGAAAATATGCATGCTGCTGCATTCGCTGCTGCCAATCACCGGAAGTCAAACGCGCATTAAGCGAAAACGAGAATTCAAATTCGAAAAATTTGGACAAAAGGACGACGAGAACCAAACAGAACACAAAATGACAGAACGACAGAACGATACATTCAGATACAAACACTGTAGATACTATATACAATATTCAGCATCCAACATGTTGGCTGGCCACGGACTCATTTGACAAGCGTTGCTGGCTCGTTTGCTTTTTGTGCTTCTCGTTATCCTTGACGTTGTCGTTGTCGTTGTCGTTGTCATTGTTTTTGTTTTTGTTGTTATTGTTGTCGTCAATGCGTTGATATTGTTTGCGCATTCCAACTTGCAATCAACTTTTGTATGCGCAATGGAAATGCCTAACAAGAAAATACCAGCAGCCAACGGTTTGCAGAAAACTCACTCATCGTCGTCCTGTCTGTCTGTCTGTCTGTCCGGCTGTCTCTCCCCCTACACCTTCTAGCCAAATAGAAATGAAGTTTGCTTTGAAAGGTGTGAGTAAGCATTTGAATGCTTGCATTTGTGCCTGTCGACAGTTTTTCATGTTCGGCATTGCATGCAATTGGAATTGTCTGTCTGCTTGATTTTGTTTAGAGTTGAAAATTGCAAATGAAATTTTCATGCAACGAGCTAGAATCAAGTTCAGCTCCAGCTTCAGCTTCAGCTCCAGCTTTATCGGTCAAATATTGTCAACGTGCAATGAGGTGTATGCGTATTCGCTTTTTTTGTTTTGTTGATTGTTTTGCGCTCGGCTTTCGCGTTTAGCATTTTACTAAATGCATTCCAATGTTTATTTCGTTTAACTTTAATTGGCGAACATTTCTGTAAATATGAACATCTACGAGCGTGCAGTGTCTACGTGTCTACAATCTGCAAGTTAAATTTAGTATAACGCGTCGTCACGTCACTAAACGCACTCAGTGATTTGGTGCGATCATATACATTGCAATGGATGTGGACATCCATAGTAGTTCGCTAATTCGTAGTTTCTATGGACCAACTCTTTTATCTGAAGCAGAGTTGTTAACGTAACACCAGGATTGTCTTTGGCGCAATAAGTCGAAGATTTCTAAATAGAATTTGACAATTATGGCGTATTTCCCATAGCTAAAAACTTCGGCTAGATATTCAATTTACATCGATGTGGCATGGTGGATGCTAGTGCACAGCCCTATATGGGAAGAGGCGGAAACTCCTACAATCGAAATACGTAGCTTAGTTAGCTGTGCAAATAAATTAAAATGTTTCGTATACATTTGAGATAATACGGGATCAAAAAGAACCGCTAATTTGACAGTTCGATCTAAATTTTCTATCGAGACGACCTGGTATGTTAAAACCAAGATGGCACATCCATTTTCAGGAGTCTAAACTTAAGTTTTCAGAAACTCAAGACCCTTTCCTGACCCTATTCACTATTCAAAGCCTCGTACGACGAGTTTTCAGCTTTAGTTCTACCGAAATTAATGTTTTTTAGTGGGAAGGGTATTATCAGTTTGTCAGATAGTTTGTAACACATTAAAAGAGACATCGGAGACCCCATAAAGAGAAATATATATATATATATATATATATTTATTGATCAGCTCGACGAGACGAATTGATTAAGCCATGTCCGTACGTCCGTTTGTCTGACCGTCCGTCCGTCTATTGCAATACTTTTTCTCGAACAGTTTTAAAGATATTGACCAGAAATTTGAAACTTAAGCCTTTTTGTGCTCCTAGGCAGTTTGTATGTCTGAACTAAGGTGCCACGCCCATTTTTAGATATAGCCCCCATACAAACCTTAGCGCCCATTTTTCAAATTTTGTATGAAAATAGTTCTTATTAATGGATATATTCACTCCAATATGTGTAAAATCACTTCTACCGTTATGACAAGGATCGGGCCACTATAACATATAGACGCTATACAAACTCACCTTCCATTTTTTTTTCAAGAAAATTAATAAAAGTTTCGTGTGGCGGGTATTTGAGCTTCGGTGCTACCGAAGTTAACGTTTTGTTTGTTTTTTTTTGATTTTGTTTACTTCAACACGTTTTTTGGAAAAAATTTTTCTATACAGAATATAATTTTATGTTGTTTGAATTCGATAATCTTTCGAGGCCTGAACCAAAACGAGCAGGTAGGTGGCCCTAAGGGCCAAATTACAAAACCAAAAAAAAAATGATAAAAAAATATTCAATCACTATTTCAAGCAGATACGGAACCAGGAAGAAGGGTCGTATCAATAAAAAAGCATTAAAAAACAATGAAAACAAAAAAAAAAAAAAAACAAATATAACCTTGACCTTATATAAAAATAAGATTAAACTATTTGCGAATTATAAGCATTTTAAACTTAAATTCTATTCAAATAATTTTTTTTTGTATAAATGCTTTTAGTCAGATTTCTAATTTAGCGTGGATATGTCGACAATACGCTCTGTTTCAAAACTCGGATAGTTTCTTTCGTAAATTTTTTTTCAATTTACGAAAGATTTGAATATATTAAGTTTAAAAGGCTTATAATTCGCAAATAGTTTAATTTAATTTTTATATAAGGTCAAGCGTAATATTCGATTTTAAGCATTTTAGCAGTTTTCGTTTTTTTTTTTTTTTTTTGGTAATTTGACCTTATATTCTTCTCTTAAGTCAAAAAAATTAGAGTAAAACTATAAAAAAAAATTTTATAAAAATTGACATTTGTCTTTCTGTCTGTCTGGGAATAAACATTGAGCTTGAAAAAAAATGAATTTATATTACAATTAGAACCATCAGTCTTATTAGGAAACTAAATTGCTTAAAAAAAATCGATACCGATATCGATAAAAGTAAAAAAAAATATAAGAATATCGGTACTATCGATACAGTCATCGATTGCTTTTCAGCTCTAGTATAAAAATCGAGCAAATAGTGACAACATATAAAGTATCGAAATACGAATCGATACGATTTGTTAAAAGCAACAAAAGTATGTAAAAGTGTATTAAAACTTTATACTTGTCCTTGTCTTACCTGTTCTCTACAAAAAATTTTTTTTATTTTGCAACAAATACAGGCGATACTACACTTAAATTGTATTGGTTGCAATATTTTGTTGTTGCTGTTGTTGTTGTTTTTTTTTTCTTTATATGTATTCGTATACAGCATGCGAAATTGCTTTTGATATTGTATAATTTGTCGCCAAAACAAAAGTGTATATTGCATGCATACACTGAGGCATACATATGTGTGTGTGTGTATATGTAATTCGATTTCATGCAGTATCGTTTAATTTTGATCGCTTCTGGTGTATTGCACTGTCCTGAAGTTGGCTAGATGACTGTTGTGTTGCGAATGTTGTGTTGGCTGTTGCGTTATTATCGTTTGGCGTAATTAATTGGATGCGGTTATATTGGACAACAAAAACAAACAAAAAAAACAATGAGTGTGACGATGGTAATAGCAGCTTCCAAAAAAAAAATACATAATAGTAACATATACGAATTTATATACACTATAGCTAACAAAAACTATACATAAAATAGTTTAAAAGTTTCTATGACCGCTATGGGCTTCCAAACCAACAAACCGTTGAGTCCCAAACCGGTTTCATTTGAAAGGCAACAATGCAAGTAAATGAAAATTCCACATTTGGTTTATTTAAAAAGTCGATTTTCAAAGTTTGCACATACAAAAATGATTTGCTGGTATTTTTTAGTATGTTTTTATGTTAGCTCCAATATATTTTGGTTGGAAATGAGCCGAAAAAGTAATCAAGACACCCGTACCACGTAGTAGCACATGCTGCGTATCTGCTAGTACCCTATAAAGCTAAGTGAATTTAAGATTAGGAATCATTCCCAAATTATTCGGCATATTCCATACACACTCTCATTTAAAACGTTAAATCATTTATAATTCGCAACTAGTTAAGTTTTTAATGCATAATATAGCAAGTCAGTTATTATATTTCTTCTTTATTTCTTTTAAATAGTTATTATTATTTTTTTTTTTTTTTTTTTTTTTTTTTTTTTTGTCATTTTTGCCTAATTATTTTATTAACTTTCAATGGCTTTCAACTAATAGTGCCGCAGATCTAGCGATTTTAGACCGTTTTAAGTTTATATAGGCTGCAAGCTGCTATTATTGCTGTGTGTTTTTTAAAGCCTGATTTTGATTAGAAACGTTTTTTTTTTTTTACTAAACTGTTTTCAAGCCCGAGAAATTATTTTCAGAATTTATGGAATAGTTTTCAGTTTCGAAGCATAAAAATTGTTACAGCGAAATCTTTGGAATAAAAGGGTAAAAGGGTACATTATATTTGTATGAAGGAGGCTAGATAGACCCTATAAAATAAAATGTTTAAGAACATAAAGATCGGCGTTGGAAGGATCATGCTATCATTTCGTCATGTTATCATGCCTGTATTTTTTTTTTATAATTTTTTAAAATTTTTAAATTTTTTCTTTTAAAATGATTTTTTTTTTACGCTCTTCAATACTATTTTCATACTGCTGTGTTCTGCGATGACTCATTTTAATTAAAATTACAGTTAAATTTTTTTTTTTTATTTTTGATATGATTAAAGGCTGCGAAATTTTGATGCAGATTAAAGATACTTAAAACAAAGAAGCGGTAAGTAGCAAGAGCAAATGAAGAGCAGTGAAGTGAACATACAAACGAAGGAACGAACGAGCGAATGAGCGAGCGATTAAACGCCAATATATCACCAGAACAGAACATAACAACAACAAAAACAAAAAAACAACAACATAAATATAAACAGTAACACAGTAAGGACAACAACGAAGGATACATTGCATTGCAGCTTGCCACATTTACTGTCAGCCTGCCAGCCTGCCAGCCAGCGAGCCTGCCTTCCTGTATGTATGTCTGTCTGTCCGTATGGCAGCCTTACTGCCTGGCTGGGTTGACTGTATGCATAAATTAATCAATGATACTACCCGGTTATGTAATCGCAACAAATTGTTATTAATTTTCTTGCCATTTGCCATTTTTGCTCATAATTAAAATGGCGCACAGCAAGCAAAAACAAAAAAAAAAAAACAAAAAATCAAACAAAATTGCTGGAAAATCGGAAGTAACTTATATGGGCCAAAGGCTATGGTATCAATTCAATCAGTCAGAATAGGGTGGAAAAAAAAAAGGAAGAATAAAGCAGGGGATAAGCAAACATTTATGCATATAACGCAGATTCATGTGGTGTACACCACACGACACAGGCAGGCGGGGAGGCAGCAAAGAAACAAACAAACAAGTGGTGTGTGCCATAAATTGCCAACGCTATAGATCGAAAGCGTAACAATTTAATCAGTCCGGTAAAGTACCCAGTTTGTCTATCAAAAAAAAAAAAAAAAAAAAAGAGAATATAGCTTTTACAGGAAGCTCAGCAATGGCAACAGCAACGTAGAAAATGCAGCGGAAGTGTGTCGTAATGAACACCATTCTAGGCCTGGCCCGCAGGCCTTTTCTTTGCCCTTTTTTTTTTTTTTTTGTACTGGGTTAAAAGGTGAAAATCATTCCGTTTTAAGCGTTGAGAGTGTTTTATTTTGTTTATTTTATTTTTTTTTTTTTGCTGAGTATCACAAGTAATTAAGATGAATTGCGGCATATTGCGACATTCGCTCATTCGTGGGGTTAATAAAATGTATAAAAAATATCAACGTATGTGGTGGAAGCATGCCCCACAGGCATACCGACAATATGTAGCGTGTTGCTTGGAATTGATATGAACAGATTCAAACTTTCTTACAGTAAAACTTGGAGAAGCAGTTCAAATGGATAAAAAATAGGAGACACAGACGAAAAGGCAAAGAACACTCAACAGCAAACATACCAACGTTGGTCGTTTTTCCATTTTGTTCAGCTTTTTTGTTTGTAAATGGCTACATAAAAAAGCAAAACTGGGTGAAGAAACAGAACCAGACTCCAAAACCGGTGGGACGCGGTGGACATGGCCGTATTTTCAAAGATGCGTGGACGCAACGTACGGTGAATGGCGATCCTATCGTTCGAGCAACAAACTTTAAAAAGGGCACTGGACAGTGGTCAACAAAGGCGCACACCACACAGCCGCATTAATGGCCATTTGAAACACCCCAAAAATGACCGGTAAGTTGGCCACCACTTCCTCTATTTTTGGGCACCAACTAAACTACAAATAAAATAAAATAAGAAAGTATCCATGTCAAAAATTCCAATTCTTATCCACCTAAACAGCAATTTAAATAAATTATCTTCAAAAATTAAACCCATAGCAGTAAAAAGCTGAGATTTTGCAAATATGAAAGTGCTAAACACTATTTCTGAAAATTTTTTTTTATGAAACCCATTCTGATTTTTTTTTTTTTTTTTTTTTTTTGGGTTCACTGAATTTGAATTCAAAATCAACTTCCGTTCCGTTCGGATCGTCTGTCAAAAGCAAATATTTCTTCTGAACTGAAAATCTGACGATTTTTAATTTAGTTTTTTTTAACGGACAAAACTAAATCGGCCCAAAAACTGACGAGATGGAATCGAAGTTTATAGTGTATTCGAAAAGAAACAAAAAACAAACAAAAAATATTTTTTTCTTCTTCTTTTTTTTTTAAAGTAATTTTGCCTAAGCTTCTAGATTGTTTGACGAGGGCTGCACACTGGGCGAAACAGCCGATCGAGCGGAAGAAAATAAAATTTGAAAAATAACAAGAAAAAACATTAGCTCTAGTGAAACCGAATTTCATATAATCGCCACACGAATCTTGGAATATCATGTGATGGGATGGGAGTCAATAGTCCGATAGAACCAAAGTTTAGACACAAATAAGATTAGAGCCAAGTTTTGGACTTTGCACCAGGAAAACCACTGAGAATGTGATTTGCGAAATGAGCATCGAGGAAGTTGCATGTAGTGAACGATTCAAAGAGGCTTTTACCGACGAAAACATAAAAAAAAAAGACTACAAAATAATTTTGAACGAACGCAAAGTAAAATTGATCGAGAAAGCTGAGGCACTAAACATATGAAAGGAACGTGAAATGATCCGTATTACAAATCAATGAAAATTGCAAATGCATGTTGAGCTTCGAATTGTCTCCGCATCCATTATATTCTTCAGTTCTGGCCCACAGCATCATTTTTCTGTTTTAAGAACTAAAAAAAGGAAACCACTTCTATAAAAAGGTTTCAAAAAGTTTATTCGCTATATCGTTGTAACCCCTTGAAGACAACTTTTTAAAATTAAACAAACTTAAAAAATACATTTCTTTAAAAAAAATCAGAAAATGGGAAGTGAGTTAGCTATAACTATAGTGGCTCGATTCTTATAATATCGGTGGTGTGTATAAAGAATGATTGACTAGCATCATTTTTAAAATATTTTTAATAAAAAAATAGAAAAAAAAAAAAAAGGTAAGTTTGTGGAAAATTATTCATCAACTCCCAAAAAACACCAAAGAATACTCTTTGGATTATTTTAGAAGATATTAATTTTCTTCCGCTAAATGCGCTATTTCAACCACTGTGGGGACGTCTGAATAGCATAGGTTCAAACCCCTTTAGAGCTCGATTTTTTTTTCTTTTGACTTTTTGCTTTTCCAGGTTCAGAATGATATAAAGAAAAGTGCTTAAAATTGTAAAAACTAAAAATGCATTCATGCGTTATAACTAATTTAAACATTTTCACTTCACAAACTGATCAAAGCAACAGTTTAAATTTAAAATTTACGGTCAATTCCATTTCTCAGCTGTGCATTAATTTAACCTTTAACATTCACACACACACACACACACACAATAGACACATACTTATGCTATATAATTAGGCATATGCACAGCATGGTAATTAATTTCAAAACACACAGTTGAACCCTTTTTGTTCAGCCACAATTTAAATCACTTGACCGCGTGACTGAGAGAAACATTTTATTAACTGCCAAAAAATGAATTAGTATGCGGCTATGTTGAGGCAACAACAACAACAACAACCACGACCGTATGAGGGATGCCCACGCCCACGCTCAACAGAACAGAACAGAACGTAAGAATGAATGCTACGCAAGCCACGACCTGACCTGACCTGAACAGAGTTGAGCTGTGCTGTGCTGTGCTGATGTGGCTCAACAAAAGTTTACCCGAGTGCAGTAAGCGGAAATAAAAGCAAATAGTAACAAAAGTAATAGTAACAAGAAGAAGAAGAAGAGATGATGATGGTGGTAAAGTAGAAGAAGTAGAAGAAGAAGAAGAACACGTTAGTGTATTACTTGAAAGACTAACACACACGACTTGCCTCGGGAATACTATATGAAAAAAAATTTTACAAAAAAAAAAAAGTAGTAAAAGAAAAATAAGACGAATGTGCACTTTACACACAAACACTTGATTCCAATTCCTGTCTCATGCTATCTCTCTCTCTCTTTCTACGCCTCTCTGTCTCTGTCTCTGCGTATGTAAGCAACTCGTAACGACCATCATTTGTTGCAAAATGATGTATAATTTAATACCCGCAAAGCCAAGTCCCAAATGTACAAAACGGGAGTTGTACGAGTACTCTGAACGCTCAACTCGACTCTCTGCCGACTCTCTGCCGACTGTTATCGTCAAGACACAAGAAACAACAATCGAAAAATATGTGACCTCCAAAACAAGCCAAATAACACACACACACACACTCATGCATGCTGTATATGTGAAGGAAAAAAAGTGATTTCGGCAGAGCACCACTTCATCTCAATGTTTTTTAGGGACTGTGTCCAGCACATAATTCATGTGTCCACTTGCAATTTTTCTTTTTTTTCTGTTCTCTTTTCCTCTTTCACGATTTTACACGATGTGACATTATAGAATTGTATACGCTTTGGCAGTTCGCCGAAGGCAGCAACGGCTTTGTAGCCGGCATTTTTTCGTTTTTTTTTTTTTTTTTGTTTGTTTAGCTAACGGCAATGATGAGTATGGCGAGGCGATGGCAATGCCATACGATGAAGTGAGCTTGTGTGATATGTGAACTTAAAAAAGTTTAAGTTATGCCCTCGAGCAGTAACGGGCAGCAGCCAACGAGCACTTGAAATACTGACTTCCGGTTTCGCTCTGTTTGCCGCCATTTTTATTGTTGTTGTTCATTTGTTCTTTTTTTTTTTTTTTGTTTTTGGATATGCTAAAGGCCGAAATGCAAGCAAAAATAAAAAAAAAAAAAAGAAGCGAAAGTAGAAAAAAAACAAATTTTTTTTTTTTGGATGAAAAAAAAAGGAAAAAGGAGTTCATAAAAAACATGGCAAAAATTGAAAACAAAAGCAAGTGAGTGTATGTGAGTATGTAAATTTTATTACACACACACACACATTTAGAAATATACTCTCATAGAAACACACAGATGCATTGGTTGCTATTGGTTATTCCATACAAAATAGATTCTCATTAGATTAATTTCTTAGTTTTAATTCGCTTTTCGGCCCAAACAGTAAACAATAGTGTGATTATTGTCTTGAAAATCACAGTAACTGCAAACAGTGATTAAATCGCAGTTCGCAAAAAACAATCAGCGAATACTGAACAGGTTCACTGTTCGCAAAAAGTGATCTCAAGCGAATATGAACCGTTCGCGAGGCACCAATCACTGATAAATGAACAGTTTATGGCTCAGCGAAGAGCGATACACAAAATCGCCGATAACTGAACATGTTCACTGAGGAACAGGAAAATCGCAAGAAACTACTTTTTTGCGTACAACATTTTTACATACAGCATTTTGCCGTTGGTCGCCGGTTTTCGTGGATCACGGTGTCCCACGCCCATCTCTAGTCGTAGCAATGTGAATGGTGTTAGGTATTATCTCTCTTGCGATACAGTGTCACTAACTGGCTACTATGAGACTAAGGATTAGACTGAGGATTAGACTGAGAGTTACACTTAGAGTTAGACTGAGAGTTACACTTAGAGTTGGACTGAGAAATAGACTGAGGGTTAGTCTGAGAGTTAGACTGAGGGTTACACTGAGAGTTGGACTGAGAAATAGACTGAGGGCTAGTCTGAGAGTTAGACTGAGGGTTAGACTGCAGAGTTAGACTGAGGGTTAGACTGAGAGTTAGACTGGGGGTTAGACTGAGAGTTACACTTAGAGTTAGACTGAGGGGTTAGACTGAGGGTTAGACTGAGGGTTACACTGAGAGTTAGTCTGAGAGTTAGACTGAGGGTTAGACTAAGAGTTAGACTGAGGGTTACACTTAGAGTTAGACTGAGAGTTAGTCTGAGAGTTAGACTGAGAGTTAGACTGAGAGTTAGACTGAGGGTTACACTGAGTGAGAGAGTTAGTCTGAGAGTTAGACTGAGGGTTACACTGAGAGTTGGACTGAGAGTTAGACTGAGGGTTAGACTGAGAGTTAGACTGAGGGTTAGACTGAGAGTTAGACTGAGAGTTAGACTGAGGTTAGACTGAGGGTTACAGTGAGAGTTAGTCTGAGAGTTAGACTGAGGGTTAGACTGAGAGTTAGACTGAGAGTTAGACTGAGGGTGAGGGTTAGACTGAGAGTTACACTGAGAGTTAGACTGAGAAATAGACTGAGAGTTAGACTGAGAGTTAGACTGAGGGTTACACTGAGAGTTAGTCTGAGAGTTAGACTGAGGGTTAGACTGAGAGTTAGACTGAGAGTTAGACTGAGGGTTAGACTGAGGGTTACACTGAGAGTTGGACTGAGAATTAGACTGAGGGTTAGTCTGAGAGTTAGACTGAGAGTTAGACTGAGAGTTAGACTGAGGGTTAGACTGAGAGTTAGTCTGAGAGTTAGACTGAGGGTTACACTGAGGGTTAGACTGAGAGTTAGACTGAGAGTTAGACTGAGAGTTAGACTGAGGGTTAGACTAAGGATTAGTCTGAGAGTTAGACTGAGGGTTAGACTGAGAGGTTAGACTGAGAGTTAGACTGAGGGTTAGACTGAGAGTTAGACTGAGAGTTAGACTGAGGGTTAGACTAAGGGTTAGACTGAGAGTTGGACTGAGAGTTGGACTGAGAGTTAGTCTGAGAGTTAGACTGAGAGTTAGACTAAGGGTTAGACTGAGGGTTAGACAGAAGAAAGATGTCGATGTAGCGCAGGTTCAAGTCTCATACAGTACAACTTATTTTTCTTTAATTTTATTTTGTAGCCAACTAAATTCAAAGGAATTGTCCATATGGATTGCACTGTTTGGCAATGTATCTTTTAATCTTTTTTGTCTGTCTGTCTGTCTGTCTGCTTTTTGTCTGTTAGTTGAATGTGCATTTTACGAGCATGATATTCAGCGACAACCACCAGCAGCAACAACAACAACAACAATTAAAAAAAAAAAGTACAATATATACAACAACAATAAGTAATGTCAAACACGCAAACGAAATGCATTTTCACACTTTTTCCATTTGGCTCAAATAAATATTTCCTTTTTTTTTTTTTTTTTTTTGTTTGCAGTTTTATTTATTATTACTATTTTTTTTTTTTGTTTTAAATTTATTTTACAATATTGCGTAGACGTCTCTATAAAATTGGCGCAGTTAGTCTGTTTGCTTTTTTTTTTTTATAAGTAACTCCATTTTAAGAGTGGATTTTTTTGTCAAACTTTAATGGACAAAAATTTAGGTTTGACTACTTCTCATGGAAGTTAGACTTTCCGAAAAAAAAAACAAAATAATAAATTAAATAAATAAATTGTAAAGCGTATCAATGTTTTAGTCTCATCGAAATTAAATATTTTCTCTTGTTTTAATGTAAATTTATTATTTAAGTTTTTACTTTATTATTCATTGTTTGGCATATTTTATTTATTTTAGTTTTATTTTTCATAATGTTTGCCTATTTTTGTTTTCTTTTTTTAAAGGCTAATAGCAAAATACAATATGAGCTATGAGCATCAGAGCCAAATGCCATTCATCAATAATTTATATTGTAAAATCTATTTGGCTCGCTCGTTTGGCCTTTTGAACATTTTTACGCAATATTTATGGCTTTTTTCAAAATAAATAAACAAAAAACAATAAAAAAAAATATAACAAATAAAAACATAAAAAAAAAAAAAAAGAATATTTCTGCTATTAAAATAATATTTTGTTACAATAAATAAAATTGAAATTAGTGCAAATAGTTATTGAGTAAGCCAAATGCGCTTAAAAGTATGCTGCAGGAAGTCAATTTGAGAGAGCGAGACTTTTAAATTTTGATAGGTATTGTATTTTTGGTTTTGGTATTTCCTGAAAATTTTTGAATTTATTAAAATGTTTTCAATTTTTTTGTTTTTTTTGTTTTTTTGGTATTTGTAAAAATTCAATAATAATATTAAGTGTTAAATTGAAACTTGAACTTGTGTGCTAACCTGGACTTTCGACCGACTTCTAATCCTCAGCTTCATAGCTGAAATTGATTGATAAAATTATTATTAAAAGCGGAATCAGCCATTCGTTTCGATTTATTTTCTTATCAGCCACCAGCTTTGAAATTAGTCAATTACTTTTCAAATAAATTTATATTCTCAAACAGTTTAAGCAACACTACTAGTTTCTGCGTGATCGGCGGGAACGGTCAACAAGGAACGAAAAGAACTTATTAATGCGGGGTTACCAAGAACCAGTTTTACCCAAGCTTAAACGTTAGAATTAAGATTATTTGAAAAATAAGTAAAAATGGAAGCCTGACTGTTAGTCATAATTAATCCTACTCGAATCCATAAATTTTTTTTTTTTTTTAAACTCTCATAATATTCTTTGGGTTTACCTAGCCCTGGGGTATTGGTCCAAAAGTAGGTAGCACGGCATAGTGTGATGTCTGACCAGAGACAGAGACTGGTACTACGGGCAGCCAGAAGATCCTTTGGGAGTATCGTGTTGGTTGTGGTTTATATTCAAACTCGCTGGTTGATCATGGAGTTGCGAAAAATCAGTACTGACTGATTGTAGGTATCAGTAAGACGAGGTAAAGTTAGTCCACACACTTAACTAAGGTGGGAAGTAACATGTTCCGATACCAACATGGATTCGAAATTGGTACTAGACGATGCACTCTCTGAGATGCAGATCGGCGTTAACCAACCGTTTATGGTGCCTAGGGGTCCCATGGGATTAAGTCGACAAAGACAGTCACCCAAGTTAAACACAAAACGGATACTGTCATCATATCCTAATAGTTTGTTTTGAAGCATGTACATTCGAGGAATTCCATTGCATTGAATTTTTTTTTTAGTCTCTGTTTTTTTTTTATTTTGAAAGAATTTCAAGAATTTAAAATGGTCTCACATATTTGTAGCTGTGCCTTAGGTTGACTATGAGCAAGCACAGCACCTACCGCGTAGATATTTTGCTCTTCAAGTTTAAAGTTTCATTGAAAATATAATGTACCTGCACAATTAAAATGTTATAAGCCTCAACCAACTCACAGACCATTTCATGGTTCATTTCAAGGTCTTTAATGAAATTCAGTTAATACCTTCTTTTCAATTGAAATAAATGGTGCAAAGCATTTATTTGATTTCGTTGTTGTACATTTCTTTAATTTTTTCGATATCTACGTTATTGTTGTCTTTTTTATCATTTTTTTCGCAATTTTTGCTCAACACTTACATTCTAAATAGATAAATTGGAAAATCCTAATTTTAGAAAAATTTTTCCGAACAATTAGGAAATATCTTTGGACCAGAGCTGAACTCCGCATACAGCGACAAACAGGATCCGCGTGACAATTGTGAGAAAAAAAACACATGGAGTGTGCAGCATCAAACCAAAATACTGAACAGTTTTTTTCTCTTTCACATTTGGCAAAATCTACACAGCTATCTAAATGACGCAATTGCTCAACACTTATATGTCAAGTAACTACATTGGAAACTCAAAACTTTGAAAAAATTTATTCGAGCAATTAAAAGATATGTAGACTAGAGCCAAGAAGTTTGGAACAAAAAAAATGTACATCAAAATGGTTGAGTTCTGTAAGATGCAAAAATAGTTAATTACTTGATAAAGTGCCTTCGTTATTTGATGTTACAAACTTAACGATTAACTGAAAAACACTCGATTTAATATACTTAAAGTAGGGTATACTATATACAATACAATAATATAGCGGCAAATAAATTTGAACTTAATTGCAAAATGCTATATTGCATTTTTGAGGCTATTAGTGTTACAAATGAAATATTTTCGTGAACATATTTTGTGCTTAAAATGTGAATGCGAAACTAATTGCAAAATATTTTTAGCAATTAGAACAGCAACAAATAAAAAAAATCTTTTTGATTTATGATTGAAAAACGATCCAAAAAAAAAAAAAAAAAAAATGATCAAAATGCATAAACTACGACGATGACAAAATAAAAATGAAAGAAAGGAAACTGCTGCCACTTATCATACACGTATATATTGGGACATTTAGTAAAATCTAAAGACATTTCAATTTCTTCGTTTGTAGTCGTTGTTTTGTTTGTTCCATTTGAATGCTTTTTATTATCATTTACTTTCGACCCAATTATCTAGTCAATCACTTGATAAATGGAACTTTTACGCAGAAGTTTCTTAGAGAAGCACACTCACACACACACATACACATACAAATCAAACTGATTTCACTTAACAGAACTCAAACGAACCAACCCACCCATTCTCTTGGGGCACTTACAGCCTAAAACTAGACTACAAAAAAAGGAAAAAGAAGAAAATGAAAAGAATGAAACGTTTGTCAAGCGGTCTGTAATATTTCTAAAAAAAAAAGAAGAAAAAACTATTTTGCCTACGCATTCCTTTGACACTTGTTTGCATGTCCGGAAATCCCAGTACAACCTCGAGTATATGTTTTGACCCAAAACTGTGCAGCGTCACACAGTTTAAATTACGTCTTGAGTTGAGTTCGAGTCGAGTCGAGTTGAGTTGAGTTGAATGAAGGCCAAGTAGCAGTCAGAGTAAAGCACATAAATGTCACATGAGTGTCATTTACAATCGACATTAGGCAACATTTTCCTTTTTATTTATCTATTTTTTTTTTTTTTTTTTAAGGTTTGCTGCTTTCTTGCATTTTACACTTGAAGACGGTCGTCGGTCGTTCGGTCGGTTTTAAGGATTTTGCTGATGTTCAAAAAGACGTAAGATGGCGTTTCTCATTGTGACATTATTGTGCGTGGGCTTTGCTAAAAGATAAAACAGAAAATGGTCCCTTTTTAAATGCCAAATTACCTTTGCCACTTTGTTCCAGTCAGCCGTTTTTCGTCTTTTTTATATTTTCATTGTGTCTCATTGATGCTCGTTTTACTTACTTACTTACTTACTTGCCTATCGCTTTGGGAATTCACCATGTCATTCCATATACTATTTATGTAGTTATATGCATAATACGTGAGTGCTTGCGTGCTGCGTGCGTGAGTATTGATGTTCCCTGAGTGCTTTCAGAATCATTTGCTTGATTAATTGTCGAGCCGCGCTGATTTGGTGATGCCACCACTTGAATAGCTGTCAGGGCAATTTGACAAATGCAACAGCAGCACAAACAGCAATGGCAGGCAGCACGAAAACTCACTAACAATAGCCAACTTAAATGGGCGACAATCCGATTTCACTACACAAGAGCATCACAATGTTTTGTTATTTTTGACCTAAATTGCATTGTTACCATATTTAGTTTGTCATTCGAACTGATTCAAATGTTTTCACACTTTTCGATAGACGCACAAATTCTGGTATTACTATATATGTATATGCAGTTACCTCCGATGGGGTCTTGTCCGTGCCAGCTTGGTTACTCCAATTCGTCACACGAATTGCTACATACTTACAAGCTCGAAAAAGGCTGTACATGGTCTGTGGTCATGGTTCAGTTGGGGCACCCTAATGTAACTGGCTGTTGGCACCCAAATGTACGCTGTTTCGCATCCAAAAGAGCATGAACGGGTGGAAACACTAGCCCCAACATTAACTAAGCGCACCAATACGATAACTTAACCAACGGTTAAGTACTCTACACATAATGCTGCTGATTACGAAGATAATGAGTAATGTGAGTACGTGTCATACTTTATGGTTTTTTTTCCTTTATTTTTTGCCGGTGAAAGCAAATATATTTTCATTTTCTCTTTATTACTAATTCTTTGTCTTCATGTTTCTTCAGTTTTATTCGATTTTTCGAAGGTGCCCACAACCGAGTACAACATTTTTTTACCAAAAATTTTTCCTTTGCCAAAATTTGAATAACTTTTTTTCTAAATCTTTTTTTTCACTTAAAGCTAGCTAAAATATTTAGTCTTTGGTGTGTTTGGGTTGCTTAAAATCGTTCCTTTAAATCTGTTTTTAACACCCGTCACATATAGTGTGAACGGGTATTATCATTTTGTCCGAAAGTTTGCAACGCATGGAAGGAGACATCGGAGACCCTATAAAGTATATATATTCTTGGTCAGCTCGATGAGACGAATCGATTTAGCCATGTCCGTCTGTCTGTCCGTCTGTCTGTCTGTCTGTCCGTCTGTTGCGATGGCTGTTACTCGAAAAGTTTTAAAGATATTGACCTGAAATTCGAAACTTAAGCTTTTTGTGCTCCTAGTTAGTTTGTATACCAGAACCAAGGTGCCACGCCCATTTTTAGGTATAGCCCCCATACAAACTTACCGTTTTTTTCCGATTTTTTGTATAAAAATTGTAATTATTTATGAATGTATTCGCTCCCAATTGTGTAAAAACATTTCTTTTGTCATCCAGTGTCAAAACCAAGATGCCACGTCCTCTTTTAGGCATAGCCCCCATATAAACTTTCCATTTTTTCCGATTTTTTTGTAAAAAAATACTAATTATTTATGCATATATTCACTCAAATTTGGCTAAAAACATTCTAATGTCATCCAATGTCAAATCAGATGTGCCACGCCCATTTTTTTGTAGCCCCCATACAAACTTTCGGACCATTTTCGATTTTTTGTATCAAAATAGTTATTATTTATTCATGAATTTACTCCATATTGGGTAAAAACTCTTAAAATGTCATGGTGCCACGCCCATTTTCAGGTGCTTCTTGCATTCAACCTTACCGGCCATTTCCAGATATATTCGAGAAATATGTTGTTATACATATCTGTATTTTTAGCTCAAAATTTGAACTTAATATTGTGTGTAAACTTGGGTGACCACTGATGATTACACATAATCTCTTTAAAGATTCGTGTGACGGGTATTTAAGCTTCGGTTCTACCGAAGTTAACGTTTTTTCTTGTTTTTTTTGATATTGCGAAAAATTCGGCAGAATAATTGACTTAATTTACTTGAGCTGTCACTTCGCCTAAGAAAATCAAGTCTTTGGTCGCCAACAAGTTATAGCCACAGCGCTATATTGTCACTAGTGGAGCTATTAGGCTCGACAACAGACTTTATGTTCATAATGCCAGATTTTAGTACTTTTTTTAAGACTTCCTTGCTTACAAGGCGGCACTGGATGGCTGATCTGCTGTGATGCACTACAGATTTGTTAATCTACACCGAAGGTTCAAAGAAGAACTTCAGCGTAGGTACTGCATTTAATTTCTATTATATTTAAAGCTTAAAAGCATTTATAATACACAACTAGTTTATAAAAATGTTGATAAAGGTTTTGAGATTTCGATTATTATATTTATTTTTATTTTTTTTTTTTTTTAATTTCAAGCTGATTAAATTTATGCAGAAAAAAGCAAAGGTACTCAACTAATAGTGTTTCAGATTTATCCATTTAAAAATGCAATTTTTCAATATAAAAAAAAATTTAACTTATTGTAAAACTATCGAAAATGTCCTTGCCATGTGTAATGTTCTCGAATTATAAACGATTTTGTCGTATCACTCGCTTTGGTGTTTCGCGATAGCTAAATTAATGTTGACATTTATAATAAATTTTAAATTGAAAATGAGTATTCCAATTGAAAATGAATGGGCACGCATGAATAAATGAAAAATAATAATAATAATGAAACAAAAAACCTGAAAGCAGAAGATGCAGGACGACGTTGCTGATGTGTGTATGGCGCTGAATCGAGCTGCAT
Organism: Leucophenga varia; assembly: GCA_018903435.1. NCBI lineage: Eukaryota > Metazoa > Arthropoda > Insecta > Diptera > Drosophilidae > Leucophenga > Leucophenga varia. Next base: position 146,273 of record JAEIFJ010002505.1, on the reverse strand, counting down.
CGAGTCGAGTCGATTGTATCTCTCTGCGATTTACGATTTAATGAGTGACAATTGAATTGAATTTATATTGTTGGAATGTATTATATTACTTATATATGTGTATGTATTGTATGTATGTTGTAGTATGTATGTATGTATGTATGTATTGTATCTCTATGTATATATGACATACAATATATAATTATATGGTTTGTATCTGAAATTGTTTACAATCTATAATCTGTTAACTTAATACGAATAAAAGACCTAGTCGATTGTGAAATTAATTTTATATATATTTATGTATTAAAAGTTACTCTAGTTATATCGTATACCAGAGAGACATGTGAATGAGGTTTGTAATGCTATTTTGGCTATAACAATAATTTTATTGAAGGCTTTAAAAAAAAGAAGGAATCCAACTACAAACAAGTTAAAAATATTTTAATAAAAACAAAAAGAAAGGTATAGCACACTCATAATAGCAGTAAGGTGAGTTCTCGGTTTGAACTCGCACAAGAGAAGCATAATGTGTCGCTAACAGAGTGCCCATAACCAGTTACCTTAAGGTGCCCACAACCGAAAGAGGCAAACATTTTTTAAACAGATCAAAGAGATTGGTCTGCTTGGGAGCGAGGACGAGAACAATGCTGCCAGCGGAGAAGATGAATATCTTTGTCCCTTGACCGATAATGGAACTCTTATGAAGCGGCAGGAGCAGACGAATTTTTCGAAGAGCTACTCGCGGAATAAGTCTCCTTAAAATCGATTCTAAAATCGTTTCAGTACCAGTATGATTTCAGGCCGAAGAAGTCGACCATTAACCCGATATTTACACTGCACCAAATCCTGGAGAAGACCAAAGGAAAACAGATCGATACAGACCACCTATTTGTCGACTTCAAAGCATCTTTTGAAACACCAATAAGATCAAAGTTTTTCAAAGCACTAACTGAACGTTTTCAGGGTCGCAAAGATCTCTCTGACCACTTCGAGACCAAGAGAGGCTTCATTTAGGGTGACTTCATCAAACTACTTAAGTGCACAAGTCGATTTGAAGAGCAATATTTTCTTACAAGAAACTATATTCTTGGCGCATGCCGATGACATCGACATAATCGGCAAAAGTCCAAGTACAGTCAGCAGAGCTTTCAAAGATATTGAAGAGAATTCCCGCTCAATAGGACTAGTGGTGAACGAAAGTAAGACGAAGTACTTGGTATTTACTCGCAGATCATGAAGATACTGTGACTATGGAGAATTTCACATACGAAGTAGTTGGTAACTTTGTTAACTTGGCATCACAGACAAACAAGAACAATAACATCAGTTTGAATATAAGAAGAAGAAGAGTCAGTAATAAACTAAGTTTTTCTTTTGTTCTCTTATTTTTTTATGGTCTCTGATATAGCTAAAATGCGAATATTCGCTTCGGTTCACGTTTTACAGTACTCAGATCAGTCAGATCAAAGATATGTAAGGGTGCCCACAACAACGACAGTGCCCACATTTAGCAAACTTTGAAAATATGTCCGCGCGAATGTTTTATTTTTTGTTTATTTCGAATATCGTTTACTCCATCTCTCTTGCCTTAGGCCTTACGACAGCGGAGAGACTCCATAAGTCTTGGAAAAATATGCATTTTTTCATTATTAAGAGAAAAAAAAGCTCCACCGGATCTGTTTATGTCGTCGAGCTAACAATAATCATCATAAACTTTAGTGGAGACAGTCCTTTAATTATGTTAACCTATCTTTTCTTTTTAATATTTGATTGTGAGTTTATAAAACTAACAAATATTTTCTTTCTTTTGTACTTTAACTTATCAAATTTGAAATATTTTTGTGTAATATTCTTTTGAAAATCAAAAACAATCTGCTTCTCTTGAATAATAACAATAATAATTAAAATTAATACAATACAATTACAATTGTATCTCCGAATAATTCACATTTATTGTATATTTTTAGGGCTTAGCCATAGTCGTAGTCGTTCTTAAACACTTTGAAATAAGTTATTTAGTTAGTTAGTTCGTTAGTTTGTTGGTAACCATGGTGATTTAAATAAAATTTCGACAATAGATGCATTTAAATCGCTAACTGAAAGCAGTCAGCGACTTGCATCTATAATTTTAACGCTTCGCTGAGCAGCTAATTAAGTTCTCTGTAAAATTTAGTTCTAGTTATAATCCAGCAAATTTTAGTAAATTGAATTGAAATTGCAGCAAAGCATGGAATTTCAATTTTAATTATTTTTATTTTTTTTTTATTACAGAGTTGCCACAAAGCATTTCCTAATTGAAATGTATTGCATTTGTATTGTTTCATAGAAAGTACCAAAATAAAAAAATAAAAAATAAATAAAAAAATTTTATATTATTTTATAAAATATACTTTTCACTTTGCTATTTACTCTTTTCATTACTTATTGTATTTATTTATTTATTTTTTGTTATTTTTTTATGTTGACAATATTATTTGTTATATTAATGCAAATTTAAAACAAATTTAATTAAAGATACTATATAAAGTATATATGTAAACAAATAAGAACTTTATTTATATAATTCTATAGGGTATTTTTCATTTTTTTTTTTTTTTTTTTTTTTTTAGAACAAAAAATTAAAAATCGAATTCAATAAATCATTTGTATTGTTGATGTTAGAGCAAAACCCCAAAAAAAAAAAAAAAAAAAAAAACAAAAAAACAGGATTATTGTAAGTAAATAATATAAAAATAAATTAAATAAATAATTAAACAAAAAAAAAATTAAATACCAAGAGAGAAATAGTTCAATTTAAATAGAATTCAAAATTTTTATACTCTACTCATATAGTAAACGATAAAATAAAAAGAAGTTGCACAAATGTTTTTAAATATTTGGAAATGCTTAGAGCAAAGATATTAGAAATTTTAAGATATGTAACGAAATACAATATTGTTTCATTAATTCGTGAAAAATTTCAAGATGAGAAAATGTAGGCGGCCATCTCTCATAAAAAAAAACAATAAGAGAATTATTTAGACTTAAAGTCATACTTTTTAGTGTGATTTTTACGTAAATGTACTCGAAAAGCCATATGTGGCTTTTCCGCTTCTTTTTTCTTACTCTCGTCTTTTGCTCTCGTGCTCAGCGGTTCCACGGCAGTTGCTTATGATTTAAAAGCTAAAAAAATTGACTAACAGTTTAATAGCTATAAATGCATTTACAGTTTAATTTGTTTATAATACGCGAATAGTTTAAACGTATTTTTTAAAGCGGTTTTTTTTTTTTTTTTTTTAATTTTATAAAATGTCTCTTCTTCTTTTTTCTGCTATTTCTGTCTTTATGGCTATGGTAAAAAGTCCCACTGGTATCCTACTGCACAGGCGTGCGTTTACGTGTGTGTGTGACTGTGACTGTGAATGTGTTTTACTGCATTAAATAAATAAAACTTAATTGTAAATAAACATAAAATTTAATTCATTTTATATTACGAGTATAATGCCAATGCGTTTGCGCTTGAATTCATCACTGATAGCTCTTTCTCAATTTAAAAAATGTATTTAAATAATAATTTATTGCATTTTTAATTTCTGTGTTTATTTTTTTTTTTTATTGTTTATTTTATTTGCAATATTATGTTCATTTTTTTTTTTTTTTAATAATTTAAGCGTATATTTATTTTGTTGTTTTTTATTGCTTTTAACACATATCATAAATTGATTATCCCCTGGGAAAAGGAAAATAGTTAAATATACTATGTAGAAAATTTATAGTCTCTCTCTCTCTCTCTCTTGGACATTCCCCTCTTAGATAGATTTCAATATTTTAAATTTTATCTAGATGCAACCACGTTTTATTTTCAATTTTTTATTAAATCGGAATTTGATAACGCTGGACTATTGTGTTGAAAATGCTTCCAAATACATATATAAATTTAGCGATGTTCCTACTTAGGTCTTTCTTGCCAAAGTGGTGACAACGTATGCATTGAAACAAACGATTTATTTTTATTTAAATATGCAACCGATAAAAAAAATCGAGTTATCGAAATCATCGCCTACTATCAATATAGCGGAAGTGTTCTTAATTCAATTACAAACAAGGACGGGGTCAATGGTCTGATACAACTAACGTTAAGACGCAATATTGGCATTAAATTTTAGGCTAAAACTACAGATATTCAAACGCTAAGTTCGTGAGGGGTCTATGCTACAAAATGGGCATGTCACATAGATCTGATATTGGATGATATTAAAAGTATTTTTATCCCACTTGGAGTCAATACATTACTTAAAATTAACCATTTTCATACAAAATTCGAAACTTATTTAAAAATGAGAATGGCACTTTCAGATTCAAATTTGACCTGGTCGTTGCCGAGAAAAGCTTAAGTATCAAATTTCAGCTAAGTATCTCCAGTAGTCTCCGAGTAAATCGCATTGAAATAAACCGACAGACGTGCGGACATGGCTTAATCGAATCGACTCGTCGAGGTGACAAACTGAATATACCCGTTTTGACACTATGTGTAACAGGTATAAAAAAAAATTTAAAAGGATAAAAAAATAAAAAACAACTTACAGTTATTCGATGAGGTGATGAAAGCGCTTCCAGTACTGTCGAACGTATGCTCTAGGGTACAAAAATTTTATAGGGATTTATGCGTTTTTTTTTATGTTGGATAAATTATTTTTTTTTTATTTTTTTTTTTTAATTATTGGTACACTTTCTGCTCACAAAATTTCTCTCTTTTTTTCTTTCTTTTTTCCCTTTTTTCACTCGTTTTTCATTACTCATCATCTTCATAATCAGAAGCCTGGTTAGGCTAGTGTTTTCTTACGTCTATGCACTTTCGGTTGAGAAACTGCCAAGAGTGTGCCCACAACCGGCCACATTAGGGTGTCCACTACGGCAAAATTAACCGAAAAAGGCCAAAATTTTTTGTAATGCCAACCTTTTTAAAATAATTCCCAACGATTTGTTGCATTTCGATGTAAAAAAATTACATTTCTCTTTCTTTTTATTGCATATTTTTTTTAATATGATCTCTGATACGACGCAATAGCGTGTATTCGTTTTGATAGTCATACAATTACAATGTACCGACAACATACACCTTTTACAGCACTCAGTTCAGTATGATATACTCGCTGTTTAAAGATATATAAGAGTGCAAACATATGACATTCTTTTTTCTAGATATGCAATAATCTCGATAACTTTTATCGGTTCGATTATTTTAGTAAACTTTTCGTTTAAGTTTGTAAGTATTGAAAACATTAAAAAATAAAGTTTATATTTCGTTGACATAAACTAAATCAAATATAAAATTAACATAGATACAACACACACACACTCACACGCTCATACATTTCAATACATTTATTCTTGTAAATTTAAGATAAATTTTAATAGCCTTAACAAATATGTACAGCTGAAACGCATATTCAAGCTGCAAGGTAATCATTAATTTTATGTTTTCATTATTATTTTTGTTGTTGTTTGAAAATGCATTCATTCACTGCCTAAATAGAATATTTTATAATATTAAAGTATTTAATAAAATTTATACAATTCTTGCCATTCATACAATACATTCTAAAACTTGTGGTTGTCAACAGCAATAGATTAATTTTCTACTTAAATACTTTGTATAGAATACGAGTTTTCATTGAATATTAACCGAAAATGTATCTAGATACATATGTATCTACATACACATGCATAGTATGTACGTATGGCACTAATTACTTCGAATGCAATTTACTTGCAATTGACGTATGATGACGACACTTTAAATTGTTACATTTCCGCTTAACTTTCGCTCAAACACACACAAAAGGGGAACTTAAGTGCATAGAATATAGAATTTGAAATTTTCGAAATTCTATTTTAGAGATTTACTTAAATAATTATAATGCTTTAGTTACATTGATGCGGTTACGATTGCTTAAGATAATTATGTAATTTTCATAAATATATTCTCTTTTAGAGTTTTACTCTAAAACTGAAAGTTGCTGTAGCATATTAAGTGCAAATTTTATTATAAAATTTATTTATTTATTTTTTTTTTTTTTAAGTTAGAATTTTATATTTTCTTTACGCAATGCAATATAACCAAATATAACAAAATCACTTAACATTTACAATTACAGACAGCTTGTGGCAAAGCACTTTTGCCATTGAATTTGTGTCCTTTTGAGTCGTCGTCGTCGTCGTCGTCGTAGCCTTTGCGTTGCTATGTCGCTGCGCAGAGTTCTTAACTCAAATACAATTTAAGCTTCAAATAAATAACGCTAAAATGGCAAAACTTAACAAGTTAATGCCACACAATGTTGCAGTGAAAAACTTCTAAACTTAAGAAAAACTAAAAAAAAAAAAAAATAGAAGAAAATTTTACAAAATAAAAGATTGTCGAGCGTATTTATTTTATATATATTTTTTTTTTGATAAGAACAAAGCTAAAATACATTACAAGTTTTATGTAAGAGAATTTAACTGAGCGCTGCCATGCAAAATATTTTTTTTTTTGTCGCGCATAGACAGTTTTTTCAAGCCAATAATTCGTTTTGCTACAAGTCTTTTGTTGCAATTATATCAGTTGACGTGCCGCCACGTCTCTTTCTAATTTGATAACATATTTTGTTGAGTATGCATGCTATGGTGAATTTATATAATTTCACCATGTCTACTCTTCTAAACAGCTAAGCAAACAGCTGATAAAGCTAAGATAAGCAACCGAAGATTAAAATTTAATGTTTGCTTACTTTCTCTTAGTGTTGGCAAAAAGTGTGATTTGTGATTGCTGCGACTGCAAACAGTGTTAAAATCGCAGTTCGAAAAAACTTACAATCAGAGATTATTGAACAGCTTCACTCTTCGCAATGAGCTATACACAATATCGCTGATAACTGAACATGTTCAATGAGAAACAAGAAAATCGCTATTCAGTCGCAGCGCATCATTGCGATTTTAAAATCACTGTGAAATAATCACCGAAAGTGATTTTTTTTTGCCCATGGAGATTACTTAATTCTTTATCTAAAGAATAATTGCCGTGATCGCTGGAAGATCGTGTGTGTAAAAAAAAAAGTTAGTTCAAAGCCTTATAGCACTTAGGATGCTCTGAAGACAATCAATATGGCCACAATGGACGTAGCAGTGTTGGATCGTATTGTAGCAGGTAAGTGCAGCTGATGGTGTTCTTCCAGAATAATTTACAACTCGTATAGTGTGAAATAAAATTTATTTATTTTTCAATGATCTTGTATTGGTTGCGGTGTTCATAAACAGCTTCATTTTCTAAATCTGGGAATAGACGAAAGTCTCTTCGAGCTTCTTTTAAAGTTTTAAAAATGAAATTGGTCATTAAATTAGCAGCTCTATTTATTTGTTAGAGTTGCCATCTTCTTTCGTGGTTGTGTAAAAGTGTTGAGCAACTGCGAAAGTGAAACCGTCACCGTTCACAATCATGAGATGGCAGAGGTTTGACAAATGTGAGAAACAGTAAATCTTTTTACAAAATCAAAGGTGCCCGGGGAATTTTCCCCTCCCACTTCTTATGTTTGCATGTTACATATTTGCTAAGAAAGTCATAAATACCGAACAAAATGTAGCGTACAAAAAGAAAAGTTAAAAATTGAAATAAAGAAGAAAAAAAAAACAACTACAAAATTCGCTTAAGAAAAATTGAAGTGCAGCTGTTGATAAAAAAAAAAAAAGAAAAAAAAAAAAAAAAAAAAAAAAAGTGTAGGTCAAGTGGTGAGGTAAAGAAGAAACTTTTCGATAAAGAAAACTAAACTAAAACGAACTAAAATGGTGGGAAAAAAGTTTACAAGATTTAAACTGCAAAAAGAGGCGTGAACTCAGACGCCAAACTCCGAACTTTGCTTAAGTACGAATCCTCCTCATCTTGCGTTTTGTAGAAGGCCAAAAGAAAGTAGTAAGGAACTTAGCTGCCGACTAAAGCAAACAAAAGTTGCAACAATTTTCAAAAAAAAAAAAAAAAAAAAAACAAATTGCAACGAGTACGAAGCGGCTGCACCAAGTGAACTAAAAAAAAAAAAATAGTTTAAAGGCGGCGACAAACAAATAAAATGTAAAAAACCGGTGCCGAGACCCTCAAGGCCCAATGACATTTTTATACAAGTAAATGATTTTGTTGTTGTTGTTGTTTTTGTTCATTGCAGTTGACTGGGCCCAAAACACTTTTAAAGAAAAACTTTTACGCCCGACGTTGTTGCTTTGTTCTATGTCTTTCGTATTTCTTTGTCACCTCTAAACATGATTATCGCATGATATTGTCAACATCATTATCATCATCCACAACATGATTATGAACATTCTCAATTTCACTATATACAGTCCTGCGACACTGCTGCTCTACTTTGCTTCCATTTTTGTTTTTTTTTTATTTTTTTATGCAACTTGACAAACTAAAATGAAAAAAAGTTTTTTTTTTCCACGAAAAATATCTGCCAAGCCTCTTCCTTACCTTTTTTTTTTTTTTTTTTTGCCAAGTCAAAGTTTAACGAAAAGAATTTATTGCATTTATGTATTTTATTTAAATATTTAATGCCTTTTTTTTCGTTCTGGGAATCAGAGAATTTGTGAAATACACGCAGACACGCACGCTCAAATCTTAAATAAATTTACAAGAAATACGAAATAAAATAGAAAATAAGAAAAAAAATTAATTACTTTAAGCAACAAAATCAAATTAAAATCGTTCTCCATCCATTCCATTCATCCCAGTCATCCGGTCATTCCATTCCATCCATTCGTTCCAGTTCAATAATTGAGTGCTGACTGAGGAGCGACAGCAAAAGCAGCGGCAGAAGAGTTAAAGTAAAAAAAAATGTGTAAAAAAAAAAAAGGTTTCTTCGCAAAACGTTTGGCATTTGCTGAATTTTTTAATTTATGCGCATATTTCATGCCTGATTGAGCGGCTGCTGTTGGCATTTCTGTGTGCTTTTACTCGTGCCGTAAGAGATTCCGAGTGCTACCATAAATTAATAACGTTGGAGTTTATATGTCAATGACCTACTGATATGCTTTAAAAAAAAAAAAAAAAAAAAATTATCAAATGAAACTTAAGAAAATATCAGCCATGTTTCCGTAAGCGCAAAAATTATGCGATTTGTGATTAGCGATTTAGTAAATTCGCACGATTTCAAATTCACACATATCAAAGAAATCATAAAAACGGGCATCGAAACTTCTTATAATGTATCGTTATACTATATATGTATTAATATTGTAACAAATCGATAATATTAATCGATAAAAAGTTATACTTCATCAACATAAAATCGATGTTTGTCAATTTAAAATTCTTCGATAAGTCGATATTAAAAAAACGATTTTCTTCCAATGTATTGTAGATTTCTTTAGAATATCGGTGTGTGTTTGTGTTAGGAAAATCTCTAGAATAACTAGCGTCATTTGCTTTGAAAGTCTCTAAAATAAAACCACGGTGTCACAGAATTTCAAAAGATTTCGTTGATCAAAATTTATATTTAAGAGGTTCTCATCTCAGTTAAATAATTTTGTACAAATTTCATATTCAATTTAGATTCTCTTAAATCAAACCTCCAAATTTTTCAACATAAAACGAGAACAAAATTTTAATAAACCTAAAGTGAAGTCAAAACAATTTTCCGCCCAAATAACTAAGGCTGCTTGACAACTCTGCTAAGTGGTTCTTGGTTGTTAGAGATATATCTGGCAACCCTTCAATATGTTTTATTAAGTGAGAGCCAATTGTTCCAAAATCTATTGAGATTATTGAAAAAATAGTCGTATACCCGACACATCTGGATTTAGTTTATTTTTAATCATCAGTGGCTTTGGTAAAATTTGGATAAGGTATGGCTTGGAGTCAATAGTCCGATACAACTAAAGTTCAGAATGTTAAAATGTTAACAAAAAATTAGAAAATGGGTGCTGACTTGGTATATATGTTATAGTGATCCTTATAATATCTGTAGAGTATATTGGATGACCTTAGAAGTATTTTTACCCGATTTGAAGTTAATACAAAAAATCGAAAAAAGGTCAGTTTGTATGGGGGCCATACCTTAAAAATGGGCTTGACACTTTGATTTTAACGCTTGAACTATTAAGTACTGAGAAAAGCTTACGTTTCGAATTTCTGGTAAATATATTTAAGAACACAGACAGACGGACATGACCATATCGACTCGTCTCGTCGTGCTGATCAACAATATATTCACTATATAGCGTCAACCAGGTCTCTTTTGATGCGTTCCAAACTTTCTGACAAAATAAAAATAGCCTCCACACTTTTAATTAACTATACCCTGGAAGGGGTGTCGAACTAACTATGACCGTCTGTCCGTCTGTCATGCTGTCTGCCGTATGAAAACGATTATCTCGGAAACTATAATAGATAGAGGTTCCATATTTGAAACTTATTGTCAAGTGTACACTTGCAAACGGGTTTTCTTTAGCCCCATTTAAGGGGGTACACTCCATACAAAGCTCCATACGTTCGTCAGTCTTGCTTATTTAGAAAACTTTTGCAGATAGACTTGAAGATCATATTCTTCTGAAACTATTTTTAAGATTTTGTTTGAAAATTCAATACAATGAGGTATGGTAGTAAAATGGGCAGAACTTGAGATACTCGACTATGTGTGGCGGATAAAGAAAATCGATGACTCTAGAATGACGATATAAGTTGTATGAAATCAAGCGAGAGAATCTTAAAAAAATAAAAAAATGGACAACAATGACAAAATGTCAACTGTCAGTAAACGAGCCACTGAGCTCGAGAACGAAAGACGAGAGTAAGAATAAAAAAAAGGAAGCGGAAAAGCCACATATGGCTTTTCCAGTACATTTCGAAAAGGTCACACTAAAAAAGTGACGTTAAGTTTAAATAACTCGATTATTTGTGTTTTTTTATGAAAGATGGCCGCCTATATTTTCTCATCTTGAAACTTTGTACAGACTATTGGAACAATTTGAAGTATGCTATAGTTGAAAACTCACCTTTTTGTGAAGTATTCGTTATTATGTTCGCGGATCAGAGAGATAATTTTGTATGTATTTTGACAACTGAAACCAAATCTGAAGTACGTATTCAGAAGTTGTTTCGCGTTTTCGCTCTAATCTCAAAAAACTAACCAATTTGAGTAAATTTAGCTGAATTTTTGTGTTTATGCTCTGAATGGGCATCCGTGAATGAAGGACCTTCCAAAGATTACATTCATAAGACATTATAGGGTAAGCATTGTGTAATATATCGTCTACATAATACCTCATAGCTGGTTCTCTACGAATGTCAGTAAGAGATCTAAAAATTTAAAAGCAGACTTGTAGTAAATATTTTTCTAGTTAGTAAATTAAATCTAGAAGATATAATTTGGCAAAAAAAAAAAACAAATTTATTTTTCGATTTTCGTTCAAAGCACTTTGTTCGTCTTCAAGACAATCCTTATGTGAAGCATGATACATTTACAATCCATCTATGTATATGGATACTATAAGAAGCAAAGCTTAAATGCGTGTATACAATAAAAGGGAAAATGTGCTGAAAAAGAAAGAAGTAAATAAATAAAGCTAAAACAAAAAATATGCGAATATGATATCCTTGTTGCTGTCTGCTTAGCTGTTTAGCATCGCAGCGCATCAATGGCAGCCTTGATACGACCCGACTTAACTGCCTCAAAAGCAAGCAGACAAGTTCAAGGATACATTTTTTTTTGTTTTTTTGTTGATATGTATGTGTATGCGGCACGCACTGAATTTGGTAGTTTTTGGCAAACAGTTAGCCATGTTCCTTCCATCTGAAAAACGGTCAGCATTGGCGCCGTCAGTTCATGAACTTCATTGCGTGACGCCGGTTTCGGTCGTACAAAAAGATATGATTCGGTTAGGTCAGCTGCGCACCCAGTTGAGTCCTTTGCCAAAATCAAGCGAGCCGTCGCCTGAGTTTTTCTTAATTTTCAATTTTTTTTTTTTAAAGCATTTTCTTTTCATTTACACGTTTTATTTATTTTTATTTATTTTTTTTTTTTATTTAACTTTTTGTTCAAAGTCGCTAATAAAGCGTTAAACTTGCGTAAAATAGCAAATTACTTTGTAGCAAAAATTGCGTACTACAAAGGAGAAAGGCTTCTTTCTCTAACTCTATTCAAACTGTTTGAAATGTATAAAGTTTAGAATGGCCTAAAGCTAAAAATAACCCGAAAGCAAACAAAATAATGGAATATTGGCTGCGCTGGCTGAGCTGACCCGTTTCGTTCGGAACGTTTTGGTTTGGTTTAGTTCAATGACTTTTAATCGACAAGAAAAACGCTGCGTATGATTATTATTATTATTATTACTTAGATTATTCTTATCAGAAACAGCGTCAAGACTTTGACACCAAAAAAAAAAAAAAAAAAAAAAAAAAGAAAAAAAGGAACAATGTCTGCAATTTAGCTGGCTAAAGTACTACATCATGCCAAGACACCGACATGTCGCTGGTTAATCTGTTGCTTTGGGCTAAAGTCGACTTTCGCATAGAAGATTGATCAGATAAATAAGTAAAATGTAAATCGCAGCAGCAACTCAAGACAGCAACATAAACCAGCCAACTGTAACTTCGTTTTAAGCATAAAACAAATACGTTTGAGGGCAACATAGCATTAAATTTATAGTTTATCATGGAAATTATTTGTAGAATACCCAGCGCATTTATAAATACGTATTCCGCTGGGATTTAAATGAAATGTTTCATATTTATTTTAATAAATTTCTGTTATGGCATTTGATACGATATAAGCAGAGTTTGAGTTAACGCACAGCTTGGCACTTCTATTTTAAAAATGCTGCATGGAAAATAAGAACGAATGTACTTGATTTAAGCACATACGTTCTTATTGATGTGCTGTATTGAGAATAATCGTGCTTAATTTAAATTTCAAAAGCGTAAATTGCAAAATTAAAAACTATCTAGCTATGTCTTTCCATCCGTGCGTCCGTCTGTCTGACTGTCTGTAGTTACATTTCATTTTGCTCAGTTTTCAAGATATTGAATTGAAATTCAAAACTAAAGCTTTCTTAGTTCCAAGCAGCTTACGTGAATGAACCCATTTTTTTGCTGCTCGGCTAGGCCATGCCTCATCGACCGCACCAAGTGGTACATAGTCGTAAGAAACAACGTCTGAAGAATTCAGCGTCACATCCACTTTGACTTTGATTTTTCATCAGCGTTTATTTTTTGTATGTGCAAAGGCTCAAATTTCTTATGCAATAAACTTTGGTGTATGTAGGCACTCAAATCTGTACAGAACAATAAAGGGGGTATTAAGACTTTTAAATATATTAAAAAAAAAAAAAGAAAACTAGTTTAGTACTTAAGGGCTGATTTTTACCCTTAAATTTAAGCCTTTGTACAAAAAAGAAATACGTATACAATATTTTCAAGTTTTAAAAAAAAAACCTTAATTCATTCGAATTGGTGAGTCCGGGTTCCGTAGTGTTCTTTGCAAGTCACTCAATCCAGCCGAGCGTTTATTAATAAAAACAAAGCTCAACCCAAGATGGAGAGAATCGGGAGGTGGCAGTGACTAAACCTTATCCGTATAATTCTTCGTCAGTTAAATGCAATTAAAACTTGTTATCTTTAGATATACATAATAAATAATTGTTGTGCGTTACTGTCGCAAAAACTCGAGACAGGCTCGACCGTTTTGGCCGATTTTTTTTTGGTTTTGTCCGTCTCGTCGAATGTTGAGGTCTCCATATAAATCATATAAATTATACCGGGCCCCCCCCCTCAAAATTTGGGCTACAGGAATGAAATTATAAAATCACGTTAATGGAATCTTGCGTTTCGGCTCATGTATGGTGCAGAAGTTCGGTAGAAAGCCCAGTCCAAAGATATGAAAATCTGAAGCCAATAAAATCAAGTAAAACTAAAACATTCAGAAAGGAAGAGCTTTGGAAAAGCTGAAGGAAGTAAAAGAGTACAAAAAAAAGAGCGTGCAGTGCACCCCACCGTATCACAAAAATCTCTTCTTTTCTGAAGCCATTTCAAAACTGTTCTGCCACTTTCTCTTGTTTTTTCTCTCTCTTTCTCACATACACATGAGTGCGAAGAGCAAAAAAAATGGCTCTTGATAATAAGAACGATAATAAGAACAAAATCGCATATTATCAGTACACATACCATTTTCACAAGTTTATGCGTTTATAATTTTTCAACTTACAAAAATGTGCTTGATTCGAGTACATTGTGCTTGATTAAAAAAAAAAAACTCTGCTTACCTTGTTTTTTTTTCTCTGTAAACCATAAAATTTTTTGACTTTTCAGCATGGATAAATTGACTCGAACGGCTTCAAAAGAAAGCTTCTCCACAAGACCAGTTATGTCGCTAAGTCAGTAATTAGAACCTCATACATACACATACATACATACCGTCTCAACTTGCATACATATTTCAGATTTGCACAAAAAAATTTAAGAGTTTAATCTTTTTTTTTTTTAGGAAATATATGAGCTGCATCAAAGATTCTGGTTAGTTGATTTACTGTCTTGACTCTATCTAAAACTTTCAAACTAAAACTCTGAATCTTGGCATTAGCAGAATCAGTGCACAATTTCCTTACAAAGGCCGCCTTTTAAAAAACTTTAATTTTGCAAAATTTTGAATAGGGATTTAATGGGGGCCCAATGGAGGCTTTCCGGATTTCCGGAATTTGAACCTGGAACCCATAGGTGGACCCAAAATAGATTTTTGAACATTTTTTTGATTTCAGGTGAGCACTAAGACGGGATTTTGGAAATTTTGGACCATATCTTTGGATTGAATAGACGTAGAGACTTGTAATAGAATGCATTTGAAAGATGTTTAAAAAATATTTTAGACGTATTCAAGGGATTTTCGAAATTTAGACCTAGGAACCATAGGTGGACCCAAAATTGATTTTTTGATCAAATTATATTTAGACGACAAGTAGAAAAAAACAAGGACCGAACGTTAACTTCGGTAGAACCGAAGCTGAAATACCCGTTACACAACACTTTTAATAGTTTATATGTTCACCAGGTGCTTAGATTAAATTTCACGATGAATTTGGTCAAATATGTATGGAGGCTTTATGTTATATTTTTGCCCGATCCTTACCATATCGAAAGTGTTCACTTAGGTGGACATTGGAATTGATTTTACCAAATTTAATTGAATTCATTCAGAAATAATAAATGTTTTCATATAAAAACTCGAAAATGGGCGGTAAGTTTGTGTGGAGACGATGCATGGGCGTGGCGACTTAGATTTGACATTGGATGACATAAAAAGTGTTCTTACCCTATTTGGATTAAATATATTCATAAATAATAACTATTTTCATAAAAAGTCGAAAAAGTGGTAAGTTTGTATGGGGGCTATATCTAAAAATGGGCGTGGCACCTTGTTTCTGACATACAAACTAACTAGGAGCACAAAAAGCTTAAGTTTCAAATTTCAGGTCAATATCTTTAAAACTTTCCGAGTAACACTCATCGCAACAGACAGACGGACAGACAGACGGACATGGCTAAATCGATTCGTCTCATCGAGCTGATCAATAATATATATATATACTTTATGGGGTATCCGATGTCTCCTTCAATGCGTTGTAAACTTTCGGACAAACTGAATATACCCGTTTACACTTTGTGTAACGGGTATAAAAAAACGCGAGCAAAGCCGCGGGAATATGCTTGTACAAAATATTGAGTGATAAACTAATTTGCGTTTTAAATATAAATAAAAAACCTCGTTTTCAACTTCAAATAGAAGTGGTGGTTCTGCTATTTTAAAATACCTTTTTTCACATTTAAATTTTTAAATCTGTAATTGAATTACTGCTGTCTACTATTAGCAATTTGGTTTGTCAAAACTTGTATGTCGGAACTTATAGGTCAGTAGGACGCACGAATAGAAATTTAAATCTTAAATTCTTAGCTATTCCTTCCTTCTTGTTTAGACAATTTAAATTATCAATTTAGTAGCTAAAACCTTAGACACGCAAACAAGCTAATTATAGATTGATTTCAAATAACGAAATATTTTTCAATTGGCGTGGCGTGGCGTGTTTGGGTTCTTAAGAACAAAATATTAATAAAAGGCTTTTTAATTGCACAACTTACACGCAACGGCAACAGCGGCAAAATTTATATAAAAACCAGTGCAAAACTTTTGGCATTTAACACTTGAAAATAAGCAACTAAACAAACAAAAGATACAACACATTGTATCTGTAAGATACATAAAAGAAATTCTGTTTTTTTTTTTTTTTTTTTTGTTGAAAAAAATGCATTTATTTAAATTAAATTTACTATTTTCGTTAATTATTTTCTTAACGTTGCTGCAAACAATACAAATGCGTAAAGGTAAAAATCTAGAGAATTAAATAAAATAAAAAAATTATGTACTTCATAATCCCATTATTTTTTTTTTTTTTCAGCGCGTTACAGTTTACCACGTTTGCGTCAAAAGTTAAACACAAAAATGTTTGCGCGCAATGTTGATGATGCAGCAACAACACCGATATTAGCTGGAACTGTAACAACAACAACAAAGCCAATCAAATTATTATCCTCGACATCAAACATAAAAACAAAAAATTCTAATTTAACGCATGCAGATGCAACAGCAACAACAACTGGACGCGGTTTAAAGCATTTTTTACTTTTAAAAAATTTATTTCAGCCACCATCGAGTAATGTTGTTGTTGTACAGCCACCTTCAAGCACAACGCCAACAACGCCAACAACAACAACAACGACATCAACAACAACCACAACGCCATCAGCAGGAACAGGAACAACAGCGCGTTTGAATAAGGAAAGCCAGAATAATAAAAAATAAACAATTTGAAATTGTTGAAGATTTGCAAAATAAGAATGATTCTTTAGATATCGAAGATCTAGAAGAAATAATAAAAATGCAAAAGCAACAACAAGAACAATTAAATCGTAAATTACAACAATTACAACAATTGCAACTGCAAGAGAAACGCAGTAGAAAACTACAACAACAAAAGCGACAAAAACGACACAAACATCATAAATTTATTAAACGCACAAAACCTATAAAATCTTCCATGAAACAACAACAACAACAACAAAGAAAACCAGAAACACCACAAACGATTAATCGAAATAATAATCGAAATGATTTTATTGAAAATTATCATTTGAATATAAATCAACAAGAAGCAACAAATTCAAATACGCGTCTGCAGCAATTCTGGCAGACCCTAAGGCTTCAGCAACAACAACAACAACAACGAAAATAGTAATGGAAATCTTTCAACGCAAATTGTATACGCTCGCGATTATTAATCATTGTTGTTGTTGTGTTGAAGAAATGTATCTTTAAATTTAAGTTTATCTTTTTATGTATCTATTGGCCTCAATCAACAACTTAATATATACCAACATACTAGTATGAAGTTAGTTAATGATTGTTGCTTTACTTTGGATTTAAATCTTAAAATATATACAAACATTTTTTTTTTTTTTAGAATTAATGAAATATTTTAGTAAAACGCGTATTTATAATAAATTTAAATGTTTACACTGTATTGGGCTTCAGATAAGACTCATAATTATTAAAATTAAAATAAAATTAATATTTAAATATTTTTAAGATTTTTTTCTCTTTGACAAAATCATAAAATTCATATTTAAAAGCATAGCTCCCCCCTCGTTTTTTTTTTTTTTTTTTTTTTTTTTTTTTTATTTTTTTGGGAAATTAAATTCGTTCCATTGACGAAGAGTATGACAAATGCCACAAAGTATCCAGAATCAATTATACAAGGTTATATTAAGTGCTCTTGTTCTCTCAACATTTGGCGTACCAACGACAGACGTATATCATTTATATGAAAAAAAAATAAAAAATAACATAAAAAACAAAAAAAATAAACAAAAAAAAGAGGAAAACAGAAATGTTCTAACTCATTCATACTTGGAGAATGAACTAAAACCTGGAATTAAGCTATTTCTTTTCGCACTCCGTTCGCATGGTACCAACGTTTCGCTTGACACTACCTTTATAATTGCACCAACGTTTCCAATAATTTCCGTTTCTATTATAAATTTCTATTTTCTTAAATCTATTTACATAATTTTAATAATTTAAAAAGAAATTCAATTCTTTTTATACCTATTTTTGTTTATTGTTTTTGTTTTCTTGCCTAAAACATTCGTTCTTACAAACATAAACAAGAACAAGAAATATGACGCACTTCTTTCTGTCAAGAAATAATAAAATTACTATTTATCAACTTGACTTGAAGCATATTTCATAAATCTCAAAGCATACAGAAGAGTCTAGTAGTAGGAGCTTATGTACATCAGAAGTGGAGTGGAGAGTTGCGCACCCAGACAAAAGGATGTCATGTCAGAACAAGAATAGCAACATAAATGAATTTATTTACAACTCGAAATATTTATGCTTGCTCAGATAGTATTGTACATGGTAGATACCTATTATATATGCCTAAATAATATATACAAACATTTCGGTGTGTGGTTAACACAGAGATTAAAGCGAAAAAGGTGAGCAGCTGCTTTAAGAATGGAAGAAAAAAAATCGAAATTAAATAAGATTTAAAAATAGATGAATTAGTTTTTGGAGTAAAGTCAACACCAAAAATAGCCAAACCGCAATCAATGCGCTGAAATACTATGTTAGATAAAAACAATGGAATGCCTCAAGCGACTCTTAAAACTCTCTAGGCGTCTTTAATAGGTTAACTGTACATTGGGTGCCGGAAAATGCAGACAATCAAGCTCGATGTTTGGTCCAGGTACGCTCACAAACTCATTAGTAGAAACAAAGCCTAGGACAGATGCTAGCTAGAAAGCTAGGGAGATCCGGCATGATGACTGTAAGGAACTAGCTGAGATTCATAACAGCATTTCTAACAGATTACTGCAGTTAGTCTGCACATTTGAAAATGATAGCTTGTGTTGGTTCTGTCTAGAAGATGCGAAATCAGCGAAACTTCTCTTGGAGAAATGTCAGCACTGAATCCCAGCCAACTGATAGACTTCTTCGGGACTACAGAACTGAACGAGGTGCTGTCAAAGGAACTCTACAAACGTGGCGCAGAATGTCGAAAACTAATGAGTAATGCTGTGAATATTAGTACTTGTGAGTACTAGGAATTCTCATTAGTACTCAGTTGTATTCACAGTAGTACTCATTAAAACGTAAAAAAAAAGAGTACTATTTGAACTCAGTTAAATTCACAGTAATCATTAATACTCAGTTGAATTCACAGTAGTGCTCATTAGTACTAAGTTGAATTCACAGTACTACTTAGTTGTATTCATAGTAATACTCATTAGCAATCAATTGAATTCCCAGTATTATTCACTGTTGAAATCACAGCAGTACTTATTAGTTCTCAATTAAATTCACAGAAGTACTCAGTTCTATTCACAGTAGTACTCATTATTACCCAGATACTGTAAAACACATTAATACTCAGCTGTGCTCACAGTAGTACTGAGTTGAATTCACAGAAGTACTCAGTTGTATTCACAGTTGTACTTATTAGTACTCAGATCTATTCACAGTAGTAATAATTAGTATTCTATTGAGTTCACTGTGCTACTCAATTGAATTCATGGTAGTACTCATTAGTACTAAAATGAGTTCACAGTAGTACTCATTAGTATTCAATTGTCAGTTATATTAACAGAAGAACTCATTAATACTCAGTTTAATTCACAGTAGCACTCATTAGTACACAGTTGAATTTACAGTATTTTATTTATGAAATAAATAAAAAATCATTTTGCATAAAGCTGTCAGATATGGAAGTGATGCTTCACTTCCATTTCTTAATCAAAGCAGATATGCAGTGTGCATTCAGTAGTTGGTATTTAAGAAAATTCAGTTTATCAAAGTTCATAATATCAAAATACAAAAATTAACAGCAGAATTTCAGTGAGAGTGATAGAAAGATAGATAGATTGAATAATAAAATCCAGACAGACAGACAGACAGACATAGAGTCACATGCATAAATGAGAAGGACAGTTGTCAGTCTGAGTGCCGACTGCCTGCCTGCCTGGTTGCCTGCCACAATGCATATCTTGCATAGTTTTAATGTACTTCAAAATATTTACAAAGAAATACAAACACAACAAATTCACAAGAGTATAAGATAGACAGATACATACATACTAGATAGATAGTTAGACAGTACATTCAGTGAGTCTAAGTTTTGGTTTGTAATTTGTTGTTTTGCACACATTTCATTGCTAAAATTGCAATTACATAACATTCTGTTCATTACAAAATACAAAGTAAAATATAAATACAGAATACAAAATACAAAATACATATTAGATGCTTGTACACAGAACATGCCAATAACATTTTAAAGCTACATAAATACACAGCGGAATTTGGTAGGTAGATACCCACTACAACAACAAACAAGAACATTTGATGAGTTGACTTGTGTCAACATTTTCTAATCATCCAAAGTGTTGTGTCAATAAATGTTTATGTGAATATTGCAGACATTAATATAAACAAAGATACAATAATATATCGTATATATGTATAGTATACCATACCATCGTATAGAGTAGACGACGCGTCGTTAGCAACTATAATCATGCAGAGTAGAAGAGTAATTGGCAGAAAAATACATAAATGTTAAAAAAAAAAGTCTCTAAGCCCTTATACAAGTCTCTAAGTCTATTCAACCAAAGATATTATTTTTATTTTTTAGGCACCGGGTCAAAATTTCCCCAAAATCCCGTCTCAGTGCTCGAAGATCTAAATAAAAAATAAAAAAAATATAGGTTCCGAACTTCGAAAATCGCTTGAAAACGCCTAAAATATTTTTTAACCATCTTTCAAATGCGCCCTGTTTCAAGTCTCTACGTTTATTCATTCTTAAGATATAGCTTTCCGGTTTCAAGACCTCCATTAGGCCCTAGTCTTAGTGCTTCTATACTTTCAGCTTTCTATCTTAAGCCGTTTGGCATGTAGGCCGATCGCCTGAAATCAGTCAGTCAGGTTAAAGAAATAATATAAAGAGAGTATATATGAACAAAGTTAAGATCGGGCAGTCGGGACTCAATTTGTTGGATTGCATATTTTCTTCTGATTGAAAGCAAAACCTTCGGACTACCATTGGTAGGATTAGGTTAAGGTAGGCGAGTGCTCAGACGAGCACTACAATACGAAGGCCAATATTATCAATATTTTTCTGCTCCTCTTCCTTGCCATAGCTTCTACCAAAAAACATAAAAAGAGGACGCCTAGCCTACTAGCATAAGTGCCTATGAGGCAGTGTCCCGTGATCACTGCTACCAAGTAAGGAAATATCTGTTCGGTTCATTTTGAAGATGTCATATGACCTCTTACGATTGTATGCAAGAAATCCAGATAATCCTGGTACAAGTTGTTTCTGTTTGCAGTAGTTTCTTTTTACAAGCAAATTGCAAGAGTTTTGATTACAATGGTAGGAGAACTGTGCTACATGTGGGCACCCCTACATAATTGATTGCACCAATTCAAACATATGTCTTTTGATAGTAAGCAAGTAGTTACATATATTTTATTTTCTCTTTATTTGTGTTAGTTTTTTTTTTTTATAAATAAATTCTTATTTTTATTCGATTTTACAAGGGTGCCCACAACCAGGTACAAAATTATTTTTGCACAAAAATGTTGTCTTTACTCAAATTTTAATTTTTTTTTTTTTCTTATTGCAGTTAAAAGTTAACTCAAACATCTTGCTATTTACTGTTAAACAAATTTTAGGGTGCCCACAATAGGCACACTTCCACTACATTGAAACCTAACAAACCTGAAGCTTTAGAAGTTATTCTCGACTGACGCATTTGAACATATAAAAGAAAAATGTTTACCGTTTTGGCTAATTTCTTGTTTGTATCTTTTTATGTTTTATAAAATTAGAATTTTATTTAATTTCAAAATTTAAGCTCAAAGATTATACTAAAAAAATCTTTATGGTCAGTTAAGTATACTTATTTTTTCTTTTTACGACTTAAGTATAAATGTAACATAATTAAGCTATTTAAATATAAAATTCAGTTTCAAAACGCAACTAAATGTTTTAAGCTGATTAATGTATCTAAAAAGAAAAAGATACAAATATACAAGTACATACAAAGATACTTTTTGCCTTAGCTACTTTTATAGCATACTGTATCCTTGCTTTGGCTTGTCATTATTTTAGTTGTTGTTGTTGTTGTTGTTCTTATTTAGAGAAAATTCAATTATGAAATTTTCTATTAACTTAAAAGCTTCTCATATTTATTTAATTTGTTATTGTTGCTAGTTTTGCGTGTTTGTCTATCTATTTGTATCTATGTGTGTGTGTGTGTGTGTGTGCGTGGTGTGTGTAACATTTTAGATCATTATTGGTACACAGTGCAATATATTGCGTATGAATTTTTGTGCCTGCTATCAATTATACGCCATGTAGTCATAGAAGCCGACAGCAGAGACAGTCTAAGACAGACGGACGGACTGATAGATACACCATAAGACAGTTGAGCAATAACCAAAGATGTTAAAGCAAAAGAAGCAACAAAAAATAAAAATATTGCAAAATGGCAATCATTTTATTTGTCGAATACATTTCGTGCGTATTTATAAATGTTTGTCTTATATTCTTAGTCTGTCTGTCCGTCTGTCTGTCTGTCTGACAAACTCTGAGTGCCTTGTACACTTATGTATTCCCAGTCGTATGCTTTTTGTCTGTGGCATTGGCATGTAGCATACAAAATACAGCCAAATATGAGCTACATTTCTTCATAATAATTTGTATGTATGCATGTATAGTGTAGTATACGATATGTATTCTAAGTGGCACTTATGTTTGCCATTATTGTTATTTCATATGTTGATTGAAAATGTTTTTAGGCCAAATTAAAATCGATCTACTTAAAATTTTAACAAAACGAATTATTTCATTAGAAAACAAACCAATGAAGACATTAAAGGTTATTTCCTTTCAATTGATTTTACATTTCAATATATTATTATGCAGTAGTAGTAGTAGTAGTAAAAGTAAGTATCAAACATATTCATGCTATACATTTTCAAATTCATATTTGAATTGTTAAATGAATTATTGAATGCCTGATTGAATGAATGAATGAATGAATGCATGCACATTACATTAGGGTCTCCCAAAATTTAGTTTTTTTATCTTTTAAGCAAAAGTAAATGGTTTTCTTTGATGATTTCAATAAGTACACAGTAAGTACAACTGAATGTTTGCTGCATACCGTATTCACTCATTTCATATTTCAGTCATACTCATTGTGTTTTTTCATAGCCAAAGTGTGATTTTTTGAGTCACAGTGTGATTAGCGACTATGAAAATCACAGTTACTGAAAACAGTGATAATATCGCAGTTCGCGAAGCACAATCAGCGATTACTAAACAGTTAAACTGTTCGTCAAAAAGTAATACACAAACTCGACGATGACTAAAATGTTTCGCTACTGAACTATTTCATTGAAAAATGAGAAGAGTGATAAAATCACCAATTACTGATAAGGAAATTTTCACTGTTTACGAAGAGCGTTACACACGCCTATAACTGAACATATTCACTGAGGAACAAGAAAATCGCAAATCACTACATTCAGTCACAGTGTGACATTGTGATTCTTACATCACTATGAAAAAATCACCGAAAGTGATTTCAAAAGGAGCTGATTTAAAAAAAAAAAAACAGAAATATGTAAATAAGAAACAAAAGTAAAGAGAGAGAGCAACTCTGAGAGAGCGTTGCTCACATTATACACTACTTTGCTCAGTCATTTTACAATTTAATTAAGCACGATTGTTCTCAATACAAGCACAGTGTGCTTGATACAAGAATCGATAGCAATATTCATGTTTGATTTCAAGTACAGTCGTTCTTATTTTCCTAACACAGTTTTTCTTTCTGTATATATTTTGGAGCGTTATTTATTTTTTTAATGGGTCAAACATATTCCCATTCTACGACAAAACCTGCTGTGCCTTGCTGAGTTAAAACAAAAGTAAAGAAAGTATGTTTTTAAATAATTTATATTAGATATAATAAGGGACACCCTAATGCACACATATATTTGAACTCAAGATGCCTCAAGACTTGCTTCTAATGCGTGCTGCTATTGCTACTGCTGCTACAGCTAAGTGCTTTGAGCGCTTTCTCTCTAAGATGCTTAAACTTTAGCATCAAAGCTATTTTAAAATTTCAGTTCAATGTAAAAGTATCTGAAAGTAACTAAATATTTGTGTGTAAATCGTTTTAAATGCAACACTATCTACCTTCGTTTGAACTTTGTTTGCTTAGGCAAATGAAGTGCCAAAACTGTCGAAATGCTTTTAAGCTTTGAAAATTCTTAAAAAAAGAACCAAAAAAAAAAAAATTTAAAAATTTAAATAAATTGTGAGCAATCAAAATCTGTAGATGTGAATTTATTTTATACGTACTGGAAATCAAGGAAAAGCTTTTCATATGCTATGGGGTCTCTGAATTCTCTTGTGACTTAGAAGCAAACAGTACATTTTTTTATTGAGCGTAATCGTAGTCTTTCCAGCAAAACAATGCAGTGCAGCTTATATATTCTTTAGATTTTACACTCCAGAACTATTTACTGTTTTCAAAAATAGTTTTACAAAATATTTATAATGCATAAACACTATTTTGAGAACCTTGAGCAAACCTATTATTTGAACGGAATTGGAATATGCTAAATGGACCGATTGGTGTGTTGAGAAATTGTACTTTTTTGATCGCCGATTTTTTTTTTTTTTTTTTGAATTTGAGGTTTGTGAGCTTTATAGCAAACAGTCTCCGAGATAAATTGGTTCATGACTTGGTTTTATATGCTGTCTCCTTCTCACGCACATTGGTCCCTCATTCAATTTTTTTTGGCAGAATTAATTTATTTATTTTAAAATAAAAAAAAAAAAAAAAATATTTCAATGTTTCGTGTAAGAAAAGTACACCGGATTGTTATGGATTGTTCTAACAACTAACACAATATTGTTCCTCAATGTATATATAATACGGCGATATTAATTATTTTTGCTCATTTTTGCTCCGTTTCTAAAAATTAACACAAAATCACAACAAAAAAGTACAACATTTTATTAAGAATCTATTCCAAATATAATTTAAGATGTGCTTGAGGCAGATAAAAAGAAATGTAAATCGCAGAAAATTTTATGTAACTCCAAAAAATCTTAAAGACAAAAAAAAAAAAAAAAGAAAAAATTATTTGCACAAAGATGACTTCGATTCATTTACGTTTTTTGTTGGATTTGGCTATTAAGTTGCATATTTGGCTTTTGCGTGTCTTTTAGGAAAAGCTTCACTTTAAAAATAAATGTACGACAGATAAATGGATGGATGGATGGATAGATATATTCATATATATATATGTATATGTATCTATGTATATTTAGTTAGAAAAAAAAAACAAAAAAATCATAAAAGATAGAAAATCGAATGTCTAAAGCAGCAATAGCAGCAAGCAGCAGTAGAAGCAGTAGCAGCTCAGGAAAACATTTACGTATTCATAACCTCAACCGAGCACTCAACTTGGCTTTCACAAAAATTTGAACAAGTTTGCGCATCGGAACGAAGTAAAATGAATCGAATCGAATCGAATAGAATCTCAAAACACTTGAGAGAGATAGATAGATAAATACACACACACACACACACACACACACACACACACACACACACACATAGATACAAATAAAGTCACATAACATAAATACACTTATACAGAGATACAGTGGGGAAAATCGAGATAAAGCAGATAAGTAGTTAGTGCCGGAAATGTTGGTCTACAATGTTCAGAGAAATTTTTCAAATGACATACATATACATATATATGCATATATGGTATATCTATTCATCCATCCATCCATTTATCTATCAATATATATATATATATATATATACAAATAGTTCTTTGGCAACGTTCTCAACGAATTCAAAAGTTGACTTTGCCTTTAATGCAAAATGAATGTGACCAATTGAATATTCTCTTTTAGCCTTTAAGTAATTTTTAGTAAACATAGCACGAGGCGGCAAGCAATAATATACCCACTCGACTTCTACTTTCATTTCATTTCAACGCAACTCAGCTTCATAGTTGGGCATTGTCGATGTCGATGTCGATGACGATGACGAGTGTGTTGGCGTTACTGATAAGAAGTATGAGTAAAAATTCAACATTTTCTGTTGCTGCTGCTGCTGGTGCTAAGGATGCTGCTGCTGCTATATATGAGATTTCGTTTGCAAACGTTTTATTGAACAGTTTATTACGAATTATTACATTTGCATAAAATAAAAAGGATATCATTTGCAAGCACGCGCAGGACAAACGCGCCAAAGTCAGTAAAATGAACGTCATTGCATTTTCCATTTTGATGCCATTGCCTGCCTGCCTGCATGACTGCCCCCCTCCTGACTGCGCGCCAACCAGCCAGACTTCCGTCAACAAATCAAATATTTCTTGTTATTAAAGAGAGAGAGAGAGAGAGAGAGAGAGCGAACAATTACTTAACGACGAGGTTGGTCTGTAAAATGTTTGGTTTAGTTAAAACCCTGCAAATCTGATTGAACCGAAATCATGGCGTTTTGAAAAAAATATGTGTTCTATGAGCACTTGAAGTGCATCTAAGAGAAAGGCTAATTGACTTTGCTGCTGGACGTAACATGGCACCAGATTCCAACACCTCGGAATCCACGATATTCTTCGCAAAAAACATTCCAAAATGTGCTTGAATAAAGTTGTTTTTTTCAACTTCAAAAAAATCTGCATGATTTGAGCACAATGTGTGCTTGATTTGAACACAATGTGTGCTTCATTTGAGCACAATGTGTGCTTCATTTGAGCACAATGTGTGCTTGATTTGAGCACAATGTGTGCTTGATTTGAGCACAATGTGTGCTTGATTTAAGCACAATGTGTGCTTGATTTGAGCAAAAAGTGTGTTTGATGTGCTTGATTGTGCTTGATTATTTATTTTCTCTATACCCTGTATCCAAGGGGCTTTTCACAAGTCCCATTTTGAGGGCTACCCCCATACAAATCCTCCATAAAATTTTGCATAAAAACGCCTAATTTTTTTATTCTTGGAAGTCTAAAGTTAATAAACATTATTAGTTCCAAGGGTAGGACCAACAAAAATTTTAGGTATAGCCCCATACAAATTCACCCCATTTCTTATGACTTAACTTGAAGTACATAAAGATTGGTTACAGGATAACGTGCAGTCGAGCATACACGACTACAACGTTCTTTCTTGTTTCTTATTAAAATTGCTCATTTTTTAAACAACTCTCGCACTTATAGTTTATTCATTCGTAGCCATATCTGCAACGAATTATCAATGAACAAACCCTGATGGTATCGTCAACGACATCGATACCGCCACAATTTTCGTCGACTTGCTGCTACTGCGCTACCGCTGCTGATGTGTACAATTTTGATTTCGAGCCACCAACTAGTTTGGCATCAGACGATGTTGATTTAGATGAAGATAATGATGATGATGAGCGGTTGCGTGACCCGGCAACTTGTACAATTTGATTTTGTTGTATTTGAACAACGCAACATCACATAGCTTAACTCAACTCAACTCTGCGTATCTATTGTTTCAATACAATTCGATTGATTACGTTTAAGTTTAGCACTTTGTGGTAAAATGCAATAATTTTATTTAGTCCAAATTATATGAAAGTACTTTTAGCACGATACAAAAAGATGCGCCCCTAGCTTTTCTCAAACTTTTGCCCGGACTGCATAACGAGTTTAGATAAAATATTAAACGCTTGCAACGGAGAGCCGCCTACGAGTTGATTATAAAACAAGAAAAACGTTAACTTAACTGAAATACCCGTTACACAACACTTTTAATAGTTTACATGTTCACCAGGTGCTTAGATTAAATTTCACGATGAATTTGGTCAAATTTGTATGGAGGCTTTATGTTATATTGCCCGATCCTCACCATATCGAGTGTTCTTTTAGGTGGACATTGTAATTGATTTTACCAAGTTTAATTGAATTCATTCAGAAATAGTAAATGTTTTCATTAAAAACTCGAAAATGGACGGTAAGTTTGTATGGAGACTATACTTAAAAATGGGCGTGGCGCCTTAGATTTGACATTGATGACATAGAAAGTGTTCTTACCCTATTTGCATTAAATATATTCATAAATAATTCGCATACAAAACGAAAAAAGTTGTAAGTTTGTATGGGGGCTATATCAAAAATGGGCGTGGCACCTTGGTTCTGGTACAAAGTAACTAGGGCACAAAAAGCTTAAGTTTAAAATTTCAGGTCAATATCTTTAAACTTTCCGAGTAACAGCCATCGCAACAACAGACGGACAGACAGACGGACAGACGGACAGACAGACGGACATGGCTAAATCGATTCGTCTCATCGAGCTGATCAATAATATATATACTTTATGGGGTCTCCGATGTCTCCTTCAATGCGTTGCAAACTTTCGGACAAACTGAATATACCCGTTTACACTTTGTGTCACTGGTATAAAAAAATGTGTCTATGTCCTTTATGGGCTTTGAATTAATACAATCGATGAGTCCCAAACCGGTTTCATTTGAATGGCAACAATGCAAGTATAATTATAGACCACTAAAAATGAATTACGCACATGGTTATTCATGAAGAATACCCCAAGAACGCAACGATGCAATCAATAAAAGACAAAATGCCACCGAAGAGTTGCTTGTCAAAATAAACAGGATATGCGAAACGAAAAAGAGCCGAGAAATTCGAAACGCCGAAATAAACAAAATCTACTTTAATGTTTCATAGCTTCTTTCTCGTCACCCACTTACGTAAGTTTCGGCATTGTTTCACCTGACAATATTGAAGATCTTTCCCGATTTTGGCTACTCGAAATATTCCACAATTTCTTTACGCCATTTAATCTAAAAATTGAAAAAAAAAACTAATTTATTTATTTTTGAAATTTTTTATTTTAAAAAAAAAAATGTCTTAAAATGGAACTCAATAAGATACAAAAATTGATAAATAAACAAAGCAAAATATCTGAAAACAAAATATTTAATGCTAGAAAAAAAAAACAAAAAAAATTGAAATAAATAAATTATATAAAAAGAACCAAATAAACTTATACCAAAACCGAATAAAAAGTATCTTTCATTACTTTCGTTTTAGATACTCAACACGTCTGAAATTATTTGCAAATGCCTGTAATGCACTATTACGATCAAATGCATTCGCATTGTTAAGATTATTACGCTTTGGATTTGAACGCCAACCAAATAGATTAAAACCATTCGAACTGCCACCAAAAGATGTTGTATCTGAATTAAAAGTATTTGTATCTGTATCTGTATCTGAATCATCATCATCCTCAGCAGCAACATTAAAACCAGAATCATTGCTATTTAAACGTTGTAGATCGAATGGTACATAACGTAATGCATCAGTACCACTCAGTGGCACCAATTGTGCACCATTCCAGCTAATAAGTCCATAAGTATGTGGCGGCGGTGATTGCTGATGATGTGAACTTTGATGTGAACGACGTCGAAAATTTGAAAAATTTGGTGCACGATAGACGCCAGTCGGTATATAATTATCAAACGAAACAAAACGTGCTGGTGCGGGTGTTGTTGTTGCGTTGTTGTTGCCGTAGTCGGTTGTGACACAGTTAAATTGTTATTATTTGTATTATTAAATTGAAATGGAGAGGGAAAAATGAAAACTGTAGTTCCAGTACCAGAGTGTCCACCCTTATTATGCAACATGTGCGATTTTAAAAAGCTACGCGCTTCATTAGAATTGAAAGCGCGTCCATTGATCACGGTGAGATGAGGCGGCATAGGTGTTGTGGTGCGTGTTCGCTTATAAAGATAATCCAAGGCGGAAGATGCGGCTGTGGACGCAATATCATCATCAATTCCAGCAGCAGCTGCAGCATCGTTACTATATTCTTTAAAATCCTTAACACCTTTAACTGCTCCATCATCGTCTTGGTCAGCATCTTCATATTCGTAGTTTGTACTTTTTTGTTCATTAAACTTAAGCGGCACACTTCGACCTTCTTCGAAATAAGCAGCATTCTTAAAATCTGCGCTACTCCAGATGGGCAAAA
This sequence comes from Leucophenga varia, assembly GCA_018903435.1. NCBI lineage: Eukaryota > Metazoa > Arthropoda > Insecta > Diptera > Drosophilidae > Leucophenga > Leucophenga varia. Next base: position 116,120 of record JAEIFJ010002505.1, on the reverse strand, counting down.
GTATATGTTTCTGTTGTAGTCGACCTAGAAATAGTTTAAGTTTAGAATATTTTTCTTTAACAAAAAAAAAAAAAAAGGACGCACCTCCAATGTCGTGCCTCAACTTCAATGCCAAAATTTAAAAGGTACACAAACAGTAATACGCTGCATGCGCTTGCTTTAAATCCTTGCTTCATGTTTGCAACTCGTGTGGACTCGTTACGAAAAATGTAATGTTCACTTCAGCGTCTGCTACGACTTTTATACAAAAATTTTTACTCATTTCTAGGAAGTTTTTTTTTGGTATTTGTTCTATTTTGCTGCTGCTGCGGTGTTGCCTTAATTAGAGTCATTTATCGCGTCGTGTTTATCTCGAAAATAAAATCAGTTGTCAATTCGATTTGTCAACCAAAACCAAACACCAAAACAAAAAAGAAATAAGTTTCAAATATTTTGTGTGATTTGGGTTCGCACATATTTTTAAGTGATTTATTTTCTTTTTCTTAAATGAGTCAATTTCACTTTTTTTACAGCTTTCAAAAATAGAAAACTTTGTTTTAATTTTGAGAGATACGAACGCAATACGATAGGTCGGTGACTTTTTGACAGCTTATTTCGGTTTAAATAGAATGCAAGTGTTGGGCAATTATTGTTTTACAAAGCCCTTGAGAAAATTCATTACATATTTCGAAGGTATACAAAGAAACAAGAAAGCGTCAATTGTTTTTGAAAATGAGAGTACAATGAGTGCACAGTGCATACAACTGAATGTGTGCTGTATACTGTTCTCACTCTTTTCGTTTGACATGCATATTTCTTTATTCTTTGATCTTGCTGCTCTCTTATAATGTTCAAAAGCACACACATGCAAATCAATATCACATGCAACAAAGAGAGAGAGAGAGAGAGAATGTGAGTGAATGGGTGAGAAGAGAGAGAGAAAATGTGTGAATGAGTGAGTATAGAGAGTGTAAATGAGTGTGTAGAGTGAGAGCTTAAATGAGTGGGTTGAGAGAAAGAGAGAGAAAAGGGAAAGAGAGAAAGAGAAAGAGAGAGAGAGATAAAGAGATAGACAAAATGAGCGTAATTATACTGCAAATGAGTAAATGAGACTGCAAATGAGAGTGTAGAGTGAGAGTTTCAATCAGTTGGTTGAGAGAAAGGGAGTGTAAATGAGTGAATAAAGAGAAAGAGAGATAGATAGAAAGATAATGGGAGACAGAGAAAAATAAAGAGCAAGTTGTAATGTATGTGAGAAAAGAGTGATTGAATGAGCGAATGTGTAATTGATTAAGTAAGTATGTGATAATGTGGTCAAATGAATAAGTGATTAAATGAGTAAATGGTTAAGAGAATAACCGGTTAAGTAGTTAAGTGATTGAGTGCAAAATGATTAAGTGGTGAAGTGATTAAATGGTGAAATGATTGGTAAGGTTACTAGAAAGTGTAGAGAGAGTGCTAATGAGTGTGTAGAGAGAGTGTTAATGAGTGTGTAGAGTGAGAGAGAGTGTCAATGAGTGGCTTGAGAAAGAGAATGTAAATGAGTAAGCAGAGAGAGAGAGAGAAAAGTATGTGTAAGTGAGTGTGTAGAGAAGGAGAGAGTGAATAAGAGAGAAAAGTATTTAGAAAAGAAATCGACGGTTTATTAAGAAATATTAGAACATATTCATTAAATGAGCGTACTTTGTTATAAATTAATATTAGAAATTATTTCTTATTTTTATTTAAATAATTGCGAATACCTTGTCGTGTTGTGCTATACATTCACATTTTTAAACATAATTTTTCTTAAATAAAAAAAAAAATTAATTAATTAATTGCAGTCTTCGCAAACGTGCAGCGCGCCGCACCTTAAAAATTTGAATATCTTGGAAGAATTTTTCAACACATTCCTCATTTATTTTTTTTAGATACATTCATTCTGTTGAAAGTAAATACATAATTTAGTATTTTAAATATTTTCAACAGCTTTAATCTTACCGACGATACAGAAGTGATATCTTCATAAATTGGCTGCCAATTTTGTTCACTCTGCTGCTGCTCAAGTACAGTTTCCTCAACTACTGAAGCAGTACTTTGGGTATTCACATTTAGGTTAACGTCTTGCTCGGATTTTTCATTAACGACAAACCTTGCTCTATAATAAAAAAAAAAAAATAATAAAAAAACAAAATTGAATATTAAACAATTTTCATTTTAGTTAGTTTTGCCAACCGAATTTTCTCAATTTCAGGATCATGCATCAATTTGCTGGCAATCTCTCTCAGTGTTGGCGTTGGACGCTTAAGTATCAAACGATTGAGTGATTCTTCTGTAAGACGTTTCGAATGAAACAACTGATACAATTCACTCTTGGTTCTTTCTAAAGCAGCATTAATTTTATCCAAATCATTTGATACTTCTTTAATTTCATCGCTCATTGAGTAAGATTCTTCATTTGAAGAATTTATTTTGTAAGATGCATCATCAATACATTCTTCCACATTCTTCTTAATGACAGAAGCAGCTTTATGCTCAGACTTTGATTCGTCTGTGCTGTCGCTTAAGAGAAAATCAGCAAATGAAGTAGATAAAGAAGCCTCTTCATTATCAGACTCAGATTCGTCTGTAACGTTCTCCAATATGCTCCAATCATATGAAATACGTTTAATGGCCGATGGATCTTTGTGATCTTCGTATCTATTTTTGGATTTGTTATCTTCTTCTTGTAGTTCTGGAGTTCCAGATCCACGACGTTGCTTTAAATTTGGTTTATTTGCAGACGTGCGGTCGCTTAAAAAAAAATATAATGTACATATAAACATAAAAAAAAAAAGGAAAAACGTTAAGTTCGGTGGATTGGACGACATAAGAAGTTTTTTACCTGATTTGGATTGAATACATGCATAAATAACTGCAAATTTCATACAAACCTTAACAAATGGGCGGTAAATTTGTATGGTGATGCATTGAAAAATACAGGCAGATAGACAGATGGGCATGGTTAAATCGATTCGTCTCATCAAGCTGATCAAGAATATATATAAATCTATAGGATCTCCGATAGATCCTTTAATGCGTTACAAACATTCAGACAAACTGAATATACCCTTTATATATACTCACTATGTGTTAAAAAGCTTACCTGGTATCAGCCGATGAAGAAGAAGCCGCCGCATAATTTTCCGACGATGATATTGTAATACAATCTTCCTCCATTAGTAAACCATCATCATCAGAAGTTTTGTAAATATTTGACATTGTTTTTTTTTTTTTGTTTCAAAAAAAGACACTAACTGAAAATAAAAACGTATGTATTTCAAAAACAAAAATTAATAATAATAAAATTAATAACAAAATTACAAATTATTTCGTTTTTGCAATTTCTGGTTTTTTTAACAAACTTACCAACGCAAAAGAAAAATTGAAAATGAGTAGAACGGTACGAGTATATCAATGTTAATGACAGCACCAGTGTGACCAAATGAATATGAGCCTAAAAAAATAAAATATATTTAATTTGGCCATTTTTAAAATTAAGGTTTTTTACCTAACGCTGATCAGAAAAATTTAGCGTTTCATTTGCTACAAGAATTATGCTTGCTCATTCGGAAAGAACTTTTTTTAGCAAAAATATTACAAAATGCAGCGAAATTGTGCAAGTGAAAAAGCAATAGTTGTCATATTATAGCTGCAAAATAATCGATAGCACAATCGGTCTTATCGATGCATGTACAGTAATAACTGTACAGACCTAAATTACAATACAACTTATGCATAAAAGACTACAAAAAATGAGCGAAAATAATTTAATAATAAAGAGAAACGTTAACTTCGGTAGCACCGAAGCTCAAATACCCGCCACATCTTGATTTAGTTTATTTATGATCATCAGTCGGTTAGGTAAAATTTGGAGAAGGAATGGCTTGGAAATAATTACATAAATATATAATTTCTATTTTCACACAAAAATTACAAAACGGTCGGAAAGTTCGTATGGGCCTCTGCCTAAAAATAGGCGTGACACCTTAGTTTTGACATTGAATGACAAAAAAAAAAGTGTTTTTACCTAACTTAAAGTGAATGCATTCAGGAGCGAGTCGATCAAGCCATGTCCGTATGTCCGTATGTCTGTCTGTCCGTCTGTCTGTCTGTCCGTCCGTCCGTCCGTCTTTCTGTCTGTTGCAATGCGTTTTTCTCGGAAAGTTTTAAAGATATTGACCTGAAACTTTAAACTTAAGCTTTTGTGTTCCTAGGCAGTTTGAGTAGCAGAACCAAGGTGCCACGCCCATTTTTAGATATAGCCCCCATACAAACTTCCCTTTTTTTCGATTTTTTTGTATGAAAATAGTTATTATTTATGAATGTTTTGACTACGAATCGGGTAAAAACACTTTTAGTCCAATATTCATTAATCCAATTTCAAAAGAAAGGTGCCACGCCCATTTTTTGATATGGCCCCCATACAAACCTAGCGCCCATTTTCCAGATTTTGTATGAAAATAGTTCTTATTTATGGATATATTCACTTCAATCTGTGTAAAATCACTTCTACTGTTATCCTATGAATATGCTTCCGATATGACAAGGATCGAGCCACTATAACACATAGTCCCATACAAACTCACCTTCTATTTTTTTATTTTTCAAGAAAATGAATAAAATTTTGAGTGGCGGGTATTTGAGCTTCTGGGCTCCGAAGTTAACGTTCTTGCTTGTTTTTTTCTAATTTTTTATTTGTCTACGGAGTGTGACGTACACCATGTCTGAGTCATTCCGTAGAGAATACGATCGGTAAAGCCATGATAATAAGCCAGGATTAACTTTTAGTTATTGAATTATAAGAGGAATGGCTAAAGAAAAACAAAAAAAGCCTGAAGAGCCCATCGTGGTTGCTCATTTTCATGTATTTTGGGGCGGAACACCGTTTGGTCATTTCCAGAATGTTGGATTATTATAGTTATATATTTTTCTCAATATGTTCTAACGTTTAACTATTTTTCCGCTTTTTCAGAAAATTCTGTATCACAAAACTTATCACAAAGATAAGTTGCAAACATATGGTCTGAAGAAATCGAACAAGTAAGAGTAAGTTTAAATTAATAATCAAATAATAGATTAATTATTAAATTTTACAATTTTATTAACAGATTATTTCAGATTGTATCGGTACATGATTTTTATACTTGTTACACATAGTGTGAAACAGGTATATTTGGTTTATAGGAAAGTTTGTAACGCAATTAATGTGGCATCGTAGACCCTATAAAGTAAATACTTGTCCTTCTGCGTCCGTCTTCTTTCTTCTTCCATGTCCGTCTGTCTGTCTGTTTTAAAGATATTGTTCTAACATTTTTATGAATTGTCTTCTTTGAAGCTATTTCTGCAAAATCAATGCTACAGCATACCTTACTTGGCTGCATACTTTCCGATAGTTTAATGTTTCAATATTTTTTTTATTAATTAAATCACTGTGTAATCTGGAACGTCTGCATATATCGTTCATACAATGACTTTGACAAGTATCATTTACCAATAAAATTTTAGTGATAGGAATCTCTCTGTTCAAGTTATGAGCTTACTTATGGTAGTTTCGGTGTACATAGTGTGTAAGAGTTAGTGAAAGTTTCTTAATTTGTTTTATTTTATGGTAGTTATTATTATTTTATTTTGTTGTTGTTGTTGTTGAACTTCGTCTTGACGTCTTTTACAATTTATGGTTTACCGCTTGTAAAAATATTTTATAAGCTTATTTGTTCACCTCAGTGCTTTGGCAGTTGTTGTAGTTGTTGTTGTTGTTAGGGCAACCTAAAAGAAAAGAAAAAAAATAATAATAAAAGAGCAACAACGAAAATAAGTGAAGTAAAATTTACAATAATAAAATAGCGCCAAACTTAAAAAATAAGTTGACACAAAATATTTTTTTGCCATAATAAAATTTTCTTTAGTTAAAAAAAAAATAAAACTGCACTTTTGTGCTTCCCCAAAAAAAAAAAAAAAAAAAAAAGAAAGAAGAAGAGGAAAATCGCTTTCAACGTTCTAACAGTTTAACTTTCTTCGCCATTTAAACTCAGTTGCCGGTCTCCAATGACCAAGATAAGCACATCCGCTTCTGCACTTTTGCTATTCTTAAGAAATCGCGAAATAATGTAAAAATGATGCTGCCATGGAAGGTGGTTGTTGGCTGTGCCAGTACTTTTCTTTTCATTTTTTTTTTTTTCTCAAGTTAAGTTGATTTAAGTTAAAAATTCTTTCTTGCTTTTTTTCTTTTTTTTTTCTGATGCACATAAAAATTTATGTCGATTTTATTTTATTTTATGTCAGCGATTAACTTAAAAACTAAGCAAGAAATATTAGCTTTTTTTTTTGTGTATTGCGCGTTTCTCGTTATGTAATCAATAACGTTCTGCTGATTGCTTTCATATTTTCAAAATCGCAGTTTTTATTATTATAATACTTTGCCGTTTTGAAGCGATAGTTTAGAAATTTTAATGCAAAGATTAATGCATTTCGATTATATATATCAATAAAACGTTGCCTGTTCAGCTGTTTTTCATTGTAACCGATAAATCGATAAACGTTTTCGAAACGTAAAAAAAAAAAAAATATGCGAAATTGAGAAGATTTGTAATTGAATCGTTTTTCAAAAGTAAAAAAATTCTTTTATTTTTATGCCCGCCATACATGGTGTGAAGGGTTATTATCAGTTTGTCGGAAAGTTTGTAACGCATTAAAGGAGGCATCGGAGACCCCATAGATCAAGTCATGTACGTCTGTTTGTGCGTCTGTCGGAAAGTTTAAAAGATATTGACCTGAAATTTTAAACTTAAGCTTTTTTTTTTGACCCTAGACAATTTATATATCAGAACCAAGTTGCCACGCCCATTTTTAGACAAATTTACCCATTTTTTTCTCCATTTTTTGTATGAAAATGGTTATTATTTTTGAATATATTTACTACAGTTTGAGTTTTTGTATAAAAATAGTTTTTATTTATAAATATATATTCTCTCCAATCTGGGAAAAATCACTTCTACTGTAATATGGTACCGATTTGACGAAGATCGGGCCACTTTAACATTCAGACCCCATACAAACTTATCATGCATTTTTTTAATTTTTAAAAAATTTATTGTTTTATATGCATTTTTAGCTTAAAATTTTACATTTATGCGTTTAATTTGAGCCCCGATTTGAACTGTCTCCTTCTAACCACTTTTGGGAAACAATTAAAGTTTCGTGTGGCGGGTATTTGAGCTTCGGTTCCACCAAAGTTAACGTTGTTCCTTTTTTTTTTTTTTATTTTAAACACTTTCGCTATACTGAGCTGGACTTTTTCCAGTTTCGTCCGTTGTCTTTTCCGCTTTTGAAAATTTTATTATATGAAAATCTCATGTCACGATATGCGTTTTTTATAGACTCAAAAACTACCCAACCGATTTCAATGAAACTTAAACTTTTAATACAGAATTTATGTCGTTTCAAAAAAAAAAAAAAAAAATGGGCGGTGTGTGTGACCCCAAAGAATCGATCATAAATTCAGCGAATATTTCCGAAACAACTCAACCCATTCAATGAAATTTTTTAGATGTGTATTTTACAATTTAAAAGATGAAATATATAACGTTTGGAAAATTGAGCGGTGGGCGTGGCTCCATTAGAATCGTAGTATTTAAATTTAGAAAGATTTAAACTCGAGAAAAGAATATGATCCTTTGGAAAAATTTGAGCTACAGGAATGAAACTCAGTGTATATTTTAATAAGAGCGAGAGATGTAAGAATCATTAAATAGATGATCGGGGGAGGCTTCGCCTCAAAATTTACAAAAACTGGGTATTCAAGAGCGATAAAAAGAATGTTTGATTGGAAAATTTAAGACGATGGTGGAAAAAAGGTTGTTGGTGACACCAAATTTTTTTGAAAATTTTGTTTTTGTGACAACCGAGCAAGGCCGAGTATTATATGAAAGCATACTTATTTGCTTTTGCTGCGGCTGTCAGTAGTGCGAGTGAACGTCTTAAAAACTCAAAAAAAAAAAAAAAAAATAATTTTTTCACGCAAAATATGTATTCTTGGCGCGCTATAATACGATTTCACTTAAACAGAAAACTGCACTTTTGCATTTCGCGAGTGCGTTTTTTATTATTATAATTTTTTTTTTTTTTTTTTGTTTTTTTTGGTTGTTGTGTGTATACCTTCCACAGCGTCACTGCAGCGCACTGCACGCATTGCATCCGCTGCATTGCTGGTGGCACGCTCTCCAATGGCCATGATAAGCACATCCGTTGCTGCGCTTCTTTTTGTTTTTGTTTTTTTTTTTGCCATTTTATATAAAACGTGAAAGCATGTGAAGAAGATATGTTGTTATCGGTATTTCAATTGTGTGTTTGTATGTGTGTGTGTGTGTGTGCGAGGGCAGAGTGCTGCTAGCTTTTCTTTCAAGTCAAGTCAACTTGAGTTGAGTTCTTTGTTGCGATAAAAATTTATGTTGATTTTATGTAGAGCGACGCAAGCAAACGATTCAAAATCGAAAGAAGAAAAGAAAGAAAATACCTACGAAAAAAAAAAAAAAAAAAATTAAATATTTCTCTGTTCTTGAGTCGTGGTTTCATAAGGAGTGTTGGTGGTATCGGGCTAGTGGGTGTGATGATTCGTTGATGAAGGTTTATGCGGAAAAAAGCATTTCAAACAGAAAACTTTATTTCTCTGGTGTTTTTCTTGTTGTTGTTTTTGTTGTTGTTATATTTTAAACTTTATTTAACTAAGTTTTCCATATTTGATTTTTGCTTTGTTTTTTTCTTCTTTTCTTTCCTCCTACTTAATTCACTTTTCTTTGATACTCAAAATATAAGAAATATTTGTTTCCCATTGTTTAACTATTTGAGGTTATTTAAGTTATGATCTGGCGTAAAATGAGAAGAAAGCAAAATAAAATTCAAAGTAAAACGTAACGTTTTCTGGGAATTACTTTTACATGTTGGATGGCAATTATAACAATTGTAGTATTACACCACTGTCTCTTTCTAATTTGCTGTCAAATTTTTTTGTTGAATTTATGCAGGTAAGCTGAACTTAAACTGTGTAATTTGAAAAGCAGAATTAGGGGTAAGTCTTCTTAAAAACGCTTACTACGCTACGCTGATGGAATAGGCCACATGGCCACCACGATGCTCCCGAGGGACCACACCACTGGTTAGCACGACCAGTAAAGATCGTGTAAGCCACCTGACCACCCGTGGTACCAGATTAAGAACTCTGGTCAGACCTCGTAACCAGAGCCATTACGATCCTACCAATTTGAGTTCCAAACAACTACGGGCTTGGTGGGCCCCGACGAAATTAATTAATGTATAACTGTTGTGAATAGCATACAGACCAGTGTAAGAACTTACACCAGTCTGTAGGTGGAACCAGTCTAAAATCACGTACATGGGTCATGATTACCTCACTGGGCAGAGCGAGGCCTATTCAATACCTCTTCCGCCATACGGCGGCCGTTATATGATCGAATCATAATCGTCCGAAGACGGCCAGTTATACCCCCAACAAAATCCCGAGGGACTATAATGAATAGAACTGAGCGCTGAGACCGACCCAGAACTAGACGCCCGTGGTACCAGAACAAGCCTCTGGTCAAACTTCGTACCCGAGGTACTACCAGTGAGTTCCATGTAACTCGGGGACTGTTGGCCCCATGCTCGACGAACACTACAATCAAACACATTCGACCCCAGAGGTCATGCTAATTAGACGACAAAAATCCGCGCCAGTCATCCTCTTTTGCCTTAAGGACCAAAGCCTTGTACTCTTTTAGTCCACGCCTATATACGGATCGTATTTCGTCCATATTTTCCCTCCCAGTGGATCTGTCTCTTTGGAATTGCTTCCAGCGCCGAACCCACCTACGCTTTTTGTTTATCGTCCACCACTTGACCAGTTTCAGATTCGTACGAACACTCCTCTGAAACATGCTATCATTGACTACTGTCACCCAACTATTTAAACATTCTATCTGCTCATCTACTACTCCTAACTGCTCGAAAGCAGGAAGCGGCATCACTGACGCGGCTTCGAAAATATTGAGCCCATAAAGAGCCCAATTTGCCCTAGTAGTACGCCATATAATTCCCCTATTAACATTTTCACGCATAACCGGAGTAAAAGCCACCTCAATCAAAATTTGATTATGGTCACTCACTCCCCAGTCCACTTTCACCTGCCACGAAATATCAAAACGCATTGCTGCCTGATTAGCTAAAGTGACACACAATATAAAAAAGCTAACAGCCTTTAAAAAGCCAATAGCTGTTCAACTTCTAAAACCTTCTATGAAGCTAATAGCTTTTCAGGAGATGCCATTAGCTTCTAAAAGCCATATATGTAGCTTTTATAAAGTTAACAGCTGTTCAGAAAATGCTAACAACATAAAACAGCTTATAAAAAGCTAACTGTCTGTAAAGTTTTGAACTGCCAACAGCTGCTGAAATACCAATAGTTTTTAAAGGAGCTGCCAATAGCTTCTAAGAAGCCAACAGCTTATAAAAAGCTAACACACTTTAGAAAACCAATAGCTGTTGAACTAACAATAGCTTATAACAAGCCAACTGAGCTTAAAAAGGAAGAGAAGCGCAAAAACAAAACTTATGATGATTAAGAAGTTCCATTTGAAGATATTGTTGCAGCATTTTTTAAATAATTTTTAAATTTCATTGACGATGAGTTAGTCCCATGGAGGGGTACAAATTTTATATTCGTAATAAATATATAAAATAAGTTTAACGATTTCTTGACTATATGCATAGTACTCGTATGTCTATTTAAATAGCAGCAACAGCATGCTTCGATACATCATTTCAGTTCATATTTAAGCCGTCGACTGACTGTTTGAATGCGATATTAAGCGCGCACAATCTGTGCAACAATCAGACAGGCCAAGTTCATACATTCCAGCCATCCATCCATCATCTATGGCTAGCTTTTTTTTTTTTGGTTATAAAAATGTAAAATAAATAACACAACCAAAATTATTACGACTAGTTTCAAGAAGATGGAAAAAAAAGGAGAAACTGCTTAGGCTAAAAAATAAAGTTAAAGCAGAAACATTTGAAGCATTCATCGGAAACTGAAATTGAAAGCTAGTATGCGTGGGTAGGACGGTGGTTCGGTTGGTTGGTTGGTTGGTCGGTCGAATGCTATATCACCACTTGAACGTGCTTATCACTTTTTTGAAAATCCACTCAGCTACACAGCTTCTCAGTTATGGCGAGACAGTCGCCGAAGCAATAACTTTGTCAAACATAAATCCTTTGGGGCAAAAACAAGAAGAAGAAAAGAAGCAAATGAAAAAGAAGTAGAAGAAGAGTTACCACATAGACGACTCACGCACGCATAACAAAGTCGAAAAAGACAAAAAAAAAAAAGGTTTGGAATGGAATGGAAGGATTCGAATTTTGCTGCTTGGGTATGAGAAATGTACATAATCGCATAAAGATAAAACAGTTTAATACTGAGAATTACGAGTTTATGCACAAAGAACTTAAGCGCCCTCTTCAAAAAAAAAAAAAAAAAAGAAAACTTTGTTGTAACCAATAAATCGGGCGGGTGTAGAGTAGTTTGTAGCTGGGATATTAATGCAGATGGCAGACAGTTAAACTGGCATTTGATAGTAATGAAAGTAGGGAGCAACCTCAGTAGCAGTAGGGAATTATTCAACTGTATAAAAACTTTATGGGGGGCAGAGAAGTATGTCGAAGAAGTTAAAACGTTCATTTGCTGCTAGTCGAATCGAACAACTTAACAGAAATCGAAATCGAAGAATTTTGCAAATTGTTAAAATAAATGAGAAAAGAAACTGTGTGCGTGCGTGTGGCAAGCATAAATGACAGACGGACAGATAGACAGACAGATGGAGACACAGAGAGAGACAAATAGATTGTATGTGTGTGTGTGTGTGTCTTTTTTGTGAAAAAGAAGCATGTACGAGGTAAGGTCAACCAATTTGGAACTCAGTCCAAAGTCAAATACAGTCAGCGATAACCCACCAAGTCTCAAGTCTGACAGACATTCGGGTTGTGAATCGTACAAATATATAAAGAATAAGAATAATAAGAAGAAGAAGACATCAAGCGACACAGTTCTTTGTTTTGCGGTTAAGCGTCAATTATTGTCACAAGCAGATGTTATCTTACTTATATAGCGCAGCCAAAGCCGTCACCAGCTGTGCCATACCATTTGCTTACAATCCCTTAGCAACGACTCGACTTAAACTCGAATGAGGACACAACACCATTTAGTTGTGTTGTTATGCGGCCTGCAGCGTATACGCAATTATATTGACAGGCAGTCGCGAAGACGAACATGAAGTAGACAATTAGACTTTGCACAGTGGTGTGCGTTTTTTTTTTTTTTTTTTGGATCGAAACGAATGAACACCAATACTGAAAATTAAGGATTAATGAAGTATTTAGATATAACGATTAATTGAAGTATTTATCAATATAACGATTAATCGAAGAATTTACGATATAACGATTAATTGAAGTATTTATCAGTATAAAGATTAATCGAAGTATTTACCGATACAACGATTTATCGAAGTATTTAAAAAAAATTAGTTGAAGTATTTATCGATATAACGATTAATCTGATATAACGATTAATCGAAGTATTTATCGATATAACGATTTATCAAGTATTTACTGATATAACGATTAGTTGAAGTATTTATCGATATTACGCTTAATCGAAGTATTTACCGATATAACGATTAATCGAAGTATTTATCGATATAACGATTTATCGAAGTATTTACTGATATAACGATTAGTTGAAGTATTTATCGATATAGCGAAAAATCGAAGTATTCACCGATAAATCGATTCATAATGCGCCGATACACACTGCTGCAGTTGTTAAATCTTATATACAGAACCAAAATATGGAACTTTTAAGCTTGCCACACTGCTCAACCGATTAAAATTTAATCGAAAATGTTTGGGCATGGTTAACTCTTGAAATCTATGTTTCAGGGAAGGCAATATTCGAACTAATAAAAGCAATCGAATTAGCTTGGGACTCAATTTCAGCTTGTATCAATCCCTTCCAAACTGAATGACTGAAGTTTTGGAACGGCAAGGTGGCTTGACAAAAAAAAAAAATTAGCAGATAAAAGTTTATGTCAAACAATTTTTTAGATCTTTTAAAATACAGTTTAAACTATTTGTGAATTATAAGGTATGTTTATTTATTGTATTTGAAATTCTTAGCAATTTAGTGTGACACCCCTGCATATAGAATAACGATTTAAACAAAAGTAACAAAGGTTTGCTGCTTTGTCTGCCAGCATCTGAATTATAAGCGCGGCATGCTTGATACTACAGCCAGCAAAAGCTGTGTGTGTGTGTGTGTGTAGAAGTGCTATGAAAATCTGTCAATTATTTAAATTGTTAGCGAAAGAACGAATGACCAAAAGCTTCGGCGCCGTTGGGCGTATGAGAATAAGATGAATTTATGGCATGGCTTCATTATAACGCGTATACGATATGCTGCTGCCGCTGTTAATGCCAAAGGATGTGGTGCTACAAGCCAAAAAGGACAAAGCCAGCGAGCATGTAGTGAGTTTCACAACAACTTTGTGCGTTTAAAAATAAAACAAAAAGAAAAAAAAAAAAACACGAAAGAATTGCTGTGCGTCAAGGATCAAATGGACACTGACAGACAGACGATAATATCCTGCTGGCTGCTAACTGTTCCTCTGCCCATTTTGTACGTCTCTGTTCATTCAAACTGTGTTTTTGTTTGAGTTAGATGTTGTTATTTCTGCTGTTGTTGTTTCTTGTTATTTTTGTCCTTTAAGGTTGTTGTCTTTGGTCTTGTCTGCTGGTAATTAACATAAAAATAAGCGCATTAACGTCATGGATGCCAACACGACGACAATGACGTTGACATCGGACATTGGCGGCATCAGCAGCAACAGCAACAGCAGCAGCAGCAGCATCAGCCAGGATAATACAATTTTATAAAGAGAGCATAAGGCGTCAGAAGACGAAAAAGAAGAAGAAGCAGCAGCAGCAGCATCGAAAGCAGATAATGATAACAATGACAGCGCACAATATTTACCTGACGACGACAATGTTGACGATGACGATAAAGCCAACGATACACTGATAAAAATAATATATTGGTAAGTCATAGCAAATTAAAAAAATATAATAGTTATTGTTGCATAATTGTTTATTTAGCAATCTTTTTGTTGTTACTTGTTTTTGTACTATTTACATTGTTAAGCAACAACTAAAAATTAAAAGCAGATCTACTTTTCTCGAAAACCTGGGCACCAAAATCGTGTTCAGCGACCAAAAATACATCGAAAACGAAAGTCTTATCTATCAATATAAATAAAATAAAAAAATTGTTTCTATGTCCGCTATGGACATTGAAATCGTCTAATAGATGAATTCCACAACGGTTTTATTTTAAAGGTAACTATGCAAGTAAATTAAAATTCCACTAAAACATTGCACAGGTCGCATTCGTCAAAAAAATTACAGGTATTTTTTAGTGCTTTTTTTGTATGTTGTCATACCATACAAAACATATTTTGGGCACGCTGCAATCAAAACTGGTATTTTTTAGCATGTTTTCATACTTGCCCAAATATATTCTGGTTGCACTGCAAAAAAAGTCGAAAAAATTTTTTCAAGAATAATAAAAAAACAAGAAAAAACGTTAACTTCGGTAGAACCGAAGCTTAAATACCCGCCACACGAATCTTTAAAGAGTTTATGAGTAATCATCAGTAGTCACCAAAGTTTACACACAATATTAATTTCAAATTTTGAGCTAAAAGTACAGATATGTATGACAACATATTTCTCGAATATATCTGGAAATGGGCGGTAAGGTAGTATGGAAGAAACACCTAAAAATGGGCGTGGCACCATGATATTGGAAGAGTTTTTACCAAATATGGAGTAAATTAATGAATAAATAATAACCATTTTCATACAAAAATTCGAAAATGGGCGGTAAGTTTGTATGGGGGCTATACCAAAAAATGGGCGTGGCACCTTGGTTTTGATATTGGATGTCATTAGAAGTGTTTTTTCCCAAGTTTAAGTGAATAGTTTCATAAATAATACCTATTTTAATACAAAAATTCGAGAATGGGCGGTAAGTTTGTATGGGGGCTATGCCTTAAAGAGGGCGTGGCATCTTGTTTTTAACGCTGGATGACAAAAGAAATGTTTTTACCCAATTGGGAGCGAATACATTCATAAATAATTAGTATTTTTATACAAAAAATCGAAAAAAACGGTACGTTTGCATGGGGGCTAAATCTAAAAATGGGCGTGGCACTTTGATTCTCGAACTTAACATAGTCGTTGCCAAGAAAAGCTTAAGTTCCAAATTTCAGCTTAATATCTTTATATCTTCAACAAAAAAGATGCCTAGAAAATACAGACAGACAGACAGACAGACAACAACGGACATGGCTAGATCGATTCGTCTCGTCGAGCTGATCAATAATATATATACTTTATGGGGTCTACGACGTCTCCTTCGATGCGTTACAAACTTTCAGACAAACTGAATATACCCTTCACACTATGTGTGGCGGGTATAAAAATGGAACTTTTATTTAAAAAACCCCGTTGGCTCTTAAAACCGAAATTTTATTAGTTTTAATTTTCAAAATCGAATAAAATCGCTTCGCTTTAAGCTTTAACTCTGCCAGCAGCCTAAGCGAACTATTCAAAGACAGCTGCAAAAGTTTTGAATATGTACAACCAGACACAACACAGTAGAATAGCAGTTTACAGTGTTGAACAACAACGCCGCTTTAGTGATTATTTGTTTTAACACTATTTTCGTCGTTGATAAACAATATCTGTTGCAGACCATTAAAATAAAATTATATTGTAAATTTAACAACGTTTTTTTCTCTCTGTACAACAATGATAATAACAATGATAATGATGATGATGATGTTGATGTTGGCAACGTTTGATGTTGGCCAACAACGATGACAAAATTCTTCAGTTGCAATTTTGTATTCAAGACCGCAGCAAAAGAGGACATTGAAACTGCTTGCGGCATCCAATTGCTACAACTGTCAACTTGCTGATTAAAGACAAACTGAAGACATTTACGATATTGCTGCTGCTGTGATGCTGTTGAAATCAAAAATTATTTGTAAAAATAATAAGAAGACAACGATGACAATATTTTCGTTAAGTATCTAAGAAAAAAAAAAAAATAGATACAAAAAAAATAAAAAAATTGAATAAAATCATAAAAACTTGCGGAAGAAAATGCGCGCAAATTAAAACAATAAATTCGCAAATTAAAGATGGAAGTCATTAAAGATTCTTCTTTATTTTCACAATACTCAAAGCTCAAGAGCAGTCATCCATACCAAAAAAAAAAAAAAACTGTATGTACATTTATTGTCTTCATCCTTTTGCCTGTCCGTCTGTCTGTCTGTTGGTCTTTCGTCCTTTTGGTACTTTAGTTCTTTCCGTTTTCTGTTCATTCATTTGTCTACTTTGACAGAGACGACAACAACGACGACGACGTTGCCATTAGTAGCATTTCTTCACTTTGTTACTGTTGCTGCTAAGTAGTTAGTTGGTAGTCAGCCAAACGGTGTTCGTCGTGGTCGTCACTGATCTTATTGCAGCCAAAGGATAATAACGTTCGTTTAGTTGACACGCCGGTGTGTGTGTTGTGTGTGTGTGTGTGTGCAAATGAAAAGCGTTGAAAATGACACAAATTAAAGCGAAATTAGTTGCATTTTGCTAACGTCCTGACGAAGCAAGGCGATGCAGGTAAGAGTAAAGTACAGCAGCAGCAGAAAACAAAGATGAATGTCTACAATGTGCCATGTTTATATGTATTTCTTCATTGCTTCGACTTTTGCTTCTGCTTTTTGTATCTTCCGCTGTACTAATGATTGCTGTCCAGGCTTTTGTTACTTCAGAGCGTTTTGATATGCGCGTCTCATTAATTATTTTATAATATTCTTTTGGCCTGTACCTGTTCTATTTTGATTTCTTATTAAAACAGTAAAATGCTTTCAAAACAATTATCGAAATAAATTTCGCATTTGATGCTGGCAATGTTTAGTAACTTGAAAGGTAATACTTTTTCTGTCAAGTGTTGAGCAATTGCGTCATTTAGTTTGTCCTTTGACAGCCATGGAAACTCTGCAATAGCACCATTTTAAATGGTCAAGATGTAGTTTTCTTATTTATTCCGTTATTAATTCCGTATTTAATCACTTTTGCTGGTTGTGGGCACCCCCTAATATAAATTGTTCTGAGTACCCTTATTTTTTAAGTAAAACTTTTTAGTGTTATTCTGATAGACACTTGGCGTTGACACACAAAAATAATAAATATGGCTTCAGTGTTACTGGCATATCTCCATACGATCCTAACATGTTCGAAGGGTGCCCACAACCGGGTACAAATTTTATTTTACTAAAATTTAAATTCACTGTTACACTGGTATGTATAGTTAACTTTCTTTAACATAAACATATCATAAACTCAACAATGGCTACACAACCGATGACATGTCATCAATCAGTCATTAGTGACCAAGTCATCAAAGAAAAGTTTTTTACGCTTGGTTGTGTCACAACGTCATTGGACAATGGAAACAAATTAATAAAAAAAAATTAAGTTTCATATTTAAGATATCAGCTAACATTTGTTTTTTTTTCTTTTGTCAAAATTATTCAAAACAAATTTCCGCCTCACATTGATCAAAAATCGAATTCCGCGCAAATTGCAGTTCAACTTCACGATTGCCTAAAAGGCGTGGTTGCACTCTACGAATTGTCGCGAAAATAAATTTTGTACGTTGCGGACATACTTCGGCAAAACGACGTATTACCTTTGGGCAAAAATTATGTCCAATAATTTTTATGGTGTTTAGCTGTGTTAAATGTTTTAAATTTAAATTTTCAAAAATTCGTTTTATAATTTTTTTGCGCAATGACGTGCCGAAATGTTAAGCTCTTCCAGCTTATGACAACGTTCGAGTATTTTATCATTGAGCCAACACGGTGGAAAGACATCACAGGGTAGCACTAAGGTTTTAATTCTTCCATGTGTAGCAACGATCAGATCTTGCATTAAATTATCAAAATTCGATGATATGCGTATGACGGTTAATACTTTAAGACTTTCTACAGCGATAATTTGATAAAGATAATCACGTAAAAGTGGCTGACACAAATCAATCTTTTCAAGTTCGGCACAACGTGTCAAAAATGTTAATGGCGGCATTTCAAATAATTTATAATCATTTACAAGACGCAATTCTCTCAAATGAAAACTATCAATATCCAAGACAGCTAAACAAAATTCACGTACATCACTGATGTATAAACGTAGTTTGCGTATATACTCTGCCATTGTGCAAATGTAAAATAGATAATTCTCCGTTGTAATATCTTTCATTCTATATTCGATGCAGTCCAAATAATCCGGTCGTCGGCGCCATATTCTTATGCAAATACCACAAAAACGTGGACATATTTTTGCAAGCTGATGTAGATCACTCGGTTCCGTAAGACGAAATATGTCCTCAAGTAAATAATCGTCAAGCTTTGTTAGAGACATTTGCTGCAATATTTTAAAGAAATATATATGTAGTAGCTATGAAATTTGAAATCGATGTATGTGTATATATTGCAGAACATAGAAAAAGTTAGCTTAAGATATGCTTCAGTTTCAAATATTATTTCTAGCAGCTTTATGCCACAACAAAATTTATGTTCACAAATTTTTTACTCTAGAATAACTAAGTCGATCTGTCTGCCAGACTGTTAGTCCGTCCGTTTGTCCCACAAAAACTTAACAAATAGGGTTTATCTTTGTATAGGGGCTATACCTTAAATTTTGTTAGACCTACCCATATTGGTCTATTTCATTGGGATTATTCTAGGCATAATTCATACTAAATTTAGACTTCCTAGAATTAGAAACAATGATGTTTTTGTGCAAAAATTTGTTTTGGTTCCACCCATGTTGGGATATTTCATTGGGATTAACAAAGACCTAATTTATACCAAATTAAGAAATTCCTAGAACAAGAAACAATGACGTGTTTATGAAAAAAATCCACAATTTTGGGATAGATTTGTATGGGCGTACCGGCCTAGAAGAGCTTAAGTTTCAAATATGGTGGCCCTACCTCTTATAGTTTCCGAGATAATCAAGAATATATATATTTTATGGGGTCTATCTAGCCTCCTTACACATTCGCAAATTTAATATACCCCTTCATTGGGTATAAAATATATATAATAAGTGATTTACTTACTAATTTAGAATTTTTTGGTTTTTATGTTAGAAGTTCCGCTGTCCTCTGTGCTCTAAGATAGCCGCCTCAATTGCACTATTCATGAATAGGTATAAAAAAAAATTTATTTACTCAATTTTTTTTTTCTCATCAGCACAGTAAATTTATTAAACGTCGCTTGGCAATGTTAACTGCATCACTCAAAGAAAATATTCAATTGGAAAAACTGTGAAGCAAATTTTCTGTAATATTTGCAATGATTTCCAGTGAAAATTTTATGAAGAAGAAAAAAAAATGTGTTTTCAATTTCTTATGAAAAATGTTGACAAATATGTCAAAGCTTACTTTTCAAATGCGTTCGTCTTAAAAAAAAAAAAAAATAATAATAAGAATTTGATATGATTTTTATTTGGAAAATGCATACAAAAGTATCGATGAATCAAACGTCTTTGGTTGCAAAAAAAAAAAAAACTAAAAAATAAATAAATAAATAAAATGAAAAAATTTCAGCTTTAATTATACAAGTGAGCTCGATTTGAACAATAATATTACTGAAAAACAATTTTAATAACAATTGAAAAAAAAAAAAAAAATAATGGTCTGGAAAGTTTTGTGCATTTTTTTAACACTTTTTTTAGTGCTAGACTATTAAATTCGGTAACACTTTCCCGTTAAACCACACTGGTACGCACACCAAATACTGAGCATGTGCTAGGCTCCATGGTTATAATTGGCCGGGCTTAACGTACGCCTTCTTTTCGCTTAGAGTTGTCGTAATGGATTTACTTTTCAACGCCAGATGTAAAGAAAATCCCTAAAGCTGTTCCCAGTTGGAAAATCGCCTCTCAAAGTATTTCGGATTATTCCAAGGCATTTCAAACACATGGAAATGATTGCCTGGTCAATTTCCAATATATCTGTAATGCATCTTTTTTTTTTCTTTCAAAATCACCGCTTTTAAATCGTTGAAACCTGTCGTGACATGCTCTTTTACGCTTCCGAAGAATAATTCGGCATGCTTTAGCCGCAATTTTCTTCGAATTAAACAAGAAAAGTAATCCGCCAAGGATGCATATTTGGCTTAAAATTTACTATATTTTCGCCATCGTCGATATAAAAATTCACAAGAGCAATGAGAGGGAGTTATTGTTGTCAGTAGTGAACTCACAATTTGAAATTTTTTAACAGCGTTTAATTGGTGGTGCCACCTAGTGGCAAGCGGCAAAAAAACGAATGAATGCAAAACGTTAGAGCTGGAAAACAAACGATAGTTCTATCGATAACAAGTTCTAAACAACAAAAAAAAACTTCTTCAACTTTAATATTTCTTTTTTACTCGTTCCTCTTTAAAAATGTCAACTTCAGCGTTCGAAAAAAAAAAAAAAATTAAAAGGGGAAAACAAAAAAAAAAATTCAATCCTAAATCAATTGACCGACTAACTTATCTGAGCGGCGTTCATTGTCAATACTTACTCGTATGTCTGCTCTGCCCTGCTCTGCCCTGCTCTGCCCTGCTCTGGCTTGTACTGGTCTGCTCAGTTGCACAACTGATTGTCGTTCGCATATAATTGACATACGTCATTTACGGTTTTTACCTATTCCATGTAACAATCCATGAGATATTTCTACGTTTACATAAACATACAAACACATGTGAATGTGTCTCTACTGTGTGTGTGTGTGTGTGTGGCAAAGAGTTTTCCCAATTGACTTTTTCTTCCGTTTTGTTTTTTTTTTTATTTGTATTTTTGCAAAACTGCTCTTTTTCAAATGCCACTTTTCATCAAACGTCAGCTGCCTTTGCCAGTGGCCAGTTGCTATGTTTGTATGAAATCCAATGCAATGGAATGAAGATTGTGGCAGATAGTTGTGGTACTTCGAACATACAGATACCAACGCAAAGATACTTCCGCCCACTTAAATGGTAAACTGAATGTCCCTAAACTCCAGGCTGCCATTGGCATTTTTACTTTTTTTGTGCCCATCTTTTTTTTCCTTTTTTTTTTTTTGTTTTGTTGGACATTGACCAAGTCAATTAGTTGCTTCAACGCCTACTTGACTAGACCACCATATTCTCAGTCTACTATTGCAGAACATGTCTGTACAACACAACACAACACAAAAAAAAAAAAAAAAAAAGAGAGTGAGTGAGTGGTTCGGTTACCTCGTAAGTCGTCTGTCAATCAGCATTTACGCATGACAAATTCGATGTGCTTGGATTTACAGTGACGAAAACGAAAGACATTTCGGTAACAGAGAGTGAGGAAGAGAGAAACAGAAAGAGAGGAAAGACATACACATAGCTATAAAATGATGTTCCATGCTAGCTAGACTAGAATCGCCTGTAAGCAATATTCACCTCACCTCAAATTCATCACTTGACACGCTGCTAAGTCCAAGCAGTGACAAACGCTTCAATGGGGATTTCTCATATTTTTTTTTTTTTTTTTTTTGTAGACCCTTCACTGATGTATGCAGAAATCTTCTTGCATTTCTGCAAGAATAAAGTAAAAATATTTTAAAAAAAAATATTTCGTTGTTAACCGTTTTTGAGTCTTTTTGGAATACCATAAGAAAAACGAACATTTTCATCTATCTCGTCCGGTCTAATTGTAACTTGTGTCAAACAAGGATTAAGCCTCAATGGACTTCTGACTTTTTTTTTTAAGTAAAAACACATACAACATACTAGGTTTGGATACTCATTGTCCGTGGCCATTTTGGCGATTGGGAAGAATTTGCATCTTTTTTGGTTAGACAATAACTATTTCCAGGCTTTGAAAGATGTGGGTAAAAAGTAATTGCAAGGTAAAAGGTTGTCGTTCGAATTCAAGAGGAAAGTCGTTGAGAGTATATAAAGTATTTAAACTCTTGATCAGCATTGCTAGGAGTGTCAATATAGCTACTAGGTGCTGTAAAAAGTAACCTCCTTGGGAATGAAAAAAAAAAAAAAACAAGTAATATTCCGTAAGGTCTGCAAAATACTACTCCGCATCATCGATGATTTCCTCGTGTGAACTAAATTATGTATTAATGAGCCATCTTTTGGAGTTTGGGAAGAGATAATAGTCCAAGTGAGCCCAATCGGGCGAATACGGTGGATGCGGAAGCATCTGGAGCACTAAATCATTGATTTTAGCCGTTGTTGCGATACTCTTGTAAGCCGGCAAAAGTCCACGAAGAGTATGCCATGACAATTCCAGAAAACCGACGACCCAGCAAGCCTCCCTCGGCCGCTTTAGAGCATTGCCGGGCACTGATTTCATTAATAGTTACCAATGGACGCAAAAGTCCGACCGATACCGCAACAGCAAACACTCTTTTAAAGTGCTTTTCCGTCCGGGTTTTTGATCCGGAGTGAGCATGCGCGGCACCCAGCGGCAGAATAACTTATTCATATGCAAAATCTCGCCCAAAATACGGCGTGCTCACTTAGTACTAATCTTTGTTGCATCTACTAGCTCACGCACCTTGACTTTTCGGTCAACCAACATCAAACCCATATTTGACGGTGTAACCTGACGAAGCATTAGCCCCATAATATTTATCTTACTTTTTTTTCCCTCGCCGTTTGTTTAATGAGAGAACGAAAATCGTCGACAACAGCAATCAGCTGTCAAAATAAAACTAAGGGCTGTATCGTGCTGAAAATTGGCATGTCTGCCTAAATATGAACGGACTACAAGGTTCCAAAAATTTTTTACAATAGCAGCGCATTCTGGCGGTCAAGGAGCTTACTTTTTATCCCACCTAGTCTGTCTGTTTCTGCCCGTCTGTAACTTATGGACTTATGGACCGTAAGAATACAGGGTATCTTTTTTTAAGATCATACATAACTTTTGTGGCAAGATTATAGCTAACTTCTTTACATATTCAAATAAACTCTCTTTCTGTGTCAGTGCAAAAACACTTTATAGCTTCTCTTTTGTTGTTGCTCTTGTTGTACCTGTTTGTTGTTTTATGTGTTAAGTAGTTTGGCAACGCGGAACACTTTAAAATTGTATCTCTTGCTTGGCGTTGCCAATGGCGACAGTGGCAACACTAATTTTGTCAGCTTGTCACAGGTGCTCATTAACAAAATTGTTGTTGTTGCTGTTTATTAAAAAGAAGAAGACTGCAACTTGATTGCATTTCGTATTCCTTTTAGAAGCTCAAAGAGTTTGGTTTAAAAAAGTAATACATTGAATTGAATTTTGATTTGGCAATGCTGTCTGAACACAATGAATGTAGGGGTCACCAAATTTAGTATTATTTTTATTGCGCATACAATAAACTCTTTGCAAAAACCAAAAAAAAAAAAAAAACACTGGTAACAGAAAGCTTCAGAATATGCTGCACCTAACTGCTTGCTGCAGTTTTTGCCAATGGCAGAACAAAAAAAAAAAAAAAAAATAAAAAAAATCAAAAGAGAAGACAAATTTTCTGCTGTGCGTGTACAAGTCATTATTTCATTGTATACTATTTTTTTTTTTCTTTTTAGGCTTCTTGAAAGCATTCCATTAAACAACGGGTTACCCAACCGCATATACGCTTACCCAAATCCCATTTACAGTTACTACTATACTTCTTCTACTTCTGTTAAAATTTTACCCCATTCGTTCGCGCCTACTGTAAGTTACTCATTGCTGGATGCTCAAAGGCAAATGCTCTCTACGGAAATGGAGCAAATGTGCTCAAGTGTTTGTATTGTTTTTCAAAATGTACGCCTTTGTAGCGTTCAGCAGGCACTGTACAGGCGCGACTGCTGCTTATTGCGCTGTTGATGGTGTTGTCGACTGTTCTGTTTGTGCTTGTTTTGGGATTTGGTTAAAATAAAAAAACAAAAAATAAAAATATTTTATATATTGTAAAACCAGAAATAGCAAAATAAGCTGGTAAAGCCACAAAGTAGCTGATAATTATTTTGACGCCGCAAAAAGAAAGCCCGCCAGCATGCCTGCCTACCAAGCTGCCAAGCTGCCAAGCTGCCAACCTGGTGCCTATTTAATGCTTTCACTCATTTATTCGTTAAGTCATTCAGTCATTCATTCATTCGTTTTGTAATTAGTGGCTTCCCGCCGGGAATTGGTCAACAAAAGTTAAAATGCTCCAAGACAAAAAAAAAAAAAAAAAAAAAAGAATGTGTGCTGTGTGTGTTTGCGGCCTGTTAACCCATTATTGACAGTCAGACAGACAGCTGGATAGCTAGTAATCGTTGTGTGAACAAAAGATTTATATTGGGTATATACGTTAGTCTTTGCAGTTTTTTTTTTTTGTTTCGATTTTTTGAGGCAAACCATTAAACGATCTCAAAGTTCAGCTAGGCCATGCCTCATCGATCGCACCAAGTGTTAGTCGGAAGGCGCAACTGAGTATGCGCTTGCCTCGAGTTCGTCATTTTTTTCATTTGTTTCGGCTATCCAAAACATTTTTTTGTCTCCCACACAAAACTTATATCTTATAGATACATACTTTTCTGTACAGATTCATAGATACATCTCTATATGCAATCATCTAAAATAAATACTTTTAAGCAAAAGTTACATTGTATACAATATCAACGGGGAAAACAAAAAAAAAAAAAAAAAAAAAACTTAAAGTAGACGACGAAAATTTTTCCAAATATTTTTTTACATTACAAATTTTTCGTTACAAACAAAAAAGTTTTCAACACGCATTCTCTGGCGCTATATCTTCATGTACATATGTATATACTATATATGTATGTGTCATGATGTATAATATGTCGCTGTATGTGTGCTTTAAACCATGCTGCTTAAAATGGTTTTAACTTGGCCAAGTTTACAAACCGTCTACATCACTGTCGTTTTTTTTTTTTTTTTTTGTTTTTTTTCCGTTTATACTCAAAGGAGGCATCAAAGGATTTTTTTGTTGTGTTGTAAAATGTATCTGAGTCGTAGCAAAAGTAAAGTGCAGTTATTTGTGCAGTTTGAAATTTAACACAAGTTGAGGTCAAAAGCAGCAATGATTTTAAATTAAAATAAAATACAGATTAAAGAAATTAGTCATTTTATTTCCGTAAGAATTTTGGTTAAATGTATGCAAAAAAGTAACAACACAAATCTTATACTCCAAAGCACTTCACTTTTTATACAAAAATACAACAATAGTTTTTTTTTTTTTTTTTTTTTTGAAAGAGTTCAGAACAATACAATGAGTGCACAGTGAGTACAATTGAATATTGGCTGCGTACTATATTCATTCGTTTCTCATTGCTTGTACCTATGTATTTTCCGTTATAAAGCTGTAAAACTATTGAAAGAGAGATTTACTAAGAGAGAGAGAGAGGGTGAGCGTAAAAAAAAGTATGGCATATTTTATTGGAATGCTTTTGGTGTAATCCATTACACCAGCGTTTCCGCCATAAATGGAACAACAAAAAGTAATTTGTTGTGTTAGATATCTCACAAGGATTCTCGAAAAACATATTTTAAAATTTTATGACTCTGTCTTCTACAGTTTCTCTTTAGGAATGGGCAGTTGTAGCAGTACGGTAGAAAATGTATATAAACGGCCTCGTTTCGCTTATTAGAAATTAAGCACATTGAAAATTGTTTTTGAATTTTTGAATAGTCGAATTTCATTTTTTTCTCTAAAAACTCTGACCCACAAAGTATCTGTGTCATGGTTTCCAATGCAATTTTACCTTATATATTTGAAACATCGTCAGAGATTTCTTTTTTTTTTTTGGCAGATCTCTCATAAGTAGAAATTCTACTTCAATTATAAAGCAAGATACAAATACTTATTTAACAAAAATTAATCTTTGAAAAATAAAAGTGTGATGGGTATTATCAGATTGTGAAAAAGGTTGTAACGGATTAAATGAGGCATCGGAGATAAAATGTATATATTATTAATCAGCTCGACGAGACGAATTGATTTAGCCATTTCCGACTGTCCGTCTGTCTTTGCCGTCGGTCTGGTGCAATGCGTTTAACTCTAAAAGCTGTAAAGGTATTGGCCTGAAATTTTAAACTTAAGCTTTTCAAGTCCTAGACAATTTGTATGTCAGAACCAAGGTTCCCTATAAAGTATATTTATTCTTTAACAGCACGAGACAAGTCGATCTAGCCATGTCCGTGTGTCCGTCCGTCTGTCGTGTGCTTAAGCGATTCATTCGGCTTAGTTTTAAAGATATTGACCTGAAACTCGGAACTTAAGCTTTTCTCATCCTAAGCAGTTAAAGTGTTAAAATCAAAGTGCCACGCCCATTTTAAGGTATATCCCCCATACAAACTTATCGTTTTTCTCGGATTTTTGCATGAAAATAGGTATTATTTATGAGACTTTTCACTCAAATTTGGGTAAAAACACTTCTAATGACATCCAATAACAAAACCAACGTGGCACGCCTATTTTTAGCTATAGTCCCCATACAAACTTTACGCCCATTTTCGAATTTTTGTAGAAAAATAGGTATTATTTTTAGACTATTCAATTTTGGGTAAAAAAATTGGGTAAAAACCCCTTCATCAATTTTACCAAAGCCACTTATGATAAAAAATAGACTAAACCTAGATTTGGCGGGTATTTGAGCTTCGGTTCCCACCACTCTTTTCCCTTGTTTTTCGAAAATTTCATTCTTAGGCAAAAAATTAAAAATTCTTGAAAAATCAATTTAACGTTGTAAATGAACTAAAAAAAAATATTTATATTCTTTTCATTTTCTCGGATTAAAATTAGTTTTATCTCATTTTAAAGATCCTCTTTCGATGGCCCAACAGAAGGCGGTGCACTGCCGTTTGAGCACGACGACAATTCGTCGTTGTCGGCGTTGCTTCTATATTACTTTCTTTTTATTTTTGTTTCAAAAATTTTTTGCCCATTTCAGTCACAGTTAAGGCTAGGTACGAGCATGCCCCATTGGTGGGGAGTCACATCAAAATCCATACAGACCCGAGTGTTGCCTCTTCGAAGGTCGTTCATTAATCACGTATTTTTTCCGATTGTACAGCGACATTTAAGAGCTGATTAGGCACGATGTGGCCGAAAATTCCCGAAGTGCACGATATGCCAAGGTGTTTCACTGATTTGAAGCGCCCATCCTCATAATAGGGGCCCCCTGAATAACTTTAACGAGATGCTCCGACCGTGTAAAAATACTTATCACAGCCTGCAGTCTCAAATGTGGAGCTGCAGTCTAAAGTTAGACTTGCTGGAAATGTCTAAAATTATTTTCGAAACTTTGTCCTTCACTTTCTTTGTTTTTGAAAAAAAACTATTGACGTCTCTAGGTGACTAGTACTTCACTTTCAAGCCTTTCGGCCGTCGAAATTTAACCGCCTTTCAGATAAATATAAATTTCTGAAAAGATATTTAGTATGATTCAGGCGCCTATATTGGGTATAGCAAATTTTTTTTTCAAACTGACTGAAGAGAAATTATGTTCAAATTAGTTTCTGTTTTTTTTTTTTTGTTGTTGTTTTATTTGAGTCTTGTAAAGTTATTTATCATAAAATTTCACATTTTAAACTTGATTATCGACTTGATCGACTTGTACAGCGGCGCGTGCTTGACCATTGACCCTGCGTCGCTGCTGTTGCTGACGACGGCGACGATTTTGTTGCTTACGACGACGCTGCTTGTTTTGCTGTTGTTGTTGTTGTTGCTGGCGACGACGTTTCTGCTGCTGACGACGACGTTGTTGTTGTTGTTGTTGCTGTGTACGCTTTGCGGGTCTATTGCCATTTCGATTGCCATTGCCATTGCCATTCAAATACACAACGCGCTGTGGACGACGATTTTGGTTTTTGCTGTACACGACGACGACGATTTGGATTTTGCTGTACACGACGACGACGATTTTTATTTTGTTTTTGTTGTTGTACGCCACGACGACGATTACCATTAGTGCCACCACGACGACGATTTGGGCGTCTACGTTGACCCTGACCCTGACGGCGTGATGCATTTTCGCTTGCGGCATCGACAAGTTCATTTTGTTTATCATCATCATCGGCTGCAGCGGCAGCGGCGGCGGCGGCTTCAGCGGGTTTTTGTTCCTCAGCTGCTGCTGGTGCTGGTGCTGCTGCTGGGAGCAGGGTTTACAGGATGCTGCTGCACATTGCCAATATGTACATTTGTAATAGCTTCATCACATGGTACATCGCTGTAGACTACAACGCTGCCATAATTACAAACGATGGCATTCTTGTCTTCAGCTTGACGTCCTTCGATCAAGCCAATGCCATTCTTATCCTCAATTTCATAAATGTTACCAGCCTTTGTTATGAAACCAGTGACCTGCACCGGTTTAGCATCTTTTACCTGAAGCTCAGATTTAAGCTGCATCGGAGCTGCTGCTACTGGTGGCGCAACGCTTGGCATAGGTGCCGCCAGCTCTGCCATTTTTGTTGTTGTTGCATTCACTTTTTCAACAGTGGTGACATGCTTTTTGGGTGGCAAATTCATAATCATTGCCTTCGTAGGTTTGGCTTCAACTTTTGGTGCGCTCGTTGGCTTTGCGGTGGATGTCAAAAGTGGCGCCTTTGTTGGATGTGCCATGCCTGCAGCTGTAATGTTTTTTTTTTGTTTTTAGTTTGTTTATTTGAAAAATTTATATTTTGCATGCTTCAATTTAAAATGTAAAAAAAAAAAAAAAAAAAAAATTTACCGCTCACCAGTGTCAGGCCACCGGCCCAGCTGCCCAGCAGCGCTACTGCCAGACAGAGTGTTGCCAGATGTAAACTATTATGAAATTTCATCCTATTCGTTGCGTTTCACAATTTCAACTAAATCGCAAAATCTTCAAACATCGAACTTATATTAACTTTAGCTGTCGCGTCAAGTCAAATTCCCCGTTCCCGTTTTTAACGGCATTCAACGAAAATCGTCTTAGTTGTTCTAGCTAAAAAAAAAAAAAAAAAAAAAAAAATGTTCTGCGCATGCGTAATTAGTTTGCCAACCGCTGTCTTTACTGTCTTTTATAAAGTTCAAAGCACGCCTAATGATCTTCATTTTGCCGTTTCAAATTCATCAGAGGCGTTGCTATGGAAATTCTTTGTCGACAATGGCTGAGATACAAAGTATCGTAAGTTGCGTAATCGACGCCACTGTTTTTCGATGTATTTCGATTTTAAAAATTTAGCACAAAACGTAACTTCAACCTGCGACACCAACGCTGTGAACTCTGTTCTCGATTAACTTTCTGCACAACGCTTTCTATTCACGCAGTTTAAACGATGAAACGAGTGATTTTTCTAAAGATTCATCGCATTCAGTAAGAATTTTAGTAAGTCAGCCACTGCTCGACTAGAGTCGACTTGATTTGACTCGAGCCCGACCTGTTTTGTTAAATATGCTTGTGTATGCTTTCCCTAAACTTGACTCGTTTAATCATTTATTATTATTATTCATTTTTTTTTTTTTGGATTAAGTATGTTAATTAAATTCATGTTGATCTCTTTTAGAGATGAATAAGATTCGTCGACACTTTACAAGATGCGTCGTAAATGTGTTTCTGCTTTTTAATTTTTTTCTTTTCTTTTTTTTTTTTCAAATACTAAAGAATTTGTTCTACAAAACGTAATAAGAACTTTAAGAATAGCAGATTAAAAATTAGTACCAAATTTTTGCAGTATATCGTTCTTAGTTTGGTATCGAAATTTCGAATTTTGTTAATAAGCCAGTTTGGTTTTTGTCGGAAGCGTTGGTACTTAGGTATCTCGGTTTTTTTTTGCAACTTTTTTTCAAGCTGGGTTCCAGGCTATACTTGGGGCTTGCGAGTTGCTTGTAGAACTGAATGTACGCGACAAATCGGTGTTCATCTTCTCGGACTGTAAGCTGCGTTACAGACTCTAGGAAATCATGTCACCAAATCAAAGCTGTTAAGACACTGCAAAAATCGGCTTAATAAGCAGTTCAATAACATTCCATTACTCTATCAACGTTGTCCTGGTAGCACGCTGGTTCTTAAGCCAGCGAGGGATCAGCTGTGGGTATCTACGCCATTTCTGTAGAAGAGCTAGATTTTTTTTTTTTTTTATAAAACTCGAAAATAGGCTTTGGGTATATATGGGGACTATATTCTATAGTAAACCGATCCTTACCAAATCTCTTGTGTAGACATGTGTTGACATTAGAAGTGCATTTATATAAATTGGATTCAGAATTTCCTTTTTCATTCAAAAACCCTAAAATGGGCGGAAAATTCTTATGGGGCCCATTCTTTTAAATGGGCGTGGTTACTTGGCTTTGACCTTGGATGACATTAAAAATATTTTCACTTAATTTGGAGTGAATACATTAATGCCGCTATGTGTGGCGCGTATAAAACTCATGGAATGATCAAATATGCACCGTTTTGATCGCAAACTTTTGCCATTTAGAAGGCAACCTTATGCCCCCTTATAAACCCTCCCTCCCTATTTGCAAAAACTCAGACAACCAGTTTTCCAAGTCTTTTTAGGGCCAACGTAGTACCACCAAGAGCGTTTTGCATGGCCCGGATAAGATGGTAATCACTTGGTGCCAGGTCCGAATACGGAGGGTGCGATAGAACATCCTATCCGAGCACCCGTAGCTTCTTGGTTCCGCTCATGGTGGAGCACTACACTCTCCTGCTGACTAATTCTGGTCTGACTGATCAAATTAAGCGTCTGGCCATAGTTGAGCAGCTCATAGTGGATGATTCCCATCCAATCCCACCACACACACAGCAAAACCTTCCTGGCCGTCAATCCGGGCTTGGCGATGGTTTGGGTCGGTTCGCCGCGCTTCAACTACGACCTTTTTCGCTGGACGTTATCGTAAGTGATCCACTTTTCATCTCCAGTCACCATCCGTTTTAAAAATGGGTCGAGTTCGTTCCGTTTCAGCAGCGTATCACAAGCGTTTAAGCGATCCAAAAGATTTTGTGGCACCCAAACATCTAGCTTTTTTTGAAATCCCATCTTCTGCAAATGGTTCCAAATGGTTGTATGTCTTATACCTAGTTCCTGGCCAATCGAACGAGTGCTAACATGCCGGTCCACTTGGATGATTTCGACTATTTTATCGGTTTCTCCGACGAGCCTACCGTACAGGATACATCCTTGACATCCACTACACCAGAACGAAATCGAATTGAACCAACGCTGTGCTGTGCGAATCGTTACAGCATCGGGCCCATAAACTTCACAAATTTTTTTCGGCCGCCTTCGTTGGATTTTTACCTCTCAGGTAGTAAAAACGTAAAATATGGCGAATATCTTGCTTGGTGGACTCCATCTTTGGCGCGCTATAACTTGAGACTGAAACATATGATCACAACACAGTCTGGGTGTCCTTGTAGCTCTGGGTGTCCTCTTTAAATCGCCGTACAGTATGACCCGATGCGATTAGTACAACCTAAGATATGTTAAAGAGTCGCCATCTATTGAAAAAATACGACATTACTTATTGAACAACCCAATAGCAGACAGACAGACGACGACATGGCTTAATCGACTCGCCTCATCGAGCTCTCTCCTCACACTATGTGTAACGGGTATACTGAGTGTAGATAAAGAATAGAACACTTATACCGATTATGGTGCAAAAGGTACAGTTTAAGCTGTTAAGTGAAGTTGGTACGTATTACATAAATGAGTAATTTATACGAAATTAATTTTTTTCATTTAAAACTAGCAGCATACAGCATATGTGCATCGGACTATTGAGCTGAGATTAAAAGTTCTTTAAATATTTATTTTTTGAATATAAAAAAAAAAGTTTAATACAAAAAAGAGCAACGTTAATAAATACGCTACATGCGAAATTATGTATTTATATTGTACATTAATATAATATTTTTTTTTCTTTGTTCAAATAAATTTTATAATGCAATAATTGTTTATTAATTACAATTGATCAATTTTTATTTTATTTTATTATTTTATTTATTTTTCTTAATGTAATTTTTAATTTTGTTGTTGTTGTTTTTATTATTTTTCTCATTAAAAGTACTTAGCATGGCTGCCAATTGAAACATTAAGCTTAACCAGAGATTAACGCATTTTGCGTGAGCTTTTTTTCATTCTTTTTTTTTTTTTTTTGATATTGTTGTATTTATTTGTTTTGTATTACAAGCGGAAATAAGAGTAATAAAAAAAAAACATTATAAACAATAAAAATAATAACAAAAAAAAAAAAAACAAGGAAAAACGTTTACCGAAGCTGAAATACCCGTTACACTACACTTGGATGTTCACCAGGTGCTTAGATTAAATTTTACGATGAATTTGATAAAATTTGTATGGAGGCTTTATGTTATATTAGCCCGATCCTCGTGTTCACTTAGGCGGTCATTGGAATAGATTTTACCAAATTTTAATTGAATTCATTCATGAAAAATAAATGTTTTAATACAAAAATTCGAAAATGGGCGTTAAGTTTGCATGGGGGCTATGTCCAAAAATGGGCGTGGCACCTTGATTCTGACATATAAATTGCCTAGCAGCAAGAAAAGCTTATGTTTGAAATTTCATGTCAATATCTAAAAAACATTCTGAGTAAAATGCATCGCCCCAGACAGACAGACGGTCATGGCTAAATCGATTCGTCTCATCGAGCTGATCGATAATATATGCTTTATGGGGTTTCCGATGCCTCCTTTAATGTGTTACGAACTGAATATACCCGTTTACACTATGTGTAAAAAAAAAAAGTTATATATTTTTTTTTTTTTTTTTTTTTTTTTCCAAAAAAACCAAAATGTAAACCCGTTTACACTATTTTGTAGCGTGTTTAAAAATAATACAAAATGACGATGACAAACAACAAACTCGATAATTGCGTGTGGAAACCGCAACAGTCCTGCCGAACCATTTGCTTTAATTTTACGGTGGCACGTTTTTGTTTCTATTTTAAATATTATTTTTAATATTTGGTTTTTATTTATATTTATTTTATTATTATATTTTTTATATTTTTTTATTTATTATTTTTTTTTTTTTGTGTGCTTTAATCAAAATAAATATTCCATAACATAATCATAATCAAAAAACAAATGTAAAAAAAAAGTATCAATTCCATAAAGTTTTGACGACCATTTTAACTGTACGTGACATCTAATTAAATTATTAATAAGCAAAATTTCCAACTTAATTGTTTTACAGGTAAAAGTATCATCAAATATTTTCTTAATTTACTATTTTTTTTTCTTAGTTTTTTTGACTGAGTTCTAGATTCATAAACGTAAAAAGAGTAAGAAATAAATTTTTTTTTTTTTTTTTACCATAACTCTAGTTTTTTGTTAAGAGTTCCCAGCTAATTTTAAGTTTCGCACAGTGTAGTCTGAAGCATAAATATGGTTCCGAAAATTCAAAAGGGCTGTGAACCATTTAAAATTTTCAAATCTGTTAACTTCATAGTCAATCTTCAAAGTCACTTTCGGTGATTTTTTTCACAGTGATTTAAAAAATCACACTGTGACTGAAGCTAGTGACTGGCGATTTTCCTGTTATCGGCTATTTTGTGTTCAGTATTCGCAGATTGTTTTTCGAACTGCGACTTTAACACTTTTTGCAGTCACTGCGATTTTCAAGTCGCAGTCGCTAGTCACACTTTCACTCACTTTCAATTTGTCGCAATAACTTTAAACCATTGCAATTGAGAGAGAGCATTAGTAGTCGACTAGAGTTACTTCAATCGAAATGTCATACATATGTATTTATATAGGCTAACATATATATTAAAGTTTAATATTATTTTTCTTTCAAAGGAAACAACAACAAAATTTCTATAATCAAATTTTTTAAATGCCCTTAACCTGCTTTTCTTATCTTAATTGCAAGCTCAATGCAATAAAAATTTGTAAAAAAAATATATACATATATATTTTTCAAATACCCTATATCCAGAGGAATGTGGTATATTAAGTTAAGGCAAATGTATGCATGTTATAGGCTGAATTATTGAAAGAATTCATAGTATATCAGCCATGTTCCCGCAAACGTAAACGTAAAAATTTTGCGATTTACTTTTTAATCGCAAATTTTTCTTTGATTTTGGTCGTGTCTGTTAAATGAAGATTAAGGCCCCGTTTTCATTAGGCCGCGTTCCGCGTTAGCGTTAAAAACTCGACAAACTCGCGTTAAATCGTATACAAAAAAGATAGGCAGTTAGGTATGGGAAAAAGTCGCGTTAATTTTGAACGCGACTTTCGATAACACGCGTTCTAACCGATTTCACACCGATTTCAAACCGATTTCTCTTATCGGTTCGAATAATTTGCAATAGTTAGTTGCGCATACTTATTAAAACAGCTGACAAAGTAACCGCAAAAAATAAACATTTACATAGAAGCTTCAGCTGCATATATTCAAATGACGGATTACCTTATCATGCTCGTATTGGACAGCAGTTACTAAAGGAAAAACACCTACATCCATTCGTTATATTAAAAATCTGCATTTAAAAAAAAAAAAATTTTTTAACCTGTACAATTTTTTACTACATAACAAACAAAATCAGCTGTTTTAACTCGAACGTTAACGCTAAAATGCAATGAAAACACTGTTCCGCGTTTTTCGATAAATTGTTAACGCGATAACAAAACGCGGCTCAGTGGAAATGTGGCATAAGTCAAAACGAAAACAATTTGCGTTTTGATTAGACCGATAAGTTTTAAATTTGTAACCGATAACAATTAGTCGTATACAGTGAAACACATAACTTTTGCGATTGCCGGAATACAAATAATTGAATGAAATCGTACGAAAATACTAAAACCAACATTGTTGTCTATTCTTGAATTGCCTCAAAAATTGAGTATTGTATCTGCCATTTGAATCCGTATATCTTTCAAATTTGAACCTTAACGCTGTCCAAAATTTTACTCTTGCCATTATCTACTACAATTGTCCCATGTTAACTTATACCAAAAATATTTTAAATTAAGTTCAACTTGATAGTTCCAATAAAATTGTAACAATTTAATGATTTCTTATATGTAAAGTGTATCTCATAGTCGAGCTAATACGCTTGCAGCTTGTACTTTCTTGTTTTATAATATTTATCTTTTTTTTTTTATTTTATTTTTCAAATAATTTGCATTCATATAAAATAGTTTCAATTTATTTTATCATATCTCAACGAGAACATCATCATCAACAATCGTCAACATCATTGTCGTTACTACTTGTCTGTCTGCCTGTCTGTCTGTCTACATGTCTACCAGTCTGTCTGTCGTGTCTGTCTGTCTTGTCTGTCAATCTGTCTGGTTTTGTCTGTACATTAGTTACAAGTGAATCTAAATCTTTTGAATTATTATCGTTATGAAAATGCACTTGTCAGCACTTTAAAGTGATTTCGACGCTGCTGCTTGTTTGTTCGTACGTCCTTAGCACAGCCGTTTTTATCTATCTATCTATCTATACTATATATCTTTCAATCTATCTATATAGTATATATATATATATTTTTCTTCTTATACAACTCAGCGTTAGCAGCGTTCGTTGCATTTCAAGAATCCGTTTAAGTGACTTTGGGGTAGACGACAGTATATATTTTATAGATATACACGTACTCTCCTTATACAACAGCAGCAGCTAAGCTACATTTTGTTTCATTTTGCATTTCGGTAAATTTTGTTTCCTCATTATTTTTATTTTTATATTTTTATTTTTATTTTCCTTGCCAGTCATTCATTCATTCATTCATTCATTCGCGTTGTCAAAATGTCTTCAAGCTGAATACGTTTTGCTTTGATTTAAGCTTCAAAGATACTCTTTCGGTAACGCTTACGCTTTTCTTGCCACGTCGCTTTACATCAAAAAAAAAAAAAAAACGAAAAAAAAATGCACTCAGAATAATTTTGCATCTTAAGTTTTGTGGCGGCGTTTTAGTTGCACAAAATGATGTTAGCTTTTCCGACAGATTTTCATTTTATTTTTTTTATTTTTTGTTGCGCTTATTAAGACTAAAAAGCGAATGAAATGTTACAAATGAATTTCGATTTTTTTTAGAAGCGCGTCCCTTAAATACATAAAAAAAACGAAATATAGTTTTTTTTCAGAAATATTCGTACAGATATTTTTGTGAAAATTGATAAATAAATGTTTAAAGGAAAAAAATGTATCTTTTCGCCATAGAAAATTCTCAGGAAACTTAAAGACTACGGTGGAAACAGTTAGAGTTGGCTTCAGATAATGATTACTAAGGAATTCTTTTTTTTTTTTAACAAAACTTTTTTTGTAGTAAATATTATTAAAATTTAGATCGATAATTTCTAAGTTTTCTGAATTGCTCGAGACTTATGAAAAATTGCATTGGAATGGAATATTATTCATAAAAAAAAAAAAAAATAATAATTATTTGTTGAATTTTTTTTTACGTAACTTTTATAGAACGTATTTTTCCGTTCTACATATACGGCTACAATTTACGCAGCATAATATGTCCTTATGGCACGAAAGCTGTTCGCAGTCTAAATACATTGAATCCTTTCGTTTAATTTTTTACGCTTACATGCCTTGGCTGCTGCTGCTGGCCTGTTTGATACTTTTGGATGTACTAAAAACCGCAATTTTACGATGTTTGAACGTGGTCGTCGTCGTCGTGGTTGAGAGCGTATTTAGCAATTTGTACTAAAAAAACAAAATCAAAAATACGAAGACAATATCTTTCGCCAGTTTGCGTTTGTTCTTACTCAGACAACGTTTTTGCGCTTGCGTCAATTTTTCGAAACATAAAAAGAAATTCACCTCAACTGTAAAATCAGCGCTGATTCTGCAAAATGTTATTAAAATGTCCTTAGAGGTGCGCTTGTCAAAATGTCTGTGAAAAGCCACGTAAAAGAAGTAAATTTGGAAATGGCTTTACAAAAATTTATCAGCATTTTAACAGTATTTAAACTACATTTTAACAGCAATTTAACAGTATACTAACAGTGTTTGAATTAACAGAATTTTTTATTTCATTTAACAGAGTACAAATTAACAGAATCTTTTAGATTTAACAGCGCTAAAAACTTCGTTGCATATCTGTCAAGTAACATTGAAATCCTACAAAGAACTTAGAGAATTAATAGAAGTAACAGAGAAGCCTATATTCCAGAATTTTAACTCTGAAAGGAATTGTTACAGCTTCTTTTTTAAAACACGAAAAAGTTCTTTAAAAAAAAACACAGTAAAATACGAACAAATTAAGATATTGGCAAGAGTCTTTATTACAATTTCGCAATTTTCACGATGAAGTTTAAACCGGATTATAAAGATTACATTTCAAGTCAAATGCGACTTGTTCTTTACTGGCAATATCACGTAAAATTAAGATATGGCAGTCTGTTATTACATTTTCGATTGAAAGATGAAAGTCTAAATCCACGAACTGTAGTCATAGATTACATTCGTACCAAGAATTCAAATGCAACGTTCTAAATACTTTTAGTAAAAATTGTTTTAGTAACAGTAACATTCACAATAAATCTAACAGTTAATGTTAATAAATGGCAGCTGTAACACTTACCATAACAGTGTCAGATTACAACATTTACTTTACTATTAACAGTCACTGTTAGAATTTAAGATGATCACAGTTATAATAACAGCTACTGTAAAGCTAACAGTTCATGTTAATAAAATGTAACTGTAACATTGTCATTAAAAATTTAATAACAGTAAGCTTTACATGCCATCAACAGTCATTTTAACATTAACAGCCACTG
Organism: Leucophenga varia; assembly: GCA_018903435.1. Classification (NCBI taxonomy): domain Eukaryota; kingdom Metazoa; phylum Arthropoda; class Insecta; order Diptera; family Drosophilidae; genus Leucophenga; species Leucophenga varia. The sequence continues at coordinate 78,219 of JAEIFJ010002505.1, read as the reverse complement.
TTAGCATGTGTTACTAAAATTAGTATTTAAAAAAAAAAAATAAATTTAATAAAATTAAATAAAAATTAAATATATAATTAAGCTCAGATAAGCAGCACATTTAAACTTTTAATTATTTACAGCTGCTATTAAACAAATATTCAAAAAAATTTTAACACTTTTATTTCCAAAGTAAAAGTGAAAATTTAACTAAATTCGTTGTCCTTGTGCATCCTTAAATAGTTGGTATGTGAGTGCGTGTGTATGTGTGTGTGTGTAAAAATTTGCGGCATTTTCACTTTGATGCGTGTGGCATGTTAAACGGTGCTTCATGTTTACAAAATAGCTGAAACGACATTGTCAATGCAAAGACATTTGCTTTGATTTGCTATGCTGTAAAAACATTTTCATTTTTCTTTTTCTTCTTCTTCTTCTTCGTGTTGTTTTTGTTGCTGTTGTTGTTTGGTTTGGTTCATCGAGGATTTAACACAGCGAAAATAACTACGCTAACCTCGCGCAACTAACTTTTTTTTTTTTTTTTTGCTGCTTTAGGATTTTTTTTTTTTTTTTTTGTGACACTAAAGCGAAAGTATATTAATTATGACAGAAAGTTTGTAACGATACTCATGAAGATATCGGAGAAGTCCATTTATTGTAAAGTTTTATGAAGAAGCAGTGCTACAAAGCACTAAAAAATTGGCCGAACCGAACAGGTTCAGTTTGGCTCGCGATGCCTTTGAACCGCTAGTATGGTTGACGAATCGGTTTTTTAGTCAGTGTCGAACCACGATTCGGTTCGGTTCAAATGGTTCAAGTAAGGCATATGTTAAAATAAAATTGATTTTCCCCTAAGTTTAAACTTTTTTTTTTAACTGAGATGAACTGACAGCCGGAAAAAGGACCACTTTAAATTTATAGACCATGCTTATATACTATTTTTAATTTTATTACGAGAACTTCGTCATAAACTCAAACAATGACCCCACTCAAGTAAACTTTAGAATATTAAAATACAATATGTAATAAAAAGATCTTCTAAAGAAATGGAGAACCGGTTCGAACCGAACCCATGTTCCCAGAAGCACTGGTTGTGCAAAAACGGTTCGGTTCAAAAACCGGCTTGCTGCAACCCTGGTAAAAAGTTTTCAATTGCAGCTTCTCTTTGCTTTAATTCGTTTAAATTTGTTCAACAGTTCGTTTTAATGTTTACAGTATTATGACTTCGGTTTAAACTTGCTTTTAGAATTGTTTTCTTTTTTTTATTTGTTTGTTTCGTTACTGCTTTTCTCGATGCTTTTTAGTATGCAACTTGTGCTTGTCTAGTCAGCAAAGGCGGCATTGATGTCAATGAAATGGTTGCATGCAACGTGCGTGCCATGCTGCCACGCTTGCCACTGCTGCTTGTTTTTTTTTTTCCTTTCTTTTTTTAACAACTTTATATACTCTACTTCATTAAAAGTATTGTCAGTTGAACTTTTTTTTTTTTTTTTTTTTACAAGTTTTTTTTTTTTTTTTGTGGATTTTTCAAAGATTTATCTTTTCCTTTTTATTTATTTATTTTTTTTTGCTTTCAATATTTAAAATAAATTGAAAATATTTTTGTTAACACATTTTCACATTATACAATACCTTCGTAATCAGAAGCACTATGTTTGGTGTGCTTAGCCGCAATGATTAAGTTGATGTCCTGATACGCTTAGTTGTTGGTTTGGTCGCTTGTTTAGGCGATACCTGAGTTAACTTCTTAGCTGCTTAGGGTGCACATAGCCGGTTACATAAGGGTGCCCATAACCAACAATCAATTTCAATTTTATTTTTTGTACATTTTTCTTTTTTTTTGTGTTTGCAAATACAATTTATAATTTCTATCTTCTTTTCTTCGTTCTAAACATCTTCGTGTTTTGCCTCTTTGTTTATTTTTTTCATTGAAGTCTATATCAATGATATATATGGTAAGGATCGGGCTAATATAACTTTAAGTCTTCATACAAATTTGACCAAAGTTAACGTTTTTCCTTGTTTTTATAGAATTATATAATTATGACTAAAAAAGTAGAAAGAATAAAGCTGTTGATTACTGTCACTGTATTAGTTCATAGTTACTATATTAAGAAGCAGTCACTGTATGAGATAAATTCACTATATAAAGTAACAGTCACTGTTTAAAGTAACAGTTACCTTATATCAAGTAACACTAATTAAATAACAGTATTATTGTATTATGTAACAGCCACTTTATTCAGTAACAGCCACTGTATAACGTTACAGTCACTGTATTATGTAACAGCCACTGTATACTTAGTAACAGTCACTCTATTAAGTAAGAGTCACTGTATTCAGTAACAGTCACTTTATTCAGAAACAGTCAGTGTATAAAAAAACAGTCACTATATATTAAGTAACAGTCACTATATTCAGTAATTGTCACTGTATTCAGAAACAGTCACTGAATAAAGTAACTATCACTGTATATTTAGTAACAGTCACTGTATTAAGTAAAAGTCACTGTTTAGTTAATAACAGGCACTGTTTACTTAGTAAAAGTCACTGTATACTTAGTAACAGTTACTGTATATTAAGTAACAGTCACTCTATTGAGTAACAGTCACTGTTTACTTAGTAACAGTCGCTGTATACTTAGTAACAGCTACTGTATATTAAGTAACAGTCACTCTATTGAGTAACAGTCACTCTATTAAGTAACAGTCACTGTTTACTTAACTAACAGTCACTACGTTTACTTAGTAACAGTCACTGTTTGCTCTAGTAGACAGTCACTGTTTCTTAGTAACAGTCACTGTATATTAAGTAACAGTCACTGTATATTAAGTAACAGTCACTCTATTAAGTAACAGCCACTGTTTACTTAGTAACAGTCACTGTTTACTTAGTAACAGTCACTGTTTGCTTAGTAACAGTCACTGTTTACTTAGTAACAGTCACTGTATATTAAGTAACAGTCACTGTATATTAAGTAACAGTCACTCTATTGAGTAACAGTCACTGTTTTCTTAGTAACAGTCGCTGTATACTTAGTAACAGTCACTGTATATTAAGTAACAGTCACTCTATTAAGTAACAGTCACTGTTTTCTTAGTAACAGTCACTGTTTACTTAGTAACAGTTACTGTATATAAGGTAACAGTCACTCTATTAAGTAACAGTCACTGTTTACTTAGTAACAGTCGCTGTATACTTAGTAACAGTTACTGTATATTAAGTAACAGTCACTCTATTGAGAAACAGTCACTGTTTACTTAGTAAAAGTCACTGTATACTTAGTAACAATTACTGTATATTAAGTAACAGTCACTCTATTAAGTAACAGTCACTGTTTACTTAGTAACAGTCACTGTAAAGTCACTGTATATTAAGTACTCTACAGTCACTCTATTGAGTAACAGTCACTGTTTACTTAGTAACAGTTGCTGTATACTTAGTAAAAGTCACTGTATATTAAGTAACAGTCACTATTTTTAGAAACAGTTACTGAGCAAATGCAATAGAAAAGCTAATTTAATACAATTAACCAACTTGGCCTCATTATACATATCTGTTTTTAAATAGAATATATTTCTATGATCTATTGTGTTAGCACATACATACATATATGTACGTATTTCTTTTATTCTTTAATTTTGTGTTTTTTTTTTTTTTTTGTATTTTGTATTTTGAAAAGTAATCGAATGTTATAATTTCCATTAAACTGATTTCCCATGAGCAATGCAATGTATACAAGTAAATGTGCATTGGCTTACTATAGTATGTGACTATATATGAAGTTGATTGGACTGAATGTGAATGTGAATGCGAATGTTGTATGAGCAAACGAAAGAACGAACGAACGGGTTGAATGAAGTATCTGGTTGTCGGTATGTTATGTAGTAAGTATTTTTTTTTTTTTTTTTTTTTTGTTTTACTACTACTGACGGGCAGCAACTGAGGCAACAAAATGATGTTGGCCAACAAAATGAAAGCAAACATTAGTAAGTATGTATGTGGTTGTTGTTTTTTGTTGTTGTTGTTGTTGATATTCGACTGATTCGACTGAGCTGTGAGCAGCAATTCAAATCGAGTTGAGTCGAGTCCAGTCCAGTTGATTCGAAGCTTTTGACTACATACTCCGCATGCAGTACAAGTACAACGTTGACGACGACGACGACGACTCTGCGGAATAAGTGAAAGAAAATGAAATATAAATTAAATTAAATTCGAAAGAAAAGCAGGCTGCTTTGCGGTAGCGTCTGTGGCAGCAAACAAAATAAATCAGCATATAAATCGAGATACTCTCGTGCGCTGCTGCTATATAAATATATTTAATTTTTTTTTCATATTTTTTATTTATTTTTTTTTTTTTATCTTATTCAGTACGACTGCTCGTTTTATGTCAAACGCAACAGTTGCAGCAGTCGAAAATTTAAATTGGCATCGCAAGTCATATCCTTGGGTCGGGGCATCGCAAATTATCTTTAAAAGAATATTCATAAAATATGTTATTTTTTTAGTTTTCATATAAAATTTTTTTTTTTTTCATAAAAAAAAAAAAAAAAACAAGAAAGAACGCTGAAGTCGAGTATGCTCGACTACAAGATATTCTTTTTAAACTACCATACATCATTGAATTGGATTTTCATAGAAAAACTTAAAAAATCGGGTATATCTTTGATTGGGTTTATACCTAAAATTTTGTTGGGCCTACCCATATTGGTCTATTTCATTGGGACTATCATAGACATAATTTGTACTAAATTCAAATTTTCTAGAATAAAAAAAAAAACGTTTTTTTGAAAAACCCAATATTTTGGGGTAAATTTGTATGGGGGCTATACCTAAAATTTTTGTTGGGTCCCAACCATATTGGGATATTTTATTGGGACTATCATAGACATAATTTTTACTTAATTTGAACTTCCTAGAATAAAAAAACAATGACGTTTTTATGCAAAAACCTAAAATTTTGGGGTACCTTGTATTTGGGGGTACCCTTAAAATGGGTCTAGAGAAAAACCGTTTGTAAGTGCACACTTGACGGCCTAGGAGAGTCTAAGTTTCAATTTTGAAAGCTCTACCTCTTATAGTCTCCGAAATAATCGTTTTCATAACGGCAGACAGCATGACAGACGGACAGACGGACAGACGGACGGACGGACGGACGGACAGACAGACAAAGCTAGTTCGACTCCCTTCCAATGCTGATCAAGAATAAATATACTTTATAGGGTCTTTCTTGCCTCCTTCTGCCTGTTACATACATTCGCACAAACTTAATATACCCTTTACCCTTTGGGTACAGGGTATAAAAATGGAAAAATTATATTGAAATTTTTCTTGAAATCAACGAAAACAAACGTTGAGTGAATTTTTTTATGTTGAAATGCAATATTTTTTTTTTTTTTTATTATTTAAATTTATTAAATTGAAAAATCTTAAAATAAATATTTGAATTGCATTTGAAAAGTGACAAAGTAGAAAATAATTTTATAAAGTTTCTAAATAAAATTGTTTCTATTTGAAATGCAACTCGAAACTCACATTACAAGCCAGAATAGAAACGAATACTGTGATTGACAAAACGAATACAAAGAGTGTTGTGATTGTGGCTTGTAAATAATTTCGAATGTTAGTAGCTTGTATTGAGAAGTGTGGTGAATACAAGCTACTCTACTATTTTGAATGACTCATTAGCTTTTTGTAGCATGCGCTCGACTCATGAGTCAGCTTGACAAATAAATAAATAAGTGTGAATGGTATTCATGAATCAAAAGCGCGGCAATACGAGTTGGCAAAGTACAAAAGGTATTGGAAAAAGTTCGTGCGTTTTTTTTTTTTTATTCCCGCCACACATAGTGTGAAGGTTATTAACAGTTTGTAAGCTACTGATACAGCTGAAGATTCGATACAGATCGGTCTTCTCTCTCGGACAGTCAAGTTGCCAACAAAGCGCTTGAGAAACATGTTACCAAATCTAAGCTAGTAGGGGAATGCAAAAACCTACTCAATTTCATAACGATTCATAACGATATTCCCGGAAACGAGCAAGGTGACAGGCTGGCTAGAAGTGGTTCATAGGGTAAATCCCAAGCAATCGCGGTTCAGATCCCAATGCGTACTATGAGGGGTCACTCACATAAAAAAACGATTCACCTCTATAGGCAATAACAAAATCTGGGAAAATCTGAATAGCTGCTGAAAAGCTAGGCTTATTTGGTCTACAATTAAACTCAAATGTAACACAACACTATTGTCAGACTCCCGTAAAGACCTTGCGGAACTAACTGCCACCATCGCAAGGCACATTGGCCCATCGGGGAACACGCGGCCAGACTAGATATCTCTTTCAACCGAACTTACACAAGTTGTAAAGATAGGACACTCCAGAAACTTTGGAACACCTTCTCTATATGAGTCTGGTTTTTTTTTGGTTGAAGGATGCAAGTTAAAAGGGGGGAAATTAGAATCGCTAAGCGATCTATGCCTCTTATGTCCCTTTAAACTACGGTTCTTCCATAACTGTACTGGTTGGCTCTGATATTTTTTTTTTACTAAAAAAATTTTTTTATTAAATTTGTTCCCCCCTTTTTTTTGGGTTTTTTATAAAGGGGGGCACACAAAAATTTATTTTTTTTTAAGCCCCCTTTAGCGTTTTCCCCATTTATGAAGAAGAAAAATGTAAAATGTTACGAGTTTTCTCTATATTTACGACGATATAACTCCAAAAATTCTTTTCACATATTTTAACTCGCTTCGAGCGATCCGCAGCATCGAATAAAAATTATTAAAACTTTGCATTAAACAAACTTTTTTTCCGTTTAATTAATTTTTTTATATTTTTTTAATTTTAATTTGTTCAAAATTTTTGGTTCTTTATTGTGCAAACTTTTTATTTTTATTTACTTTTATCATTAAATTTTATACCAAAAAAATTGCTATAAATAATCGCAAATTGCAAATATGTTCATTAAAAAAAAAAAAATAATAAAAAAATTTCCAAAAAAAATAAAATTAAAATTGGGGAAAAACAAACAACAAAAAAGCGCAAAACTATTTCATAATAAAATTATTATTTAGTGCAATAAAACGTGTGGAAAAATGTTTTCATTGTTCAAGTGACACTCAATGTAAAATATTTTTCAACAAAATTTTAATAGAAAATACCAATCTACACGTAAAATATATATTTAAGCGAGGAGCTAACATTTTACAAGTGTCGATGTCGATGTATGGACAAACGGACGGACGGACAGAAAAACGCTTTATTTATACAGCTGATCAGCACACACACCGGCGGCTCTATATGGCGGCATGAATGGAGTGGCCATTGACCATTGATATATGAGTGCTTTTGAAAATTATTACATAAGTTTTGTTTCCCAAAAATTAAATTTTAATCATAGGAAAAACATTATAAATATGAATGCAATCTGTGTTATTTTTACGCATATTTTGTTGAATATTAAATAAATATTTATAATTATATTTCTATCTATATAAAATCGTACAGATTCAATTTATATTTGTTTCGAAATTAAAGCTTATTATAAAATTATCTAAAGTATTTTTTTTAGGCTGAATACAGGCTAACTGGGAACACTCTTTGAAAATTTCTAAATGAACAAAAAATCATATTCTTTTAGTTTTTTTTTTTTTACAACGTTTAAAATTTTGTTTAATCAAAACTTTTTTTTTTTTGATTTTTTTTAGTACATTTAAAATTTGGCGTATCTAAACATTTATTTCGAAATTGTGCGGTTTATCTTTCTTTTCTAGTGCCTTTTTTTTGAAACTGGATATTGGATTCTTTTTTTTTTTTTTTTTTTTTTTTTTTTTTTGGTTCTGGTATTTTTTTGTACTACGCCTTTTAGTGCTACGCCTTCTTGCCTTACGCTGAATAAGAATATTGCGCCCTAATTTGCTTTGTTGCCTTTCGTTGATTTTGATTTCTGTTAGTCTGCATTTGGATTTTATTTACTGATTGTGAGCTTGTGAAGTTGATCTCAATGTGATTGATTGAAGTGACAGATTCTGAAGAGTGGTGCACCATACTTTATCGAATTTGTTTTGTTTATTATATACATTCTAAGATCCAAAGATATTCAAATTCAATAAAGTAATTCAAGAGTACAATTCTCATTTAAGACTTACCTGATTACTTTATGCTTAATCTAATTTGAATTGTTATTTTCTGCTTATTTGCATAAATGTGATCAATCGGTGAAAAAAACTGTAATAAAAAGTTTTGCGATATATTTGAATGTTTTTACTTATTCAAATTTATTTCTTGCAAGTAAATTCGAAATGTGAGTTGAATGAGTATTCTGCGGGTCCCGAAATTTTTTTCGGTATTGGGCGGTATCAGGAAGCTTTAAAAATTTGCGGCAATTTTCAGAATATCTCGACTATTCCGAAATTCCCGCAAGTCCTGAAAATTTTTAACTGACTAAAAAATTCTTGAGGAATTCGGGCATAAATAAAAAAAACTTCAGAATGGGCAGAATCAGAAAATCAATTATTTTTTTCGGGACAGGTGGAATCGGAACATAATTCTTATTCCGTGCCCATCTCTAAGGAAGATCATCACTGAAACGAATGCAGCCCCTTGATTGATAAATAGAGCGGAACGAATGGATTGAATGAAGCTGCTGCTGCATTCATTGGATTTTATTTCGAAAAACAAAATATTTTTTTATCTGAAAAAAGACTTGATTGATTGGCTTATAAAATTACTCATGAACTGTGAACATAAAATGGGCAATGCGTTTCCGTGGAGTTTTTCTAAAGTTGTGCGGCTGGAAAATGGCCGGAGGGATTTTACTTTTATAATTTCAATCTTCAAATTGCACTGAATAATTTGAAATAGACGAACATGCAGTGTAAAAGAGACAAATTTTGATATTGACTACTCTCGTTAAACTGATTTAGAAACTATATAAGAATTGGCATTTCGTGAAAGTATAAACGATCTCCGTGTGGTGGCAGCGTAACCAGTTGCCGTAGTGAGTTGCCGGATGTCGTCCTTATTCTTCGGAGGTTGTGCTTACTCGTCATATGCCGCAGTTTCCAATGGAATTTGTTATTTACGGCAACGTCAGATCACACATCAATCATCACGTCACAGTTTTTGAGACTACACGATACATCAGCCTCCGTCTTGTGCCTCCGTCTTGCGCCTCCGACTCATCACTGTTCCCAAGAGTGAAAATACGACCAAAAAACATCGGAGCAACGATAGAGAAATGTTTAAAAGGAACGCGTTGAGCTATCCGACTGAAACCGACTATCAGAACCGCTTTAGAATGTTGTAGCCGGGGACAACGCGTGTTCCAATCGAATGGCAAATGCTTACAAGAATGTCTTAAGCCGGATGTCGAAGCCTAATGCAAACTTTAGAAATGCAAGTCGGATTATTTTCGTAAATAATTTTTCCTCCGGTGTAATAAGCAAACCCCCCAAAAAACGAAAGATTGCCCCATATATATATTAGATGAGAAATAAATTGACCACTTACCACTTTTTGCTTATTCTCAAATATTTCTACTTAAAATTTTCACTTTATTTCTTAAAAGAGCTCTTACCAAAAACAAAAAAAACTTTGATACACTGAAAATTTCTGTATTACTTGACAGACACCTCAATATTTGATTGGAAAAATATGCTTACTTTGTTTTGACTAAATTAGAACTGTTGTATGTTCTTAAATATAATGTAAAGACACGTATTCAAGATTTTTGGCATTCGATTCGCATTGGAGCAATGTTTTATGTATAAATATCTAGAAAAAACTAGCGAGTGTTGAAACCAATTTAAACAGAAGTTTCAGGGAAATCTCTACCAACCAAATTCCAACTCAATTTCAACCAAATAAGATTTAAATTTGTCACTCAAATCTCTTTGGGTTGGTTTTAAATCTCTCAAGCTTTTTTTTTTGTAAAATACACCTTTAACAAAAAATTAGAATTAATAGTAGAATATTTACTACTTGAATACGTGTCTTTACATTATACATGATACAATTACACCAGGTAATATAAAGAGAAATTTTTTCTCTCAGCTTTCGTCGATTGCTTAGTCGCGCTGCGTTCGTCGAAGCGAAAAAGAAACATTACCAGAGGAAAACAAAAAAATATTCTGTCTTCTTTACACTTGCAAAACTACATACGAAACTGAGTATATAGAGAAAATCTGCCAACTCTTTCTTACTCATACGTTTCACAATATCGTCGATGCAGACCGCTTGCTACTACCTTTAGTAATTTTATCATGAAATTATATTTAACAAAGTAAGCATATTTTTCCAATCAAATATTGAGGTGTCTGTCAAGTAATACAGAAATTTTCAGTGTATCAAAGTTTTTTGTTGTGTTAAGAGCTCTTTTAAGAAATAAAGTGAAAATTTTAAGTAGAAATATTTGAGAATAAGCAAAAAGTGGTAAGTGGTTAATTTATTTCTCATCTAATATATATATGGGGCAATCTTTCGTTTTTTTTTTGGGTTTGCTTATTACACCGGAGGGAAAAAATTATTTACGAAAATAATCCGACTTGCATTTCTAAAGTTTGCATTAGGCTTCGACATCCGGCTTAAGACATTCTTGTAAGCATTTGCCATTCGATTGGAACACGCGTTGTCCCCGGCTACAACATTCTAAAGCGGTTCTGATAGTCGGTTTCAGTCGGATAGCTCAACGCGTTCCTTTTAAACATTTCTCTATCGTTGCTCCGATGTTTTTTGGTCGTATTTTCACTCTTGGGAACAGTGATGAGTCGGAGGCGCAAGACGGAGGCACAAGACGGAGGCTGATGTATCGTGTAGTCTCAAAAACTGTGACGTGATGATTGATGTGTGATCTGACGTTGCCGTAAATAACAAATTCCATTGGAAACTGCGGCATATGACGAGTAAGCACAACCTCCGAAGAATAAGGACGACATCCGGCAACTCACTACGGCAACTGGTTACGCTGCCACCACACGGAGATCGTTTATACTTTCACGAAATGCCAATTCTTATATAGTTTCTAAATCAGTTTAACGAGAGTAGTCAATATCAAAATTTGTCTCTTTTACACTGCATGTTCGTCTATTTCAAATTATTCAGTGCAATTTGAAGATTGAAATTATAAAAGTAAAATCCCTCCGGCCATTTTCCAGCCGCACAACTTTAGAAAAACTCCACGGAAACGCATTGCCCATTATTGTTCACAGTTCATGAGTAATTTTATAAGCCAATCAATCATTTTAGATAAATTTTGTTTTTCAGATAAAAAAATACATTTATTTTAGCGTTTTTCCAAAAAAACAATGAATGCAGCAGCAGCTTCATTCAATCCATTCGTTCCGCTCTATTTATCAATCAAGGGCTGCATTCGTTTCAGTGATGATCTTCCTTTTAGAGATGGGCACGGAATAAGAATTATGTTCCGATTCCACCTGTCCCGAAAAAAATAATTGATTTTCTGATTCTGCCCATTCTGAAGTTTTTTTTATTTATGCCCGAATTCCTCAAGAATTTTTTAGTCAGTTAAAAATTTTCAGGACTTGCGGGAATTTCGGAATAGTCGAGATATTCTGAAAATTGCCGCAAATTTTTAAAGCTTCCTGATACCGCCCAATACCGAAAAATTTCCGGGACCCGCAGAATACTCATTCAACTCACATTTCGAATTTACTTGCAAGAAATAAATTTGAATAAGTAAAAACATTCAAATATATCGCAAAACTTTTTATTACAGTTTTTTTTCACCGATTGATCACATTTATGCAAATAAGCAGAAAAAAACAATTCAAATTAGATTAAGCATAAAGTAATCAGGTAAGTCTTAAATGAGAATTGTACTCTTGAATTACTTTATTGAATTTGAATATCTTTGGATCTTAGAATGTATATAATAAACAAAACAAATTCGATAAAGTATGGTGCACCACTCTTCAGAATCTGTCACTTCAATCAATCACATTGAGATCAACTTCACAAGCTCACAATCAGTAAATAAAATCCAAATGCAGACTAACAGAAATCAAAATCAACGAAAGGCAACAAAGCAAATTAGGGCGCAATATTCTTATTCAGCGTAAGGCAAGAAGGCGTAGCACTAAAAAGGCGTAGTACAAAAAAATACCAGAACCAAAAAAAAAAAAAATACAAAAAAAAAAAAATTACTCCAATATCCAGTTTCAAAGAAAGGCACAAGAAAAGAAAGATAAACCTTACAATTTCGAAATAAATGTTTAGATACACAAAATTTTAAATGTACTAATAAATCAAAAAAAAAAAAAAAAAAAATTAGATTAAACAAAATTTTAAACGTTGTAAAAAAAAAAAAAAACTAAAAGAATATTATTTTTTGTTCATTTAGAAATTTTCAAAGAGTGTTCCCAGTTAGCCTGTGTTCAGCCTAAATTTGGTGTTAACGCGGTTTATCGAAAATTGACCATACCTAACTGCCTACACTTTTTGTGCATGATTTAACGCAAGTTTGTCGAGTTTTTAACGCGAACGCGTGTCAGTGGAAATGTACTATTACAAACCAATCGAAGGCAGTTTTACTAGAGTTTTGCCTGACACCACTGAAAATGATTTGAATGAAACTGCGCTGATTATAATAATTTGTGTTTGAAATGAGTCAATGAAGCACCAATATTTGTGCTGACACTCCTCTTTTTTTTTTTTAATATTATTTGTATAAACTAAATGTACGCAATATGAATAATAAAAAATAAGAAAACGATAAATAAATAAATAAAAACCAATAAATGACGAAATCAACTAATCGGAATTTAACGACTTGTAAATGCGCTAAAATGGAGGACTGAGGGGAATACACCAAAATTATTCAATAAATGGAATAGAAGCGTGCGATACTCGTGAACGGCCAATTGGTGCATGAGTGTGACAGGTGTTAAGTAAGCATTAGTTTGTATAGAACTAAGTAGCAGACGACCGCATTGCTAAGTTATTTTTTTTTACTAGTGTCCTTATTTTTGTTGTTGCTGTTGTTGTACTCGATGTCCTTTATAGTTGGAACTTGCCTATTTTATTTTTCAACAAATTATTGCATTGCGTGCGTATGAAGCCAGGCTGACTGCCCGGCCTGCCAGCCTGGCTGTAAATGAAACTAAGACAAATAAATAAAGGCGGCATACAAACAAAAGAAACAAACGAAACGAAATAAAGTGAAGAAGGAAGGGAACGAACGGAATGAAGAACGATTAGTTGCATATTTAGACAAACGATTGCGGAGGGTACACGTTGGGTGATCATCATAATCAACAAAATGAAAAAAATTGTAATACCGAACGAACCGAACCGAACCGCGCGTGTACAAAGTGAAAAGCACAACCGGATGATCCGGTGTGCGGCCATATTAGTAAGTGAATAGTTTTTATTTGTAACGGAAATGTGAAAATTATTTCAAGTGCTCGTTTTTTTCCTTCTGTTTTTTTGTTTGTTATGCATTCACAGCAGACGCCACTGTTGATGAGTGCACCCCCCTTGCTATGCTTTATTTTGTTGTTGTTTTTTTTATTATTATAAACGTCTTGCAACTCATGCCTGCCTCATGGCGCTTTTTTGCATTTACAACACATTTCCGCAAGTGGCGCACAAAACTTTTGCATTCCTTTGCAGGCTGACTAGCTGCCTGCCTGGTTGGTTGGTTGGTTGGTTGGCAGGAAGGCAGTCAGCCAGGCCAAACAACACAAATGACGATGACTATGACACGGCAGCCAGGCGGCAGTCTTATGCAGAAGTAAGAGTGACAAATACAAAAAAAGAAGCAACAGCAGAAGTAGGGAAGCAATAAAAAAATATAAAAAAAAAAGATACAAATAGAAAGAATGAGAGTGTATGTGTGTGTGTGAGTGCAGCACAAGAAAAACTTCAAGTCTTAAGTAGTTTTCAAGTCGCAATCGTAATTATGCCAAAAGCACGTTTGACCTCAACACATTACGTAGTAATGGCGAATGGTAATGGCGCCGGAACGGTACGGTACGGTATGTTATGGAATGGAATGAAAAAGACCGAAATATGTATATGCGGAACGGGAATAATAGTAAACGTGGCACTGCGCTGCGCTGCGCGCTATGCTGCCTTGTCTTGTTACGACACGTACGTAGGTTTCTTTTTTTTTTTTTCTTTTTCTTCTGGCACACGCTTCATCTATGTATGATGTTGATCCCCCTGTTTACTTGCCATGGATATACTTACTCCTCGTATTGTATGTGGTGGTATGTGGAGTAAAGCGGCGTCATTGCAATGTTAATTTTACGCACGGCAAAGCGGCTATAAACGACAAATGAAGCAACCTGCCTGCATGCAGCCATGCATATGTATGTATTTATGTAAATACTTATGTGTATCATTTGTATACGGACGGACGGATGGATGGACGGACAGACAGACTTTTGACATGTTGGTCATTAGACATTGCTTGCGAGCTTTTTATAGACTTAGCTTGGCTAATGAAAACAATTTTTTTTTTGTAGCTGTAATAAAGAAAGCATAACTTAAAATGTAAATATGTGCATTAACATTTTTTTTTTTTTTTGGAACTAATAAAAAAAATAAAAAAAATAAAAAAATGAGTACCATTTATACACTTTAAGTCGAAAATCATTAGTAGAAAAGATTGCAAGTGAAAAGTGACACAGCTTCATGCAAAACGACGGCAGCAAATACGTTTTGATATACAAAAATGCCACTTGTTCATAATCAAAAAAATAAATAAATAAATAAATAAATAAATAAAAAAATAAAATAAGTAAATAAACAAAATATAATCAAATATAAATAAAAAATAATAAAAAAAATTTTAAATAAATAAAAATAAATGGTAAAAAAAAAATAAAAAATATATATGATAAATAAAAAAATAATAATTATAATTAAATATAAATACATAAATAAAAAAAATAATAAAAAAAAAACAATTTAATTAAATAAATACAAAAAAATGATTAAAAAAAAAAAAAAAAATAAATATGATAAATAAAAAAAAATAATAAAATAAAAAAAAAAAAATACATAAATATAAAAAAAAATAAAAAATATAAAGAAATAAATAAATAAAAAAAATAAAAAATTAAAAAAAAAAAATAAATAAATAAAAATAAATATAAGTTAGAACAAAAAAAAAAAAATAAAAAAATAAAAAAAAAAAATAAGTAAAAGTAAATAAACAAATACAATAAAATTAAATGAAAAAAAAAAAATAAATAAATAAAATAAAAACAAAATGAATACAAATTAATAAAAAAATACAAATAAATAATAGTGAATAAAAATAAATTAATATTAATAAAATTTACTACTTAAAATTTACTTAAAATTAACAAAAATAAATATAAATAAAAATAATAAATAAAAAAATAAATAAATAAATAAAAATAAATAAAAATAAACAAAAATAAATACAAATTAATAAAGAAAATATAAACAAATGGAAATAATAAAATACAAAAATAAAAAAAAATATTTAAATAAAAAATCAATGCATAAAAAATATATACAATGCAAGGTTATGTTAAGCGCTCTTGCTCTCTCAACGCGTTGCGTACCAACGTTAGTTGTATTTCATTGTGACGAAAATAAACAAAAACAAAAAAAAAAAAAAAAAATACACAAATCTTCTATCTCATTCACACTTGGAAAACGGAGTAAAAATAAAAAATAAACTATCTCTCTCTTTTACACTCGGTTCGCATGGTACCATCGCTTCGCTTGACACCTCCTTTATAATACATACCACCATGGGCGTAACTTTCGAATGCTTGTATTTCACTAACAACAACATGAAACGAGAATTTTATAAAAGTGTTAATGAAAAAGTAATCGTTAAAATGTTCCGATTTACTTATTAAATCGTAAACATTTTGGTGCTCCGGCATTATCAAATCGTAAAATATTTCTGATTTCAAACCGATAACCTTTTAATGTGTAACCGATAGCAGTTTTTGTCATATAAAATACATAGAAACATTTTGGAAACGAAACATAACTTTTGCGATTTTTTAAAATTTTTTGCTATAGCATTGCTTTTAAAATCTTTATTATGCTTGTTATGGTTTGGCTTGGTCCACTTTGTAGTCTTCAAAACGGACAAATTGAAGCAATTTTTACTGAAAAAAAAAATGAAGATATATACTTTATAGGATTTACCATGTCTCTTTCTGGATTTTACTCTTTGGGTACAGAGTATAAAAATCTAACTTAGATTGGACGAAGCAACGAAACTTGTTTCAGAACTTTCATATTAGTTTGTAGCGCAGTCGTAGACCCTATTAAAAATATATATCAACGATTCAGCCATGTCCAGCAGTCTCTCTGTCAGTCTTTTTTTAGTTTCATTCGCTTAGTTTTGAAAATATTGACCTGATGATCATACGAAAATTATTTGAAGTTTTATGTGACAAGTATTTAAGACTAGTGATGCCAAATTAGCTTTTCTCCCTCTCTCTCACTCTCTTTCACTCTCTCACATTATGCATGACAACATTGATGGTGAACTATGAGCTCTATTTCTTCTGTCATTTTCCACTGGGATCCAAGTCAGAGTAGCTCGTAGCCGAACCTTAACAAATTTCAGCGTAATTAATTTTTTTCCTTTCCTTTGACTTTGACCAGACCCCGTGGGTGTTAAACGTTTACCACAAGCGGCATGTAGTGTGCAGTATAATATTATGGAAATAAATTTGACATAACACGATAAGAATTTATTACGAAAAAATAATTAGGCAGGAACTTACAACATGAGTCGTAATAATATAAAAAGTTGAGGTAAAGTTTAAAAATAAAAAAAAAATTTAATACGATTTTTTTTTTGTTTTTTTTTTTAAACATGAGCGTCTGATCCCATTAACTTTCTCAATAAACTTTCCTTAAGACTTTTCTGGCACTAATTATTTATTTCCTTCTTTTTTTTTTGTTTGCATTCGCTTCTACCTAGAAGCAGTTTGGTTGTCGAAAATGTGAAAAGCGCACTCAAAATTGATAGAAATTTTTAATGTAAATGCAGCACGATAAAATTGCACTGAATAACGACTTTGATGAATGCTTAACACGAAAGACAGAGGCAGGCAGCGGATAGACAGAGAAAGAGAGAGTGCAACAGGAATTCAACGAAATATTTAAATATCTTTGCCAGAGTAGATCTTCGAAAAAAACTGGAAAAAAAAGATACACAGATTTTGTAAATCGACTCAAACGATTTTCATCGTCAGCATATTGCGTAATGTTGGGTAGATTAGATTGTTTTTTTTTTTTTAATATATATTTTATTAATTTGAATTTTTATCGATTTATCGATAATTTTTACAGCACTTAAATAATCGATAATTGTCATATTGATATCGTTATTGTACCAGCGCTATTTTTGAATATTTTAACTGCAATTCGAATATGTTTCTTAGTAAATCGATAAAAAAAAAAAAAAAATGCTTCCAACTTTCTAAGACAACCAATGAATATATTTTGTGGTAGTTACAATTCAAGTTGAAACTTGTCAACCACCACCCACACACACACACATACAGCAATAAAATTTGTCTCATGCAAATTTTCTTGCCTGTTGCCTGCCTGCCTGCTTGTCGGTTGTTTTTTTTTTTTTTTTTTTGTGGGTTTTGGTTTCAAAGGTGGCTATTAAGTTTTCGAAAAGTTGCAGCAGTCGTCGTCGTCGTCTCAACTTAAGTTGAAGCAGCGCAAGAGTTTTTGCATGCCCAGACTGCAGGCGGCAAACTGCAGCCACCTACGAAATACACCAAAAAAAAAAAAAAAGAACGAGCCAAGTATACACCTGTGTCGTGCAGCAGGTATGTGCTTCTTAAAGGTTCTGTGGCGTAGGATGGAGCAGGAGAACGCCGCAATTTAACTTAAAGGTTTGATTGGATATGTGTGTTTTGTTGGGTTCGCGGTGATGGTGACGGTGACGGAGACGGTGGCTTCAATTGAGTCGCGTAGCTTTGCTGTAATTGATAAAATAAATTGGCAGCACATTGGCAGCAGGCGGAAGTAAAAACGGGCGCACACGAGTATGTTGCAACATAAAAGTTCGTTGTACCTGTCTCAATAAACGGCAATGGCGTTAGTTTGTGGCATTCAGCTGCTGCCAATGAGTGAGTGCATTAATGACAAAGTTTAAACAATATACTACTGCTACTACCTCCTACCTATCCCATTTACAATGCAGGGCTACATATTGGATTCTTGAGCAAATTATAATTTTTTTTCGTAAATATTTTGCATAAAATTATTGGTTTATTAATTTTAAGAAAATGTTTGGGAACAATGAAAAATTATTTGTTACGGAGACTATTCCATGTACCCTAACGCTTAGTGAATCTTTTTGATTTGATTGGTTTCCTAAGCAAGAGTTTTCCAAATTTTCTCAAGCTCTTCAAAAATTCGACAGAGTAACTTAGCCATTTCTTCAGGGTTGGAAACTATGGAAAATAGAAAAGCTAGATAACTCGTAACCCAGAATTACTTTGTTCGTTTTTTGTGCACGTTTAAGCGTAGAAATCCTTTACTTTCAGTTGAGATGCACAGTTTTGAATCATCACCTCCATTTTGAAACTTCAAATAACCAATAAAATTGCATGGAATTTTTAGACCATTTCAGTCATCAGAACACTTTGAACACAAAATGTCCAAAATGAGTTAGCTGGTTTTTTACTTTTTAATATTAAAGTTTCAGTGTAGTACCCCTTTTCGAAAAAAAAAAAAAATAAAAATGTTTTTCTTTGCGCTTTTGATATATTGTTTTTCTAATTTTCTTAACTTTTTGCTCTATTCTACTTGTGCAGTGTTACATGAAAGAACTTTTTACAATAGTTTTAAATAAGAACATTTGCTGTTTGTCGCCATCAAGAAAACATGTGTGTGTGTGTGTGTGTGTATGTGTATCTTTATATTTTTCATATTACCTTTGTTTTGTTGCAGATACTTTTGCCGTTGTTGTTGTTGTTACTTAGTATCTTTTTGTTTTCGATTTATTCAACTTGTGTGCTTTGTCAGCTGCTTTTGATATTGTCGGCATGGGTAGCATCAAAGAGTTGTTATGAACACCACTGACACCAAGTCGATTGTTAAATCCTTAGGCTGAAAAAGGAACCTAAAGCACTCCGTAGTAAAATTTCTTCATAAAGCAGCAAGAAGCGCATATTATTTTTTCTATTTCTTGCGTTTCTTGTACTGTTTCGCTTAGATTTCTTATTTCGCCAGTAGTGGAAATGCACTTTTAATGCACTTCAAAATAAAATACTATCAACGAATACATTTATGGGCTTTCTAAAACTTGCCTACGCTTATGGTGTTGCAGTTTCTATATATTTATATAAAATATTTTTCTATGTCCGCTATGTACGTTGCAACCATCCAAACGATGAGTCCCAAACCGGTATCATTTTAAAGGTAACAGAGCAAATATAATTATACGAGTAAACCACTAAAATGACGCATTAGGCTCATTCAGCTCATTCATTAAGTCGATTTTCTAATAAGAGTTACAGTGATCCCATCTCGACCATGGGTCCTACTAAACATGGGTTGATATTAGAAGTGTTTTTAACGTATTTGACACAAACCGCGTCATAAGTAAATCATTTTTCTTATAAAAACTCAAAAATTGGCGGTAGATATGTGTGTGGGCTTTATGCTATAATGGACCCACCTCAAGAATACTTTAAAGGGTCTCCGATGCATCCTTTCATGCGTTACAAGCATTTTGAATAACTAAATATACCCTTACACACAATGTGTGATGTGTACAAAAGCAGTTGATTGCTCAAAATATGATGGGGCACGCTGCAATAACGAAAAAAAAATGGTATTTTTAGTATGTTTTGTGTTAAGTTGCGCTGAAATCAAAAGGAACAAATTGTGAAAAATGCCATGATGGACATATCTCCGATCTAATGATCTATTTCGTCTGGGTTTCATCAGAGCTGGAATATTGAATTTGAACAATAAAAAAAGCTTGTTACGTTCGATGACGCGTAAAAAATTTGCATCAAGAGAGCTTGGTAGACTGAGACTTTTTCTGAATTCCCTGACACCCCTGATAGCAGTAAATTCATGTCGCAATAGGAGCTGCTTTAAATTTTTAACTAGAACCTATTCACTGTCTTTTTGTTTCCCATTTCCATTTCCATTCTCTTTTTCATTATTCTTTTTCAAGTTACACACTTTAAAAATAATTCTTTTAACGTTTTTATAAACATTTTTCCCAAACTAATTACGAAAGTAGGTACTACCTACATGCTTTGTTGTTGTTGTTGTTGTTTTTGCTTTTGTTATATCTACTAATACAGGTGTATGTGTGTGTGTATACGATTTGTTGTTGTTGTGAGGAGCAGCAGCAGCAGCAATATTACAAAAGGAAGAAGAGTGTATGTTGTAGTATGAAGTTCAACTGCTTGAGGGATTTTTGTAAAGTTTTATGCGACATTGTTTCGTTGGGTTTTATTGAAGTGTTGCAGGCGTTTTTCGAAGTCCTTTGCTCCTAGTTCTCCTTCTTCCTGCTGCTACCTGTAATCGGCTTAGAGGCGAAACCTTTTGTCATTATAAAAGGATTTCAAGCTTGACAAAATTTCCATTTGTTGCGATTTGTTGCAAACCTGACTGCCTGCCAGCCTGCCAGCCTGCCAGCCTGCCTGCCTGCCTGTTCTGTTCGATCGTTCTGTCTTAAGTTGTTTTGTCTGTCTGTCCGTCTGTCTGCTATTGTATTTTTACTCGTTCAACTTTTTAGTTACTTCAATCGGGCACTGAATTTTCATGCTTTATACACCTTAAAAACCAAAACTTACACACTTACACACTCACACATATGCACATCTGATTGAGCACAAACACAGAGCAAAGGTAAAAGCATAAAAGGCAAACAGTTTTGAGAATTAGAAGGCGACAAGGACGACGACGGTGAAAAAAGCAGCCAATAAAAAACAAAAAATGTAAGCTAAGAAAATTGTTGGTTGTCTTTGATTTTACTAAGGAAATTAAGATTCAAAACCCGATACACGCTGTTCATTCGACCAATTATAAAAGATACTCGTCGTCATTGCTTTGCTTTGCTTTTAAGTTTTGTCATTTGTCGAAAAGGAATGGGTTTGGATTTCTTTCACAACATTATTTTCATTATTTTCTAAGAAAATTGCTTTGAGCAAACGAGCAAGCGAATATACGAGTACAAGCATTTCATAGATAAATTGCCAATCGAAATAGATAAAATAACACTGTGTAAATAGTCATGAGCATAGATAGGCCACGTCTGGCCAGACAAGACAAGACAAGACAACCCAACACTGCTTTGGTGGTGGACAATTTGAAAAATGTTGGCTATAAGACAACAATTGTTGGCTTAGACAATAAGAATGACAGCAAAATGTCGCCGTCGTCACCACCGCATGTACATATAGCATCAAACAAGTGACGACCAAATATTGCACATAGATCGAACGTTGGAGATACTCGTAGGATGCACAGAGAGAAAAATGCTGTTGCTAAAATAAGCATATACGAAATCAAGCACGATGGCTACTATCGCTTCTACATAGTATTAAGCACATTGTGCTTGTTTTGAGCACAATCGTGCTTAATTTTTGTTTTGCAAAATGACAGAGCATAATTGTGAATAACATAAACTACGCTCTCAGAAATTTTTAATCTGTCCGTTTTTTTATTAAAAAAAGTTACGCTTGATATAAGAACGAAAGTCCTTGATTTAAGCACAATGTGCTTGTTTTTCTTTTCTCTGTGTAAGCGTATTTTTCTTACCTGTCTGACGTGCCTTCATAAAAATGCATTTCGCTTTGTGCTTGTGTGCGTGTGTTTGTGCGTTAGTGTATGTGTATGCACAGTGGTGTGTTGCATACAAGTAAATTTTATATTTAATTCATTTAGATCTAAACACCTTTTACATAATGGGTGCATGTATTAGTCTCTTTTTTCGTAATTTTCTGCTTATATGCGAAAATTTGGTTAGAAAAGGATTATTCAAAATATAGTCAATAGCCAGTTACGACTTATTTTGCTCTTTTCGGCCAATTTACGGATATCAGTTGGGAAAAATATCTCATCTTTTGAGGCAATCCAGTAATCGGCTGATTTTTTTTTTGTAATCTGTTGCTCATCCGTATGGTTATTCTCGTAGATGTTATTAGCTCGATGATTCTTATAGTCGACACACCGCAACAAACTGTAACTTTTTGATCGTTGAGAGGCGCCTCAAACATTTCGTGAGGGTTTTATTTGGACCAGAAGAGCTCGTTTATAAAACTGGCTGTATCCCAAAAAATATTAGAGTTATCACGAATGAGCATAGGTGAACTCAAAATGGCGCATCCTGTAAATTATTTATTTTACAACGTACCGGAGAGGTCAAAGGGTAAATTAACACTGTAATATCAATCCATGTTTAGGAAAAGACCCATGGTCTTGAAGGTAGGAGTACTATAGCATGTAGCCCCCACACAAATCTACGCCAATTTTAAAGTTTTTAAAAAATGATTTATTTATCAAGCGATTTGTGCAAATTCGGCGTTTGTTTATATAGGGACCGATGGTTGAGGAGGGTCCACTATAGCATAGAGTCCTTATACAAATCGATCGCCATCGTTAAAACACGTCTAATATCAAACCATATTTTTAGAGAAGGATCCATGGTTAAGGTGGGACCACTATAACAAATAATCCTTATAAAAAGTACCTCTAAATTTTTTTGGTTCCAATGTTTTGTTTTTTTCAATAACTTTTATTAGTTTTACCACGGTTACCTCTATATTGTATAAATATTTCAAAAATATATATCTTATAGACATAAATAGACGACGACATCACGTTCAACAAAATCAACACACAAAAACCAAAATCAAACGGAAATCGCTTGCATTGTGCATTATGACTGTACTTTTGTTGTTGTTGTTTTTGTCATCATTTTTTGCTGGTTTTCAAATTTTGCATATCGCTGTTCATATCTGTCGTTATATTCAATGTCTTCTTCTTCTTTTACGTCTTCTGCTTCTTCTTCATTGGATTATTTTTTGTTTTTTTTTTTTTTTATTCATACAGCACATTTAATCATTCATTCATTCATTTATTTAATATGGTCTTACCTTCTTCCATTTTTTTCAAAAAAAAAAAAAAATAGAAAACCTCCTTAAACCTCTAAAAACTACCATTCACTTGGTTGTGGTTTTTATTTTACTTTAGAGCTTGAGCTTGAGTTTTATTGTAGATGATACCTACTATATTGAAGATTGGTATACTACAGGTATGTACTTGTATTGTTTCGTTATGTTTCGTTTCATTTCGTTTTGGTAACCCAATGTATCGACCATTGATTCAGTTTACTTATACATATAGCTTCGGTTTAGTTCGGTTCGGTTAGGTTTCGTTTTGTTTTGTTTTGTTTTGTTTTGTTCCGTTTCGATGAGATGAGATGCGATTCTTCGTTGTCGTCGTCGTCGTCGTCATTGTACTCGTACTCATACTAATTCTCATCATTATTATTGCCGTTGTTGTTGTTGTTGTGTGGCTTTAGTCCTTTATCTTGTTTCTAACTCATTGGATCGCAAAAACGGTCGTGTTCACCTTAATTGGGGTAAACATAAGTTCTGATTGCTGTGATGTCTGTAGCTATGCCTGTGCGATATGTTAGCCTATCTTTCTTTCTTTCTTTCTTTCTCATTTGCAAAACTGTTGTATTAAGTATTTTCTTGATTCACGTGCCTTTGTATGTTTGTGTGTGTATAACATGAAAGGGTTTAGACAAAACAGCCTACTTTTTTTTTTTTTTTGAGGTCTTTTCCTGCTGCTTATTCCACATCTAGTGGCTACTTGATGTTTTTCCAATACGACTCACTCTGACTTGACTGGCTTTGTCGCTTAAAACGATGAAATATTTTTTGTTGTATTGAGTCAAACCATATCGTGGCATACACCATTCCAAGTCTGCTTAACATATCCCAATTAGAAAAAAAAAAAAAAAAAAAAAAACTTTAAAAGAACAGCTACGAGGGTAGTTTGATTTAGTTCTAGGTTCGCCTCGCATTTTCTGATATTTTTAAGAAAATTGTGTTATATCTTTTATTCTTTGCTTAATATTTAATATTAATATTGTGTATAAATTTGAGTTGTATCAGACCAATGATTTCCATCTTTTCCGTCTCGAAGTACTATCTAAGCCATTAATGGTCATCACACACAAACTATTTAAAGATTCGTGTAAAGGGTATTTTTTTTTTTTTTTTTTTTTTTTTTTTATTTTCCAAAAAATTATTGTTATATCCCCCAACTTGAGTTGTCCCTACCCAATCCCTTTGAGGTATATAATCTACGTCACTGATGATCTTATATGAACTAATTAAAGTTTCGTAAGGCAAGTATTTGTTTTTTTCTGTTTTGACAAAATTTTGTGAGCTATAAATTTTGGCCTGAGTAGAAAATATTGATTTAAAAATGAAATTCGGAATCATAGATATTAAAAAGTACATAGATAAACTCGAAGCATTACAGAATAAAATAAAAATATTTTTGAAATAATCGATATCTTTTCATTTCACTGATTCAAACTCGCTTGATTTGAAATCGCCCAAAATTTGCGATTTGAAAAGAAAATCGCAACGTTTGTGCGTTGGTATTATACGGGAACATGACTGTTGATTCCGCGCAGGTTTTATTCATTCGACTCTTGGCATTCTTCAAAGTATTTTGCCACATTCTGAAGCAGTTCTGGTAATCAATTTTGACAATGGCCTTTCGCTGTGGTGTTTCCTTTGAGCTGATACTGGTATGAAAGCTAATGCTGGCTCCGGTAGTGTGGAGGGTATTATCATTTTGTCAGAAAGTTTGTAACGCATTAAAGGATATATATTCTTTATCAGCACGAGACGAGTCGATCTAGTCATGTCCGTCTGTCTGTCCGTCCGTCTGTCTGCTCGTCCGTCAGTCTGTCTGTATTTATGCGATTCATTCGCTTAGTTTTAAGGATATTGACCTGAAACTCGGAACTTAAGCTTTTCTCAGTCCTAAGCAGTTAAAAGTGTTAAAATCAAAGTGCCACGCCCATTTTAAGGTATATCCCCCATGCAAACTTACCGTTTTTCTCGGATTTTTTGTATGAAAATAGGTATTATTTATGAGACTATTCACTCAAATTTGGGTAAAAACACTTCTTATGACATCCAACAACAAAACCAGCGTGGCAGCCCATTTTTAGCTATAGCCCCCATACAAAATTACCGCCCATAATACCAATTTTGTATAAAAATTGGTAATATTTTTGAGACTATTCACTCAAAATTGGGTAAAAACACTTCTAATGACGTCCAATATCCAAACCAAGGTGCCACACCCATTTATTAGTAAAGGCCCCATAACAATTTTCCGACCACTTTCTATTTTTCTTGAAAATAGTAATTATTTAAGAATATATTAACTCCAAATGGGGTTACTGATATTATAAGGATCAGTTCACAACAACATAAAGCCCCAATGCAAAGTCTCTGAATCCCTTCTCCAAATTTTACCAAAGCCACTTATGATCAAAAATAAACTAAACCTAGATTTGGCGGGTATTTGAGCTTCCACCGAAGTTAACGTTTTTCCTTGTTTTTTTCTAAAATTTCATTCTTAGTTTTAAAAATATTTCAAACCTAAGCTTCCCAGAACCAGAGAATACGAATTCAATAAAAAAAAATCTTTTTTTTTATAATTTTTTTATTAAAAAATTCTTCAGTACTTCGTCTTCGTCGTTGTCGGTGTTGCTTCTATCCAACTTTTTTTTTCTTTGGCAACAATTTTGTGCCCATTTCAGTCACAGTTAAGGCTAGGTAGGCTGACCCCATTCTGGGTGGGAGTCACATATAAACCAACTTGGTCCTTAGTGTTGCCTATTCGGAGGTCGTTCATTATTCCCGTAGTATTCTTACGTGTCCGGCGAAAGTTAAAAGCTGACTAGGGCATCGATGTGGCCGCATCTTCCAGTGATGCGTTCCAGGATGAGCCAAGGTGTTTCACTCTTATTTAGGCGATAGCTGCACAGCCTTAGAGTAGGTGCGCTCCAGCGACTCTTGAGTAACTTAGCATGAGAGATCCGACCTGTAAAAATGCCGATCACCTGCAGATCGCCTGGAAAATACTACAGTATTCCGGTAATTTATAGAAACGGTTCAGCGCAGATTTTATGGCAACTACACCTTTTGAGCGGCCAGATTATGAAGTCGTATTAATATTTCGTTAAAAAATATATTAAACCTCCCGGTTTAAAAAAATAAAAAACTAAATTGAAGACAATGAATAGAGAATGTCTAATATAATTTCGGTTGCGCTGTGTTATTTTAAGTTTATTTTTTTTTATATATTTTTTTTTCTTTGTTTTTTTTTTTTAGAAATGTCCAAAATCTCTAATTCAACCTGCATGGAATAAATGCCGCAGGCAGTCAGGGCAGTGCAGTGCAGAATGTATAGAAACATTGAATGACAGCGGCAGCAGCGGTTTCAAATTGCGACTAGACCGTTTGTTAGTTAAGTCCGTCAGTCCGTCCGTCCACCGTTTGTACATTCGTTTTAGCTTTAATATCGTCGTTCATATTATCCTTCCACTACTACTACGGCCGCTTTTGTCTCGCTTGTTTTCATTGTCTAGTGACGGGTGCCGTCGCTGTTGCTGTTGTTGTTGTGATGATCACAAAAGCAAGATAAAAATGTTGAACGTGTAATTTTTATTTATTGCATACAATTTTTAGAACAAATGACAGACAAAAGGTTCACGTAACAAAAACACCAAAAAAAAAAAAAAAAAAAAGCAAACAGCACACACAGACAGACCGACAGAGGATGTTGTAAGCAGGAATTTGAACCTTTTCTTCTTTCGATATATATATTTTTTTGCTTTCTTGTTTGTTGCATAGCGTACAGCACAGGAAAGTCACGTTAGACATTTGATTTGGTATGGCGGCGAGCAGCGCCTAAAGTCGACTATAACGCTGTGCTGTGCTGTGCTGCTTTTGCTTGCTTACCGCAGTGATGTGATTTGCGTGTGTTTGTGTGTGTGTTGGTGTGATTTTTGAATATATGGAAATTAAATTTTCTACAACAACAAAAAAACAACAACGACGACGCCTAAGCGAATGAATGTATGAATAAATGAATGGGCGCGCATTGAAAAATCGTTTAAACTAACAAAAAAGGCAAAAAAAAAAAAAAAAAAAAAACGAAAACGAAAACATAAATGAATGAAATAAGGCCCATAGCTACTCCTACTACAAAAAAAAAAGGAGTAAATGATGAGGGAAACTACAAAAATTTACATAACAATAATAAAGCAAACGCTACAACAATATATTCTGCTTGCTTGCCTGGCTTCATGCCTTCGTGCTGCTCCTCCTTTCGTTTCGTTTCGTTTCGTTTCATTCATGCGCTAGAAAATTAGCATAAAAATGTTTGATTCATACCCAGTAGCACATCAACATATCGTATATACTATATAGTATATATATATATATATACGATATGTTAGTGAAAGCTAATACCTTTAGCTCTTTTCAGTTCAGTTCCCTGAACATCTACAAACATTGCTACAATATTTTACTTATTTTGTTCATACTCGACATGGCTATTGCTCTATTTTTTTTTTTTGGCAATAAAAAGGCACCAAATTATTTATAACAAAAATGAAAAAAAAGCTTCAAAATGAAACCATACAAAATCAACACTAAAGACGACGACGACAACAACAACAATGATGTTGCGGACAGACGACGGACGGATGGATGGATGGACGGACAGACGACAAAAGTAATAAAGACCGGATGAGCGCATTAATGTGTAAAATTTCTTTTTAATACTAAATACATTTCCGCACGCATTTACTTCTATTTTTTTTTTTTTTTACATTGATCACTCCACACTTCCAAAAATATTCCTTTAATCTTTTTTTATTAAGAATACATAAAAAAAAAAAAAAAAACTACGATTGTAAAAGTTGATTGAGCGCATAAACTGTGTAATTTAAATAGTTGTAATGCATAAATAAACGATTTGCATAAAATGCCATATTTTTTATGCAGATACAATATTAAATTTAAATAATCCTTTAAGATAAGAACATAGTCAGGCTGCCTTAAACACTAGCTCTGCAATAACATATTCCTAGTGCGCACAACTCTCAACGAGATAGCTGAGCAATAGGTAATTTGCCTCACATGGGTTCCGGGTCACCAAGATATATTTGGTGATTGCGAAGCAGATAGATTGTCCAGAGTAGGTACAAATTCCGTTATTCCTCCAGGAATGAGTTCGACGGGAATGTCCATGACATCTCTAAAGCTGCGAGAGAAAGTAGAGAAAATCAGACTAGCAGAGATAAGGTGGACCAAAAATGCCAAATATAATATCTGGAAACTTACGTGGCCAGAGTATAACACCAAACGAAAATGATGATTAGAGCTCTCACGGGTCACTGCCTGGTGGGAAGACATGCCGTCCGACTAGGGGTAGCATCAAATGACTTCTGTAGGAGCTGTAGAAACGAGGAAGTGCAGGACACAGTAGAACATAGACCGATTTTACCAAGTTTACCGTACTTGGTAGGCTGTTTCTCGATAGCCTGGCGCAGATTGCATTAGGCAAGATTGGTGTAGTAACCGGCTTCATAAGGATATCGATCTGGTTCGAGTAGGAAGAAGTAAATGAGAGATCATATGGTATCACAATGGACCTATCTGGTCTAGGTGACGTCGCGAGAATTCTAACCTAACCTCACCTAAGATATGAACATTTTTTTTAATTTAGTAGCGGATATACGGCGAGAACTACCGTCGAATCTGCTGCATCTTCCACTCTTTCTGTTTTCATTTTCTGTTGTTTATTCTTTTTTTGCATGGAGTGCCCAATTTTCAAGTTTTTTTAGTTTGCAATTCCAACTGTCCGAATTACTGGTACCATACATACAAAGTGGGTTGTTAGACCGAAATTGTTGACCCATCGACTCCATATTTACGTTACGCCAGATCCTGGAGAAAACTAGAATGAGTAACAAAATCGACACCACCTATTTGTCGAATGCAAAGCTGCTTTCGATACGCTCAAAGATCAAAGTTCTATAAAGCACTAACTGAACTTACCTCTGTATGATGAAGCTAACAAACACCCAAAGCGTTTTCAGGGTCGGCGAAGATATCTCGAGAGAGAGAGGCCTCAGACAGGGCGATGCGTTGTCGTGTACCTCAATCTCCTTATAGAATACATTCCGAAACAATGCCCAAACGTTGACCTAATGGGTAATATTTTCTACAAAGAAACTAATTTTCTACAAAGAAAAATGTCGAGAATAAAGACAAAATCGGCAAAAATGATCGTGCAGTCACCGGAGCTTTCTAAGACATAAAAAAAGTTCCGTCCAATAGGACTATCGGGGCCCCTTTGAGGACAGAGAACTTTAGCTTTGAGGCTGTAGAAAACTTCGACTACCTGGGCTCGGCTGTAAACAGCGACAACAACACCAATTAGGAAATTATTAGAAGAATCGCTCTTGCTAACCGCAGCTGTTTTGGTCTCGATAAGCAAATGCGAAGTGGAGTTGTTTCCAAAGAAACAAAAATTAAACTCTACAAGACGCAGATAATGCCTATACTGATGTAAGGCTCAGAAGCATAGATCATGTCAGATTTGGAGAAGTCGGCGTTGGGCGTGTTTGAGTGATTCTTCGAGAATCTGAGTTTTACGAGCTATATACTGACATCGATATAGTCAGGAACATTCAATACAAAAAGACTGTCCTGGGCTGGTCAACTGTGTCGCATGGATACAGAGGCGCCGGCTGCGTTGGGGAGGACAAGATCTGGCAAAACATTCACAAGATCGGTATTCCAAATTGGTATATCTATATAAGCTAGCACTGAGCTTAAAATCGGTAGTGTGTCTCAGTGAGAAATACCGAACTACCTGGCCTTAAAAGACATCTGGAAGATTGGAATCCTTAATTGATATCAGAAAGCATTATATCACTCTATTCTATCTGATAAAAAAGCTTTAATTGTCATAAATATATAATATACGATCGAACTTAGCTTTACTAAACCCAAAACTAATGAAAACTAACTGTAACTCATACCTTTAAAATGTATAATTTATAGCTATACAAAGAACTTATTTATACAAAATGGCGTTATCATATTCACTGCGCCATGTTCGCAACATTTCGCACCTCAATAAAAATGTCAACGGTTCGAATGGGGCACCACTTAAGAAATGAATAAACAATAACAGCCAAAAAAAAAACAAAAAAACTACGACAATAATAATAAAATTTAACCCAACCCTAAATAAAAACAACAACAACGTCGAAAACATCAGAAATTAATATATATATTTTTTTATAAAAGGTTTTTTTTTTCACTCTTTTTTTTTTTTTTTTGATGTCGAAAAGCGCAAAAAAATATTTAGCATGACGCACGGTTGACATTGTTTGACAAAAAAAAAAAAAAAAAATGTTAAATGTCAGCAAATGAGGGTCAAGCGATATGAACGAACTCATGGAAGTAGGTTCAGAAAACTTCGAAACTATGCTGTGAGTTTTGGGATTAAAACACGCACGCATATATAAAAAAAATAAAAAAATTTGCCTCAATTTAACACAGAAAAAGAGCAAATAAAATAATAATAAAAATAAAAAATAAAAGAATAAAAAATAAAAAAAAATTGTGGTAAAAAAAAAACAAAAAAATTTTTTTTTTTTTTTTTAATGAATTGACCGTGAAATGAACTTGTTGATGAGGTTTATGAGCTGTGAGCGTATAAATGAAATGGAATGCTATGATGAGTGAGAGAGAGAGAAACAGAGAGCAGAGTGAGTTATGAAAAATATGGGCTTGCTGCAGAGTCAAAAATTTGACTCGACTCGACTCGACAAGTTAGCGTGGTCATTTACAATAAAACAAAAAAATAAAAAAGGATTATGAACTAAAAGGATAAAACGCGCAGCTGATGAGTGTACAAAATATAAATGGATGAATATAAATATGTATGTGTATGGTGTGTGTGTGTGTGTGTCTGGGGTGTGACAAAGTGTAGAAAAGTGTCATTCAAGAAGAGAAGCACTCTGAAATTTAAGGCTTAAAAAACCCCCAAAAAAAAAAAAAAAATAAAAAATAAAATGCGACATAAGGTGCGTATGAGTGTTGCTAAAGGATTTACTTTGTGCTGCTGCGGCTACGGCTGCTTCTTCTTCTTCTTCCGCATGTGTGTGTGTGTAGAGTACGCCCTTGACACGTTTATTGTTTTTCTGCTGCTGCTGCTACTGTGCCCTTTTTACTCTCTATGAACTCTGACCCTAGACAAGCAACTATTTATTAGCGTTCACAAAACATATGAACTACAAATATTTGCTCATTTTTTTTTCTTCATTTGCATAGAAAATTGTGCTGTTTGGGGTTTTTCATTTTTATTTGAATATTTTCTTCTGGGCGTAGCATATCAGCATATTTTTATTTTTTATATTTACTACAAAATTGTGCCATAATTGAATGAACAAAAAGAGCATAAATATTCAAGACTCATGCTACTAGGTATGTACTCGTATGTATGTGTATGGAACTTTTTAGTTTTTTAATTGCTGCACCAAAGCAGCTTATGCTTTTTTATATTTATTTATTTATTTATTTCATATTTGCACAACAATTATTTAATTAATTAGTTAGTTTTAGCTGCCTTTTGTTTTGTTTGTTGAAGCAAAAACGTAGCTGGAATTAAATTTACATAAAATTAATGTTACCAAGGCGATGACAACAACAATATAGCTGAAGCGGAAAGAAGTGGCAGAGTCTTTTGTTATTTTAGAGTAGTTAGCATGTTGATGTTTATTGGGGAGTGTGAAACGCGAACTACATTTCTAACTGCTACAGCAAAGGATTTGATTCTTCTGATCACTTTTTCTGATCGATATGCTACATTTCTTGGCAAATTTTAAAGAAGTTCTTTTCTTTCAATTCAAAGTGGATGGCCAGTGGCGTTGTTAGAAATTTGCAAATACGTTGATGGTGTGCAAGGGTTAATGATCTGAAAGATCGTTCATTATTCCGTTGCACTGCTCTTAAGTAAGTTAATCAATGTATTATTATAATTATTGCTTAAGAGGATATTTGTACTGCTACCTAGAGATGTATATTGTACACCCTTACTGGCTAAATTACTGATTTTATTCCTAATCTTTGAATGAATCTAGTCATTTTTATCGGTTCGGTTTTCCTAAACTGCTCTAAGGAGAGTGTTTACCCCTCCTAACAATCTGATAAAATATGGATAAATATTTCCTCTATACTGCCACAGAATCTAAACTCAGGAAAGCTTGCCACACCCATTACATGTAGGTGCTTCCTAAGTCTTCAGTGACACGTTAGGAGTCCTATCATGATTCTTAATTCTTAATTCTCTATTAATAATTTGGCCTATCGCATGCCCTGCCTTTAAAACCAGTGTTTCCTATCATTATGTATTGTCTCATTAAGTGTGTGGTTTTATTTTATATTAATCAATGTAAATGATATCGAAAAAGTTCTATCGCTTAAAAGTGGGTGTCAACTGATATATTCAATTTGGCACTCATTGTTGTACATGTTCATCTAGAGAAGTTCAATACTTTAACCATTGATCCCAAACCATTTCAAAGTTCTATCTAAGCCACTGATGATCCCACATTTAGACACTTTATATAATCGGTACCACCGAAGTTAACGCTTATTCTTGTTTTATTGCAGCGAGTCCACATTATATCGGCGCTAGTTCAAAAACATACATAAAAGGAATATATTTTTGAATGAAAAAATTCAAAAATCGACTTCTTGCATGAACCTGAATGTGCCTAATGCTTTCTTGAAACATCCTTGCATTGTAACCTTTAAAATGAAACCTAATTGGAGTTCATTCGTTGGCTGCTTTTAAAGTCCATAGCGGACATAGAAACATTTAAACTTTTTTATATAAATATATTATGAAAACGCATACCAAAAATTCATATTGGTTTGCTGCTGACTACTTTTCGATACATTTTTACGCATCGGATACAATCTTGATTGAAGCCTTGCTTTCTGCTAGTTTTTCATATTTTATACTTTACAATTTAAAATTTATTTAATACAAATTATAAAATGTAATTTTGAAAAAACCCAACCATTGCATAATGCTTACAATTCATTGTAATCATTAAATATAAACAAGATTCTGAAGATTTTAAGGCGATTTAAAGGAGCGGATATTTAGTAACTTGTTTTCTTATTGTCTTTTTCTTGTTCTTGTGGCATTGCTTTTAGACTTGTATAGCATATATGAAACTTTTGTACAAACTACAAACGCACACACACACACACACAGATATGTATACTATACACAACACATATTGGAAAACTGCAACTAAAGAAAAGTAACATATGCAGTGGAAAAACTTTTGCCATCGCCGACAACAACGCCGCTGCACTATGGAATCATTTCATATGAAAGGGCTCCAAAAAAAAAAATTTTGTAAAAATTCTTCATATTATTTAATTTTTTAAAATTTCCAGACATCCCTTGAAAATATCATCCGGGCATATAAAAATGCCTGTCCACTTGCTAGAACTAGTCATAAGAACGACGACCCAGACGCCTAGAGAAGCAGAAAATGAATGTTAGGAAACTATTTAATAGAGCCACAAGCATAGACCGGTGGGGGAATACTCACAGGAATTTACGCTCTATAATAAAGAAAAGCAAATCGCAGAAACTACAGATTTTCCTGTGGAAGTATATTCATCACTGCCACAGCTGCCCGCAACTGGCAGGAGTCGGCAGAAGCAAGTATAGCACTTCGCAGGCCAGACAAAAAACGAGGAGCAACGAATTAGGCTTTTATTAGAAACATAGCAAAATAATGACTTGAAAAAAGATACAGAAAGTATCTAAAATTTCATAACACTATATACGAATTGAGAAAGGTCTTTCCAAAATTGTTTAAAAAATAAAAATCGGCTCGTAGTGAAAGAAGTTATTGCTACAAACGTGAACAACAAGAAAAGTAAAATAAATTTTTTAAACCAAAAGTTCAGATTTTGAAAGTGTTTCCAAATATGCAAGATTTTTTTAACGCGCACAGAATTACAATCTCAAGAAAATTATAAATTTTTGAGCCGAAATTTGCCATAAGTTTCCATAGTGCGCCGTCGTCGTCGTCGTCATCGTCGCTGAGTTGTAAGTTTCTTTACCACAATTTCTATTTACGTCCCTTCGATTCCGATTCCTTGGCAATGCATTTTAAAATTTTTAGTACGCCTAAAATATGTGCCTGCAGTTTTGTATTTATTGTTCTTGTTGTTGTTTTTGTTGTTGTTTTTGTTTTTAGTGCTTTCAATTTGGTTATTTTTTTGTTTTTTTTTTTTTTCTTTTGGTAACGAAAACATTTTATAAAATTTCGTGTGGCACGCAAAGTTATTTTCGGAGGTTTTGTAAATGCAACCAACTGCATAAATACTTTTGTTTTTGTTGTTGTTGTTTTATTTGAAATGTGATGTTGTGTTGATGATCAAATAGGCATTGTGTGTGTGTTCAGTTTAAAGCTACTCACCGCAAAAGAGGCTTGGAAGCGAGGTAAAGAATTTCACAAACCGGTAACATATAAAGCGGCAACAATTTTCTTGAATGATTGAAATTTCCGTTTATTTTATGCACGCGCCACTCGAAAAAAACAAAAAAACAACAACAAAAAAATTGAAAATGAAAATTAAATAAAATAAAAATAAAAACAAAAAAAATGCTGCTGCTTACCCATTAAACGTCGTCGCATCCACTCAAGCAGCAGCAGCAGCGCTACAAGTCGTATGAGTAATATTTAAAATATGCAGCAGCAGCAGAGGAGGCAGCGCACCTTTGCTAAAAGCTTAACCTTTTTGTTACACACACGCAAACACACATACACACTTGTCTTTTGTTCGTATCTTAGTTTCTTATTTTTTTTCTTATTGTTTGCTTAACTCTTTTGTTTTCACCCTCGGCATTACAACGCTTACAGACATTTTATTTGAATTTTTTCGCTTTTTTTTTGTTTTTTGTTGCCTTTCCATCATCGACTTCCCTTGGCGTGTATTAATTACTCGCGCGTGTTTAAGCCGCAAAATAATAAAAAAAGGGTAAAAAAAGGTTTGAATATAAAAAAAAGGGTAAGATGAAATAAAATATTATACGGGTAGTTAAAAAAGTTTTTCAGTTTTTATATAAAAAATGTAAAAAGTACCAATTTCAGTAAGCAAAAAATTAAGAATGAAAATATTTATCGCCTTGAAAACGCTTTTATCACACTTTGAAGTTTTATAAATTTTAACCTTTCATTTATTCAAGAATATATAGATTTGGAATACCATTAGATAATCCTTAATAACCTTTTGAATATTACTGCAATATTTTTGCACAGCTGCGCTTGAATACTACATTTAAGCCTTAACATTGACTTAGCCCTTAGACCCGCCTTAGACCATCGAGTAAGCATGTTGGGATGTGTTGAAAGATGATGAATTTTGTATCGCATTCATACGAGATGGGCACACACACATACCTAAAAATCTGACACGAAAATCTAGCATCTACAGCGAAGATTTAGTCATGATGCAATTATACCAGGTGAAGTACTCCAAAAATATTAGGTTACATAAACTGTTTGTGGTGAATTGTATATAATTTCAACATGACTGAAGAGAAGAGTACAATAAATTTAGAGAAAGAGATAGAAAGCAAACATTATAATTTATATAATTTTGCTTCGATCGCTTTGGTGTTTAAAAAAAAAATAATATTTAAATTAAACCTAATAAACACTATTTCAGCTGTTTGCTTAAAATCAAGAAGCAAAAGAATTGATATTTATAAGGTGAAATTATATAAATTCACCATAACATGCAAACTCAACAAAATTTGTTAGCAAATTAGAAAGAGACAGTGGCGTAATACGCCACCTCATGGCCTTTTACGATATCCGTCAGCTTAAATTTTGGTCAAAACAAAGTAAGCATTTACTTTTTGTTCAATAAAATCTTGAGGTGTCTGTCAAGTTGTAGAAAAATTTTCAGTCTATCAAAAGTATTCATTGTGTTTAGAGCATTCTTAAGAATAAAAGTGAAAATAAATTTAGTTTTAAGTAGAAATAATTTTGAATAAGCAAAAAGTGGTAAGTGATTAATTTATTTGGGGAGTTTTTTTTCCCTATTTGGGCTTGCATATTACATCTGAGGGAAAAAGTACTTTTTTTTTTTTAATTTAAAACTATTTACGAAAAGTATCCGTCCTGCATTTCCAAATACTGCACTAGGCTATGGCATACGGGTTAAGACATTTTTGTAATTGGTACAACATTCTGAAGCAGTTCTGGAAGTCAGTTTCAGAGAGCTCATCGCATTCCTTTTTACCATTTCATTTCTCTATCGCTGCGCTGCTGGTCTTTGAGCGTGTTTTTTACTCTTGGGATGAGTGATGAGTCGGAGGCACAAGACGGAGGCTGATGTATCTGTGTAATCTCAAAAACAGTGACATGAGGATCGATGTGTGAGCTGACGTAGCCGTAAATAACAGATTCCATTGGAAACTGCGGCATTTGAGGAGTAACCATATAAATATTTTGTAATACGAGAAGAAGTAATCCTTTCAGCTCGATACATTTATTCCATCAGCGTTGTTCCAATAGTTTCTTCCGTTCCTTTATATTTATCAATCAAGGGCTGCATTCCTTTTAGAAATGATCTCTAATTCTATTCACATTTGTCTTGTTGCAAAAAATAAATTCGATTAATTTAAATTGTTAGACACAAAAACATCTAAAAATAATCGCAAAAACTTTTATTACAGTTTCTTGACTGATCGAGCAGATTTATGCAAAATAAGCTGAAAAAAAGATACAAATTAGACTAAGCGGATAGTCGTTAGGTAAGACTTCAATGAGAATTGTATTCTTCAACAAATTTCTTGAATTTGAATTTCTTTGGATTTTAGAATGAATCAAATAAACAACTTCAATTATATAAAAAATGCTGCAGCAACCAGATTGAGATCAACTTGCCAAGCTAATTCAATAAAATCCAAATGCAAATTCACAGAAATCCAAATCAACGAAAGGAAATTAGGGCGCACCATTCTTCAACGTAAAGCAAATCGTAGCAAAAAAAAAAAAAGAGGCATAGCACAAAATGCAGGAACCAATAAGGACAACAATAAAATAAAAGGAATTCAGCTTCTTCAATTCAAAAGAAAAAGCACAAGAAAAGAAAAAAAATAATAAATAAAAAAACTATTAATTTCGAAACCAATTTTTTAGATATGAAAAATTTTAGAAATTTACTAAAATCCAAAAAAAAAAACAAATCTTTTGATTAAATAAAATTGTAAACGTTGTAAAAAAAAATTTTAAGAATATTATTTATGCTTTTTTAAGAATTTCCGAAGTGTTTTCAGTTAGTCTGCAAAGCGTTGGAAGATATATATGCAGCCTAATGCACTTCCTCGGAAAGCCAGAGACACTAAAAAAAATTAGGGAGATATCAATAGATTCAGCACTAAAAAAAAATTAAAGATCTAATTTTTTTTGTATGGTTTATAGTATAGCGTATAGTTTAGTCCTTAACTTCTTCCGCATTATGTAGACTCAGATAGTTGTAAAACGTCGCAATCTTGGTCAAATCAAGTACACAAAATTTTGAATGATGGCTTCAAATCAAACTTAATGGGTTGTGGGCACCCTAAGGTATCTAGTTGTGGGCACACCAATTCATTCGCTTAGTTTTAAAGATATGTAACTGAAACTCTAAACTTAAGCTTTCTCGGCATAGACTAGGTTTAGATCGAGAATGATAGTGACACGCCCAATTTTTTTTTATATATAAACCCCATACAAACTTACAATTTCTGTTTCAATGTTTTGTTTAGAAAAATTTACTATTTATGAATATATTTACAACACATTGGGTAAAAAATATTTCTAATAGCGTCCAACATCAAAACATTAAAATTTATAGAACAGCACGTGGCAATTAAAAATTTTAAAAGGAGAATCCTTATAAAATGGAATTTCGTCTATCAAAAAACCTAGTTTAAGGCAATAGCTTAGTCTTTTACTTTGTTGCTTATTTTTTTTTTTTTTATTTTACTTACTTGTTTCCTTCCTTTCTTGCTGCTGCTTGCATTATGCTCTTTTCGTTTGTTTTTTTTTCTTTTTTATTTTGTGACTTTCTTCTGTTTCTTCTGCTGCTCTTCTTCTTTTTAATGATGGTGGTGCACTTTTCTTTAATTAATTAACATTCAACAACTTATCACACACAAATCTACTTTGCGTGGTACGAGACGCTGCTGCTGCTGCAGCAGGGGTATTAATTATGCAAAAGAGTCAGTCAATCCAGTAAAAACTCAACGCCAACACTTAACGCGAAAAGATTAACTAAAATGTCAAATGGCGAATTAAAATTTGCACTTTGCGCTATTTTTTATTTATTTTTTTTTTTTTTTATGACTTTTCTGCTTTCTTTAAAATGTAAAATACACACACACACACGCACATACACACACAAAGACAATAAAATTGGTCAACGGTTTGGTTTGGTTTGGTTGGTTGAAAACTATGAAAACTATTTAGTTTGCTTGGTTGTCAGTCAAACGCTCATTAGTGTCAGCACACACACGCACACATAGAACCCGTTATGGTAGAAGGACATACACATACATACATACACGTGAGTATATGTGATGATATTTAGATAAGCCATCAACAACATAAACAGCATATCGAAGGCTTTACTAAGACTAGCAGCGACTTTGACTGTGTTTAAGCTTGAAAGGCTGACAGAGAAGATGACGATGATGACGGCGACGACGAAACTGTCAACACCAAAGACAAAGTAAGCATCGGCGCCATCAGCAAATGTAAAAGAAAATACTTAAAAAAAAAAAACAAAACACATATCTCTATCTTTTGTTGTTATTTATTGTACGTCTTCTTCTTCCTCTTTTTCTTTGTCGTCTTCTGTTTTTAGAGCTTTAATGATTTTTGACACGATTTTTTTTTCTGCCATCGTATACCCTACAACTATGCGACTCATTAGGCACTGCAGCAACTGCAACGTTTATGTAACATTGTAAATTTGACTTTTCTACTAATTGTCTATATTTTTGCAGAACTATTAAACACCATTTACCTATTTTTCTTTTAAAGGATTTAATAGTGTTGGCAAAAAGAGTGATTTTGGAGTCGCAGTGTGATTAGCGACTGCAATTAGAAATCGCAGTGACTACAAACAGTGATAAAATCACAGTTCGCAAAAAACTGGCAGCTATTACAGAAAAGGTTTACTGCTTGCGAAAAGCGATACACAAAGCGAAAGATAACTGAATATTTTCATTGAGTAGCAAGAAAATCGCAAATCACTAGTTTCAGTCGCAGTGCACTGTGAAAAAATCGCCGAAAGTGATTTTTATTTTGCCTATGCTACTGTGTGAGGCTTACGGGATTAATGCTCCATCATATTCAATCTGGAGTGGTGATTTTGACACAGTCGCCAAGAAGCGCGAAGGAAGGCCACCAATCTTTGTAGTCGTTGAATTAATGGCCATTTTGGACGAACCCAAGAAAGAAGTAATTCATTTAGCCACTTCAAAGTGGGTAAAAAGTAACTGAAATGGTCCAGATAGTCGGAAACTGCGTCTCACGAACTCAGATCAAGGGATGGCAAACGCTGTGTCACTGGTACTGAAATGCGGTTTCAACGTTACAAAGCCAAGTCGTTCTGGAGATCAAAAGTGAATTCATTACGACAATCCGTGGCGAACCCGGACCATCGATGCCAACGCATAATATCCATGGCAGCAATATAATGCTCTGCGTTTCGTTGCGACCAGAAGGGAAAAGTTGTCAGACGATACACGGTGGCTCTTCAGAGAACAGTTTATGCAACTGAACCGAACGATTGTGGAAAAACGGCCGGAATGGGTAACCAGCCATGCGACATTAATTTCTTAACAAGACAATGCTCGGCCTCATGTCGCAAATTTTGCGTCCTATCAAGATAAAATTTTGCATTCGCCTTATAGCTCAGCTTTAGCAACATCAGACTTCTAAGCGCGTAGACGTAATCAAGCAGAAATGTTACTATTGCTTCTTGTACGAAGCACAATGTGCTTGTATTGAGAACCGTCGTGCTTAATTTAAATTTCAAATGATAAAATTATAAAATGACAAAGCAAAGTAGTAATCTAAGCTCTCGGAAATTTGCGCTCTCTTCTTTTTTTTTTTTTGTCCTTTTTTAATTGTATGCTTGTTTTAGGAACAAATGGTTCTAGATATAAGAATGAATGTGCTTAATGTGAGAACGAATGTGCCAAATGAATTGGTTTACTGTCTCATGTAGCTTATTGCAAAAAAAAAATAAATTATTGCGTCTAAAACAAGAAAAATCGATTGATCTGCTTCCGACTGTTAGCCTGAAAGGTAAACAGTTGGCTGGTGACAGTGAAGCCCAGGTTCAAGTCCCACACAGTTGAATTTTTTTTCGTCTCCTGTTTTTTTTTTTATTTTGTTAAAATAAAAAAATAAATTAATTACTGCATTACCGAAAGCATTCATTTATATACTTACTCACTCATAAGTATTTTGTCGTAATACATTTTATGAGCAGGGTTTAAAAAGTCTATAAAGTATGAAACAATTTTATGTGTCTATATCTCTGAAACAAAAAAAAAAAAAAAAAAAAAAAAGAATAGTGTCCTTTTTAGCACTCTCTCTCACTCTCTCACATCTATATGTATCCGCATATCGTATGTGTATTGTTGTATATTTGTGTTTGTTGTCCGCGGTTTTTGCTGAAGTTGATTAATGAATGTACTGCTATCGATTTATGTGCGGTTTATATATTGTCTCACACACACACACAAACACAAACACACACAGAGAGAGTGTGACCCTGTATCCACACGTTGCCTTAGCCAAACAGACAAACGCACATACACACACTCACACACATACACACAGTATGCAGCACACATTCATCTCAATAGGTTTTTATAGATACTTAATAATGTCACTCATCGTATACGTTTGTGTGTCTGTCCATTGTCCTTGTCCTTGCAACGTCATCAAATTAATCCTTTTTCTTTTACTATACCAACTGACTTTGTTATTCCTTTTGACTTTATTTTGTACAGTAAAAATATATATTTAATTTTTATTTCGTTTTTTTTTTCTATCTTTTCTTTTGGTGGCTGCCGTCGTTGTTGTTGTTGTTTGTAGTTGTTGCTGTTTTAATTTAACTCAAGTGGAAATTAGTGTGTCAACATAAATGAAATTGCTAAAGAGTAACGAAAAAGCAAGGACGACGACGATGGCTATTTAATGCTGAGCAGGTCGAAAATATATATAAAATAAAAATAAATAATAACAGAACAGACTATGTGATACTCTATATTCAAGCAGCAGATCGTGAATTTCGTACATGAATGCCGCGTTTGAATTTATGGAAACAACGAGCAATAATTGATTTTAATAAGCCATCCTTATTCTCGCGTCTAAGCATATTTTTCCCGCACCAACGCATCTGTTTCTCGCACCTACGGAAAATTTTTTTGCCCGTATGCACCTTTTTCACGCGTCTACTCACTTTTTCGCGGCTACGCACCTACTCGCTCGCACCTTTCGCTCGCTTCTAAACACCTTTTTCTCACACACATAGGCACCCTTTTTCGCGCCTAAACGCACTTCTTTCTCGATCCTATGCACCCTTTTTCTCTCGCATCTTCACACTTTTTCTCGCACCTACGTACACATCTTTGCAGCAACGCACCTGCTATATCCTAGCAGTTTTTCATATCTTTTCAAGCTTCTAAACATCTTTTTCACGTACATACGCATCTTTCTCTCGCGCTTTCTCCACTGTTTTTTTTTTTGAACGAAAGCACGTTTTTCTCGCACCTTCGTATTTTTTCCACGCACATAAGCACCTTTCTCTCGCGCCTTTCACACTCTTTTTCGCACCTGCGCACCATTTTCCCATTCCTACGCAACTTTTTATTACCCGTACACCACTTTTTCACACGCCTTAGCACTTTTTTCCTGCAGCAACGCACTTACTATATCTCCCGCTCCAACTCGCCATTTTCTCGCACCTTTCTCTCGCTTCTAAACATCTTTTTTCATGTACAAAAGCATTTTTCTCTCGAGCCTTCTCATTTTTTAAACGCACCTAATTTTATTTTTCCGCGCCTACACTGTTTTATCTCGAGTCCTCAGACATTTTTTTCGAACCATTTTTTCGTGGCTATGTACCACTTCTGGCGCCTACGCACTTCTTTCCCACGCCCCTTTTTTAACTAAACTTCAAGTTCAGGGTTGCAGTATAAAAGGTGACATGATTGCACTAAAAAAATTAATAAGATTTAATAGGGATACATTTCTTTTAATAAGAAATTTTCTTGCAAACCGAACCTCAAAGCCGTTACGAAAGGTATTACGATTTGTTTGTTGCCTTGCCGCCCTGATTCTTTCAACCAAGCTTTTGCTGCCGAATTCTTAGTAGCAGTTCAAAGTAGGTGATTCCCTTTTAAGCCGTAATCCGCTTCGTTCTATTATTTTTGCATTCAGCCTAATTAAAATAATTCGAAACGGAGTTCCGTGCTTATAGAAAATCGAAACTGTGGATCTGACTCCAAGGTTTTCATGATTTAGACTTCGAAAGCGTGTTGCTTCTTGGAAACTTGGAACTTTCAGGAACGCCATTGATGCTAAGCTTTCTTACTTTAAGGATGAAAAATTGATTGCTCTTTATCGTTATCTCTCAAGCAAGTTTTTTTGCTATTTAAATGCGAAAAGAATGAGAATATTAATATAGCCTTTTTAATTTTTAATTGTAGGGTATAAACGAAACGAAACGAAAAAAAAAAAGAATATAATAAAATACACTGAGTCAGCGTACAACATGTCGATAATGTTGTTGTTGTTGTTGGTGTTTTTTTTTTTTCTGCTGCTGCCATTTAATGTGCAATGTGGCGTATGAGTGATGTTATTAACTAATTATGACATTAATTACGCAAACGCAGCGTTTGCAAAAAGAATATTTCTCAATTGTGTGTGTCTGTGTGTGTGTGTGGAAGTATTTTATATTTATTTTATTTAAAATGCAACACAATTTATTTGTAGAAAACCTGACATATGTCATGCCTCATTCAGTGCAACTCCCACAAACCCAATTAAAACAAAAACACAAATCGCAGACGGCAGATTGTCAAATTTATGTTGCACCATGAAAACTGGCAAGCTGCAAAACAGTTAAAGCCAGCCGCCACAGTAGTAACTTAAGTTGTGGCAAAAATAATAGTTGAAGCGTTTTTACCATTGAGTGAGTGAGAGAGAAAACCGCTAAAGGTAAATGATAGCAGCATACAGCGCAAGTAATTCTTAAAATCTTTCGCGATTTTGCTTGTCTTTTAATTGTAAGACACACGCACACAAAAATGTTTACTGTGTGTGTGTGTGTTTTTGTGTGCAGATGAACGTTGCACGCCCACAAGTTTATTACAGTTGCGCCTTCTGTACGCCTTCATGGCGCTGTAGAATTACTTTTACTCGTTTTTGCCTTAGCTGTGAAAATGAATGAACGTAGAACTGCAATCAACATTGTTGTTGTTTTATACACTTTTTTTTTGCATAGTGGTTTGCTATTTAACGATTTATATATTAAAATAATAATTTATATATTTTTATTTAGATATACACAACAACTTGTAAACTTGCAACTTTGAAAATGTTGGTATTTTTTGTGCGTTACAGTATGGTGCACCACTGAGTATGCAATGCTACAAGATGACGAATAACTCAAATCGAATGCAAAAAGGTATGCAAATAATTTCAAAATCGTTTACAACTGAATTGGTTTATTTCATAACCTGGCACTGATTGCTGGCATTTTTTGTACTTTTTTTTTTGTTTAATTGTAGCGAGACTAAAATATATTGGGGCTAGTATAAAACGACACAAAAAGCACTAAAGAGCACCGGTATCTTTAAGTGGGTTTGTGACTTAAATGTATATCTACGAGAAATGCAATACAATTTTGTTGGGAAAACACGAAAACTGATTTCCTGGATAGATCGACTGTACCTAGTACATTGTTTAAGTTTCTTGAATCATCGTTGCATTATTTTCTTTCAATTGAAACGGGTTTGGAACATATCGGTTGTTGAATTTCAAAGTCCATAGCGGACAAAAAAACCGTTTCTGTTAAACATATTATTTTTATTAAAAAAAAAAAAAATTTATTACTTTTAATATTTTTTAATTTTTGTTTTCTTTATTTTTAAATTTAAAAAAAAAATATTTGTTATTACAATCTTTTTAATTTTTTTTTTAATTTAAAAAAAATTTTTTTTTTTTTTTTGTTTAAAT
The DNA here is from genome assembly GCA_018903435.1 of Leucophenga varia. Lineage (NCBI taxonomy): Eukaryota > Metazoa > Arthropoda > Insecta > Diptera > Drosophilidae > Leucophenga > Leucophenga varia. The sequence goes on along the minus strand of JAEIFJ010002505.1, from coordinate 33,823 downwards.
TTTTTTGTATTATTTTTTTAACTATTTTTTTTATATTAAAAAATTATTCATTTATTTATTTTTTTTAATTATGCGCTGCAAAAAAAAGTTGTTTGTCATAATTAGATGTGACATTTGCTAAATCCCAACCTTATTAAATTTCAAATAAAATTTAATTTTCAACTTTTGTTTAATTTAATAATTTTGTTTAAACAAATAAAAAATTCTAAAATATTTTTATAAATTTTAAATTTTACGGTTTATTTTATTTTTTTTCCTTCTATTTATCGACTAAATATAAATTGGTCAAAAAATCTATTTTAAGTCGAAATTTCGTAAATCCCATGAACACGCATGAAATATTTTATAACAATTTTTTCAAAATGTAAAAATAAAAAAATTCTCAAATCTATTTTGGGTCCCAAGTCCAAATTCCGGAAATCCTTTGAACACATCAAAATTTCTTTTTATCTATCTTTCAAGGTCTCAACGTCTATTTATTCCGGTTGCAAGGCTCTCGGCCAGAACTCCCGCATTAGTGCTCCTCTACTATTTATACTATGGCCAGTTCAAATTTCAGCTTTCTATCTTGAGCCATTTGGCTTGTACGCCGATCGCTTGAAATCAGTCATTTATATATAGCTATATATTTTATATTCATAGCTATATATTTAGAAAATATTTCGCTAAGGAACTAAGGATACAAGTTAAATTACACAAAAGAACCCTTGAATATTTACAATCTATCGCCGTGTAGTAGAAAATAATACCTTTTTTAAACAAGAAACAGGCCAAGCTATATGAATGCTTTAGGGACTTATCTAAGAGTCTACCATATTTGTAAGAAAAATTAATACTTACCACTTTAAGCTTATTTTTTTTTTATTTTTCGCTTCAAATTTTAAAAAAAAAAGAGACAGAATTTTCAATATTTTGATATAGTTTTGGCTGACAAAGTTTTGAGGTCAATTGTTGACAAAAGAGTTTGTTTTTTCTGAAAAAGAATTAGAAAATGGAAGATGCATTGGCATGAGGACTATGTGCTATGAGTATAGTGATCCAATGCTTATCATATCGGTAGAGTGTACTAGTGTATTTTCGAGGTTATTTTCACAGTGATTTAAAAATCGCAATGTTGCACTGCGACTGAAAGAAGTGATTTGCGATTTTTTGGCTTCTCAGTGAACATTTTTAGCGGCGATTTTGTGTATTGCTCTTCACGAACAGTTAAACGGTTCGTTTATCAGGATTGGTGCCTTTATCACCATTCGTGTATCGTTCATATTCGCATAAACACCGAACCTGTACAAATTCGTTGGTTCATTTGCTAGTCACTTGATTCGTTGAAACTTTCACTGAAATCACTGAAAGCGTGATTGACTAGTGAAATCGCAATTGCAAAAAGGAAAAATATAATTTTGAAAGCAGTTTGAATTTATAAAATAAAATCAATGTTTTTTTTTTTGCAATGAATTAAAACAAAGTCAGTTTGTTCTGTTGATTTTAGCTGCGATTTTGTGTATCACTTTTCGCAAACAGTGAATCTGTTCAATAATCGCTGTTTTGTTTTTAATCACTGTTAGCAGTCACTGCGATTTACAAGTCGCAATCGTTAATCAGACTGCAACTTAAAATATCAGTATTTTTGCCAACTGAAAACTGCATGAATGAATCGTGTTGTACACGGTTCCCCAATAAAACACCGAGTTTTCATCTTAAAAAAAAATAAATAAATAACTGTCCCACGATATTTTCACTGCTTCACTTTTTAATTAACAAATCTTCTGAAAATTCACATCAAATTGAAAAGTCTCATTGAAAGTCTCATATCTTAAAAATATCGTTTTTATTTTTATTGAAAATGAATCAGTGTGCAGTGTGTGTCTGTCCGTCTGTCTTTCTGTCCACTGAGTTTGCAGTGTACATATAAGCAAAACTATATATGAATATCTGTCCGTCTGTCTGTCTGTCTGTATATGATTATCTCGGACTGTTATCGTCTTTTCTATACGAGTATGTATGTATGTGTATTGTTTTTATTCTCTTGGTTTGCGTTGGTGTGTGTGTGTGTGTGTGTGTGTGTGTGTGTACGTTCGTTCATTTGTTAGCAACTTAGCGCTGAGGTTTCGCTTTAATAAGTTTAACAAGTTTCTTGGCATAATTTGTGGCGCAAATTTTCATTTGCTACAAAGTTCCGTTGTTCCTGTTGCGTTTAAAAGTGTACGTCTTACGCTGTAGCGTTGTTCTGCTCTTGCTCTTGCAAGTTTCTTCGCCAAAGTATATAATTCCATCATTTTGTTTTTGTTTGTCGTTGTTGTTGTTGTTGTAACTTGAATGCACTCGGGAAGCAGAATCACTCACACGCTTGCCTGCCTTGTTGTTGGATTTACGCTTAATACTTTGTCTGTAACTATGCTATATGGTATGGTATGGTATGTCCTGCATATACTTTCATCCTTCAAAAAATACTCGCTCGAAAGAAAAGGCTTTTGTGTGTGTGTGTGTGTGTGTGTGTGGACGACTTGCCTTATTATTTTAGTTCTAGTTGCTGCTGCTGCTGCTGCTACTTGCTGTGGTTATAAAACTGCCAAAAGGCACAAAATGTTGCGTAAAGCCAACAAAAAATATCTAAAAATATATGCTTGAAGTTTTCTATAGCGTCAAGGAAATGTTCGTTCTTCTATGCTTTGATATGTTACTATACTGCTTTGCCTTACCTACTTTTGCTGGTACTTGTATTCATTTTTGTTAGTAAATAGACAGACAGACAGACAGACGACGGGTTGTTGTTACCTTGGATTTGAAGCGTTATCCTGGCAGCTGTCTTAAGCGTACAATACCATATTAGTTTACAATTTACCTTATACTACTCGGCTTGTACTGTATTGTTGCTCAACGTACTACAAATTGGCTAAAATCGTAAGTTGTTGTTATTGTTGTTGTTGCTTATTGTTGGCAAAAGTTGCAAGCAGGTAAAAAAAAAGGAGTGAGTGAAACATGTTGCAGTACTTTGTAATTGAATGCCAGACTAACAACAATTCACAAGGAATGTGTTTATATTGCCTGAATGTCTGCCTGCCTGCCGATTTGGCCGTGTAGCCATACACATACTATTTTGATTTTATTTTTCGATTTTTTTGTTTTTAGACTTAGAGGTACGCCAAGTATCCAAACATTTATTTAATTATTTATTTATTAATTTTGTTGTTTTCCAGTTTGTAAAGCGCACATGGAATATTTTGAATTGATTAAATCATGTCCGTCAGCTGTCCGTTACTCTCTTATGTCTGTCCGTTTGCCAAGAAGAGTTTACCATTAGGAAATTTTAACAAAAAATGTTTCGATGAGAACTCTTGGTAGTATGCAAGGAAAACAAAATATGTGTGTTATACACTTGGAAATAGGTGTAGTAGCAGAGGTGTATAGATGGGAAATATCACAACTTCGATTTGAAGTGATCCATACCTACAAGACAAGCAAGACAAGAGGAAGTGTTCAGAGCGAAAGTGGAGTAAGTCACCACACATTTCAACCGTTAGGAACATTACAGGCTCTCCACAACTGCAGTTAAAGCGGCACTGGCATGGAGTACCTTTCAATTTTAAGTATGACAGAAGCTTAGTTAAACCCGCAGAAAGCCTTTGGACCAAGATGGGACGCGAAGAAGCCATTTCTGGCAAGCATCTCTGCGATTTTATTGTCATTAATACGACCCGGGGACCGAAGAATACAGAACATTCAAATAAACGAAGTAATCAGCAGACTGAAAAGTGTGCGTTAACCGATGGATGGTCGGCCTTGAGCCACATAGCGTCATCAGTGGTTACGTAATATAGTAAAAAATAATAAAGAGGAAGGAAAAAGCAATACAATTTCATATTGTCAAGCCGTGTATTTTTTGTATACAATTATAATCAACCTGCATACAAGATTCCACTCAAAATATTTCAACTCTGCAGCTTCTGCCTATGGCAACACAGTAAACAGTCACCCCTCAGCTGCCTCAAAAAACGTCTTACTTCGCACCAACATACCCAACCCGAGCCAGCATCAGCTGTCATACCAGTATCAGCTCAAGAGGAAACACCGCAGCGAAAGACCATTGCCAAAATTGACTACCAGAACTGCTTCAGAATGTGGCAAAACACTTTGAAGAATGCCAAGAGTCGAATGCCTGCGGCAAAAAATGAAAGCCAGGCGGGAAAAAAAAAAGAATAAAGGAAACCAAACTAAGTAAAAAAAATATAAAAAAAAAAAAAAAAAAAAAAATAAAAAAATGATAGGGGGTAAGGAATATTGTAAAAAAAGTAATAAAAATCACCACCATTTGCTGCTTATTCTACAGTTTATAATGTTTCGCTTAACATTCCGATCAAAATATTATTACTAAAATTTTTTTTAAATTTTTTCCGAACCTCTTTTTCATTTTGAAGGATATAATAATAACTTTCTTGAGTAAAATAAAAAATGGAAGGTAAGGTCTATATATTATAGTGGCCCGATCCTTATCATATCGGTAGTATATTCATAGGATGACAGTAGAAGTGCTTTTATCCAGATTGGAGTGAATATATTCATAAGTAAGAACTATTTTCATAAAAATATTCAAAGATGTGCGCTAGGTTTGTATGAAGGCTATAACTAAAAATGGGCGTAGCTTCTTGCTTTTGATATTGGATGACATGATAAGTTAATTTTACCCAATTTGAGATACAGGAAAAAACTTAGGTACTATGAAAAGAAATTAAGATATATCTTATACTAGCGAATACCCGGCGTGTGCTACTACGTTCTTCAGGTGTTTCGGCTGCTCTTTCGGATCTTTTCCGCTTCGCATCGGCAATTTTTTATATAATTGCATTTCTTTTCTTTAATTGCAGCGCGCAACCAAAATGTGTTGGAGCTAGTATAAAACACTAAAAAAATACCAACATGTTTTTTTTTTTTTTTGCGAGACCACAAATTTTTTGGGGCTATTATAAATTAAACCTATGGGAAAGTTTGAAAATCGACGCCATTAGTGACTCGAATGTATTGTTTTAGTGGCATTTTACTTTACTTGCATTGTTGCCTTTCAAATAAAACCGGTTTGGGGCTCATCCGTTGCATGGTTTCAAAGTCCATAGAGGACATAGAAACATTTTTACTATTTTATATATTTATATCGATTTAACAAGGTCTAAATTTAGATCATTTCTACAACTATAGAAATTTACAATACCGCCTAAAGGTCGCAGTCTAATCTGTCCCAAAAAAAAAAAAAAAAGAAAAAAATTTCAAAACTTTGTTCTTCTTATTTAAAATCTCAATTTTTTCCATGACATCTTTAAGTTTTGTTTAATTTTAATTTGAAGAAGTTTCATGCCGCAAATTTTTTTGAGCATAAACCGAGATAGACAGAGATATAGCCCATGTGTGACACGTAGCTACATATACTCTACTATATATTCTCATAATGTTGCAATGTTGGGCGTGACAACATATTGTTTAGTGTTGTGTACACCTTAAATACCTTCACTTTTTTTTTTAGTAAACTGTCGTTGGCATCGTTGTCATTGTCATCATCATCATTGCCAACGCTTTGAAGTTATGTATGAAGCTTTGCACTTAAATGCTCGACAGGAATGTTGAACATGCTTCTTTATTTTTCATTTTGTCTTTGAAGCCAGCCAGCCACAACTTTTCATTCCTTTAAATGTTTACATTTTCTTCAACTGGCTGGTTACATTCTTATTCTAAGATTAACGCTTTGTTCTTTGATTTCAGGCAGAGCTTTTTTTTTTTTTTTTTGTGTACAATAAAAATCATATGAAGACCGACCATAAGGAAAAATGTGGCATGTGTTTTTTAGGCATATTAGAAACTTTTCTTTTGATTTGTTACAAATGCACAAAAAATAAAACCACAAAAAAAAAAAAAAAAAAAAAAAAAAAGCCAAACCTAAGTTAATGTCAAAAACATGTGCAACAGTTGTGGGTGCAGCATTGCTATAAATGAAATGAAAAAGCTAAATATTCATTATCGATCGAGCTAAACTGGAAGAAAAAACGTCTTTGATAGTTTTACTTGATTTAATGCTTTCCTAAACTTTTTCAGACTTACTCAAATAATGTTGATAATTTTAAATAATTTAAAGCAACAAAATTGACATTTATAAGGTGAAATTACATAAATTCACCATAACATGTAAACTCAACAAAATTTGTTAGCAAATTAGAAAGAGACAGTGGCGTAATTCGCCACCTCATGGCCTTTTAGGATATCCGTCAGCTTAAATTTTAGTCAAAACAAAGTAAGCATTTACTTTTTGTTCAATCAAATCTTGAAGGTGTCTGTCAAGTTGAAGAAAAATTTTCAGTCTATCAAAAAGTGTTCATTGTGTAAAGAGCATTCTTAAGAATAAAAGTGAAAATTAATTAAGTTTAAAGTAGAAATAATTTTGAATAAGCAAAAAGTGGTAAGTGATTAATTTATTTGAGGAGTTTTTTCTTTTGAGGTAAAGAGTATTATTATTATTGAAAACTATTTACGAAAAGTATCCGTCCTGCATTTCCAAATCCTGCAATAGGCTATGGCATACGGCTTAAGACATTTTTGTAAGTGTTTACCATTTGATTGCATCACGCGATCCTCCCTTGCAACAACATTCTGAAGCAGTTCTGGAAGTCAGTTTCAGAGAGCTCATCGCATTCCTTTTTACAATTTCTCTATCGCTGCGCTGCTGGTCTTTGAGCATATTTTCACTCTTGGGATGAGTGATGAGTCGGAGGCACAAGACGGATGCTGATGTAGCTGTGTAATCTCAAAAACAGTGACATGAGGATCGATGTGTGAGCTGACGTTGCCGTAAATAACAGATTCCATAGGAAACTGCGGCATTTGAGGAGTAACCATGAAATCCGGCGACTCACTGCGGCAACTGGTTATGCTGGTACCACACGGAGATCGTTCGTTCGAATATTCTTGCTTGAAGTCATATTTTCAAGTCGACTACTTTCGGAATATGCTATTAAATATATTTTGTCTGTTAATCAGCTTAACGAGAGTAGTCAATTTCAAAACATATCCGTCTCTGTCTATCTTACACTGTCCGTTAATCTTTTTCAAATTATTTAGAGCAATTTGAAGATTGAAATTCAAAAAAGTAAATTCATTTCGGTCATTTTCCAGACACACAGCTTTAGAAAAATTCGATATCAAATCAATGCTTCTTTTATATTCATAGAACAACAACAATTTAAAAAGCCAGTCAAGTTCCTTTACGTTGAAAAATATTTTGTAATTCGAGAAAAAGTAATTCTTTCAGCTCGATACATTTATTCCATCAGCGTTTTTTCAATAGTTTCTTCCGTTCCTTAATATTTATCAATCAAGGGTTGCATTCCTTTTAGAAATGATCTCTAATTCGATTCACATTTGTCTTGTTGCAAAAAAATAAATTCGATTAATTTAAATTGTTTGACACAAAAACATCTAAAAATAATCGCAAAAATTTTATTACAGTTTCTTGACTGATCGAGCAGATTTATGCAAAATAAGCTGAAAAAAAGATACAAATTAGATTAAGCGGAAAGTCGTTAGGTAAGACTTAAATAAGTATTGTACTCTTCAATTAATTTCTTGAATTTGAATTTCTTTGGATTTTAGAATGAATCAAATAAACAACTTGAATTATATAAAAAAATGCTACAGCAACCATATTGAGACCAACTTCCCAAGCTAATTTAATAAAATCCAAATGCAAATTCACAGAAATCCAAATCAACGAAAGGAAATTAGGGCGCACCATTCTTCAACGTAAAGCAAGTCGTAGCAAAAAAAGAAAAAAGACATAGCACAAAATGCAGGAACCAATAAGGACAACAATAAAATAAAAAGGAATTCAGCTTCTTCAATTCAAAAGAAAAGGCACAAGAAAAGAAAAAAAAAATAATAAATAAAAAACTCTAACAATTTCGAAACCAATTTTTAGATATGAAAAATTTTAAAAATGTACTAAAATTCAAAAAAAAAAAAAAAAACAAAACTTTTTGATTAAACAAAATTTTAAACGTTGTAAAAAAATTTTCAGAATATTATTTTTGCTTTTTTAAATTTTCGAAGTGTTTTCAGTTAGTCTGCAAAGCTTTGGAAAATATATATATGCAGCCTAATGCACTTCTCTCGACTGAAAGCCAGAGACACTAAAAAAAGAAGAAATTGAAATCGATTCAGCATTAAACAAGAAATCAAAGACCTAATTTTTTTTTTTGGCTTATAGTGTAGCGTATAGTTTAGTCCTTAACTTCTTCCGTATTATGTAGACTCAGATAGTTGTAAAACGTCGCAATCTTGGTCAAATCAAATTACACAAAATATTTAATAATGGCTTCAAAATAAACTAAACGGGTTGTGGGTTGTGGTTGTGGGCACCCTAAGGTATTCCGTTGTGAGCACACTCTTTGTCATATTCTCATTTCAAAGTGCATGGAGAGAGTAGAACACTAGTCAAGGCCATCAACTGGGCCAAAATAATATGAAATTGGTCAAAAGTTTTAAGCTAAAAAAATAGGCGCACTTTCCATATATTTTCCTCATCATTTTTAAGTGTTTTCCAGTTTTCCAAATTTATTTGGCATAATGAAAAATCTTGTTTATAGCAGCCACACTATTATACAAAAATAGAACGTTGATAATTATTAGATGGAATGTACGGATACGAACAGATTGAATGCAAGCTGCCTGTCTGTCTGTCCGTCGGTCCGTCTGTCTTGTCTGTCTGTCTGCCATTTTAACTGCATGTTTGGTTAGACTGAGAGACAACAATAAAAGTGAAACTCATGAAAATATTATACCAAAAATTTATGACGCTAAGCGTGCGGCGTCGTCGTTGATTGTCAGATAGATGAAGAGATTGTAAGCTGGACCGAATTGAACTGAACTGGACAGTGTGTATGCGTGTGTGTGTGTGTGTGTATGTGTGTTGCTAAACAAAGAGGCAACAATGGACAATGCAAGGATAGCAACAGCAATGTTGTACGTTGAAAAACGATAAGGATAATGGCGCCGCAGGCAATAATGCTCGGCTCATAACTTGTGCAGCGGCGTCAACGACGATGACGACGACGACGGCGACAAGTAGTTAGACAAGGACAATGAACAATACAGATGACGCCGTTACTAAACAGATTGAACATGAGTAGCAAGTCAAGCCAAGCCAAGTCAAGCCGTGTGGAGGTATGGAAGTGAGGCATGGAATGTGCATTGCATTGCACTGCAACGCAACATAAAATCATTGCGCAAAGCTGCAAATTTACATGCAAACAATGACATGCATAAACAAGTATGTACAAAGATGAGGATGAGATGAGCAGAGTAGAGCAACCTAAACGATGTGTAACGCCAACAAAATGACCAACAAGATGTGAAGGACATTTATGAATCTGTCGCTAAAAAGCAGCATCCAAGCAGCAGCACACGGCGAATGAAATCACGCAAGTTGAGCCATATCATGTCTTATATTCGAGTTTTTCTTTTTTTTATGGATGGAACTGTTTGTCCATTTCATGTAAAATGCGAAACAATAATGATGGATGGAATACATGGATAAATGTTTACCACGCCTACTATAAACACGATAGATAAACAAACTTTGTACGGTGTGTTCGGTTGACAACTGATGTGAAGAATAACACATTTACGCCGTGTCTCAAAAGTCGCACAAAATGTCTGCTGCACATCATGTGTTGTGCTTTTGTTCTCTTTAAATGATTCTGTCCGGTCTAGACGATACTGGGCTGATACGGTTCAAATTTAAGATTAATCAAACATTTTCAAAAATTACAATTTTCAAGCTAATTTTTATTTCGTTAATTTTGCTTTCAGCCGAATTTGGGTAAACTTTTTAATTTGAATCAATTGGAACGTTTAAAGAAGTGGAAAACTCCCTAAGAACGTTCTAAAAAAAAATTCATCATACTTGGTATATTTACATGACCCGAGCAAAGTTGGGTAGTTCAACTTGTGTATTATAATTTTGATAAATAAATAAAATTAAAAGAGATGGCGTGTTGCATTCTTTAAAGTAAATATTTGTCAATGTTTCGGCTATTAAATTTGTTAAGATTCCAAGTTGCTATCTCATTTGGCGATGGCTACTTTAGGCCGCATTGCTACGTTTATACTTCAAAAAATATCGCTCCAATTTGAACGAAATCGAAATGTAAAAGAGAACCGATTGTTTATTTTATCAATGGAATGCTAACTGCTGTTGCTGCTGCAGTTTGTCTTTTCATTACTGCATTTTGCATTCCAAAGCTTGAAACATTCATTGCAATCTCTTCGTATTTCTATCCTACACACACACACACACACAAAAACAAGAACGCTCTAATCAATTGCATTCGCCAAACAATTTATGGCATTGAAGAAAAAATTTCTTCACGTTTCTGCACGTGCGCTACACAATCGCATAATCCAAGCTGCTGAGTAGTTCATGCACGCTTTTCAGGTTTACTTTATAATTAAACTAGCATTTACCCGCGGCTTTGCTCGCGTTTTTATTTTTATTTCTACTTGTCTACTAAATTTAAATTGGTTACAAAATCTAATTTGCGTCCATCTTTGGGTCCCAGGTTCAAATTTAGGAAATCCTTTAAACACGCTTAAAATATTTTTTAACCAACTTTCAAGTCTCTACGTTTATTCATTATAAAAATATGGCTTTCTGGTTTCAAGGCCTCCAATAGACCCCCGGTCATGTATTGTATGTACAGTAAATATTTCAGCTTTTTATCTTTAACCGTTTAGCTCTGTAGGCCCATCGCCTCAAATCAGTCAGTCTGACAGGTGCATATATACAGATACAAATGGTTTTGATTGCTAAACAAAGAAAGAAAGCACACCACTTAGAAACGAAGATCACTGTTATGGAAACAGAACGAGTTGCTAAAACTTTTCGAGTAGCAATCGAAATGAAATTAGTTAACAATCGTGTAGTGAGTGTGTGTATCTTTAAGATACATTTTATTTGTTTCTTGTTAATTGATTTTAAATTTGATTAAAATATACAATCTTTTTTTTTTTTTTTTTTTTGTTCATTAGAAATATTAAAAATCATTAGAATATCTGTGCAGCCATCTCGAATGTCCTCAAGAAAATGAAATAGAGCGGAAACTATTTTATATTTTTATTTATGCATTTCTAATGCTTATTTGCCTTATTCGCAACAGTTTCTTGTTTTCTAGAACCCTTTGCTTGCTTCCTTGCTCTCTTCTTCTAATGAAGGCTTTTAATTTTTGTCAGCGAACATTTTTCCATTGGGCGCCAAGCCAACATAAAAAGTATTAAAGAAAAATATTTAGTACAACATACATTTTTATCAAAATAAACATAAAAAAAAAATAAAATAATGAAACCTACGAAAAGGCAACAAATAAGTTTTGCATTAAAATAATAGGAAAGTACTTTTTTTCTAGTTAAGTTCTACGAGTAAACTATACGCTGCACAATGAAAAATTTTAAATTCGGTAGAACCGAAGCTGAAATACTCGCCACATGAGACTTTAATTAGTTCATGTATGATCATCAAAGACGTAGATTATATTCCGCTAAGGAATTGGAATTTTAAAATTTTCATATCAAAAAATTGGTTTCGAAATTATTAGAGTTTTTTATTTATTATATTTTTTCTTTTCTTGTGCCTTTTCTTTTGAATTGAAAGAAGCTGAATTCCTTTTAATTTTATTGTTGTCCTTATTGGTTCCTGCATTTTGTGCTATGCCTTTTTTTTTTTTTTTGCTACGACTTGCTTTACGTTGAAGAATGGTCCTTTCGTTGATTTGGATTTCTGTGAGTTTGCATTTGGATTTTATTAAATTAGCTTGGGAAGTTGATCTCAATATGGTTGCTGTAGCAATTTTTATATAATTCAAGTTGTTTATTTGATTCATTCTAAAATCCAAAGAAATTCAAATTCAAGAAATTAATTGAATACAATTATTATTGAAGTCTTACCAACGACTTTCCGCTTCAATCTAATTTGTATCTATTTTTCAGCTTATTTTGCATAAATCTGCTCGATCAGTCAAGAAACTGTAGTAAAATTTTTGGCGATTGTTTTTAGATGTTTTTGTGTCAAACAATTTAAATTAATCGATTTTATTTTACAAGCAAAAAAACAAATCTGAATCGAATTAGAGATCATTTCTAATGGAATGCAACTCTTGATTGATGATATAAAAGGAACGGAAGAAACTATTTGAAAAACGTTGATGGAATAAAAGTATCGAGCTGAAGGGATCACTTTTTCCTCGAATCACAAAATATTTTCAACGAAAAAAGGCTTGACTGGCTTTTCAAATTGCGCTTGTACTATGAATATAAAAGAAGCAATGATTTGATATCGAGGTTTGTCTAAAGCTGTGTGCCTGGAAAATGGCCGAAATGAATTTACAATTTTTGAATTTCAATCTTCAAATTGGTCTGAATAATTTGAAAATGATGAACGGACAATGTAAGAGAGACAGAGACAGATATGTTTTGAAATTGACTACTCTCGTTAAGCTGATTAACAGACAAAATATATGTAATGGCATATTCCGAAAAAGTCGACTTGAAAATATGACTTCAAGCAAGAATATTCGAACGAACGATCTCCGTGTGGTACCAGCATAACCAGTTGCCGCAGTGAGTCGCCGGATGTCATGGTTACTCCTCAAATGCCGCAGTTTCCAATGGAATCTGTTATTTACGGCAACGTCAGGTCACACATCGATCCTCATGTCACTGTTTTTGAGATTACACAGATACATCAGCCTCCGTCTTGTGCCTCCGACTCATCACTCATCCCAAGACTGAAAATACGCTCAAAGACCAGCAGCGCAGCGATAGAGAAATGGTAAAAAAAAGGAATGCGATGAACTCTCTGAAACTAACTTCCAGAACTGTTCAGAATATTGCAGCAAGGGGAGATCGCATGATGCAATCAAATGGTAAATGTAAATTCAAAAATGTCTTAAGCCGTATGCCATAGCCTAGTGCAGGATTTGGAAATGCAGGACGGATACTTTTCGTAAATAGTTTTTAATAATAATAATACTCTTTACCTCAAAAGAAAAAAAAAACTCCTCAAATAAATTAATCACTTACCACTTTTTGCTTATTCAAAATTATTTCTACTTAAAACTAAATTTATTTTCACTTTTTTTCTTAAGAATGCTTTGTACACAATGAAAACTTTTGATAGACTCAAAGCTTTTCTTACAACTTGACAGACACCTCAAGATTTGATTGAACAAAAAAGTAAATGCTTACTTTGTTTTAACTAAAATTTAAGCTGACGGATATCGTAAAAGGACATGAGGTGGCGTATTACGCCACTGTCTCCTTCTAATTTGCTAACAAACCTTGTTGAGTTTACATGTTATGGTGAATTTATATAATTTCACCTTATAAATGTCAATTTTTTGCTTCTTGGTTTTGAGCAAACAGCTGATAAAGTGTTTATTAGGTTTAAATTAAAAATTAACATTTTATTTTAGAACACCAAAGTAACGGAAGCAAAATTATAGAAATTATAATGTTTGCTTTCAATCTCTTTCTCTAAATTTCTTGTACTCTTCTTTTCTGTTATGTTGAAATTATATACAATTCACCACAAACAGTTTATGTTGCCCAATATTTTCGGAGTACTTCACCTGGTATAATTGCATCATGACTAAATCTTCGCTGTAGATGCTAGATTTTCGTGTCAGATTTCTAGATATGTGTGTGAGGCCATCTCGTATGAATGCGATACAAAATTCATCATCTGTCATCACATCCCTACATGCTTACTCGATTGTCTAAGGCGGGTCTAAGAGCTAGATTAATATTAATAACTGTTTCACATTACACGTACGTAAGGGTATAAAACATGTTTAATGTTTAATGCTGCAAAATAACTAAAAGTTGTAAAAATTCGAATGAAAACGAAGGGAAAATGTCGATTAAAGACGACAACGATGAGGGCAGCTGCATAGTTGATGCTATTAAAAATATTTTATGCCTGTTACGACGCTACTTACTACTTCAGCAGCAATGCCAAAACTAAAACAATTTTCTGCAGTGCGAAACATTAAATGAAATGAATTTCATTTTGGCCTCGCAAACAGAGTTAAATACACACAGACGGACGGACAGATGGACGTGCAGACAGACGGACGGATTGGAATACACCTTTTGTAGCGTAGCCAAGCAGCCACCAGCCACCGACGAAACACTTCTTTGCATCATTCAGCATCGCATTTGCTGCTGCTGCATTTGATAGCGATTCAAAATGTTTTTGTCTTTTGAGCTGTATTTCGCCTTCGCCTTCTGCTTCTTTTTTTTTTTTTGGACCATTTTTATTTCGTTACTTCCTGCTGCAAAGTTGAACTGTTCCACCCGGACACCTAACAACGCGTTGATTCTTTCTCTTTCTCTCTCTCTCTCTCCTCTCTCTCTCTCTCTCTCTCTCTCTCTCACACTCTTACTCTCATATACAGCAATGGCGGCGTCACTTTTCGCTTTGCGATTTTATAGTTTCACTTGACAGCCGCCATTCAGATTTTTTAATACGTTTGTCCTTTTGACCTGTTTACTTGCATATTACTTTGGCAACAACAACAACAAAAAACAAGGATGTTGCCTTTTCTCCAATTGTTGTTGTTGTTGTTGTTACTATTTCGTAAATATCTTCTTTCGTTTATCTTAGACTCTGTCGCTTTGTATATTTCATGTTTTTTTGAGTAGTTTTGTTGTTCAAATTAAAATGTTGCAAAAAGCGGCAAAATTCTTAAAAAAATAAAATTCCGCCAAAAAAAAATTTTAAAAGCAAGTGGCGAAAATGGTGACACATTTTTACAAAAAAATGGAAATTGTATTTCATTTTTTTTTGGTTGTTTCTTAAAATTTATAAAATAAGTAACTTACACCCGCGGCTTTGCTCGCTCATAAAGGTTTATATTTTGTAAGGGTTACATTTGACGCAGTGTGGAAAGCTCTTGTTGCCAATAAAATATTTTGAAAAAAATTCCTGAAGCCAATTCAATATTGTGTCTGGCTGAAAGTCACTTTACGGCAACAATAAACCAAATTCATAAATTTTGTAATTATCCGAATTAAATTGAATTGAGATATTCTATTTGAATAATCTAAACCAAAGATTGGCATTTATAGTACATTTCTACTACATTTCTACAAACTTGCATTAAATCAAAAAGTTGCGTTCACAGTGAACGCGATTTTCGATAACTCACGTTAACACCGATTATCGAATTGATTTATTTGGCAATTATAAAAAAAAAACGTTTACGTTTTCTTGCTTGTATGTGTACAGCAACAACTAAAAGCAAAAACATCAATATTCATTTGTTCGATTAATAAAAACTATATTTCTGAACAAAAAAGATTTTTTTTAACATTGTACAATTTGTGTTACGAACAAAAATCAGCTGTTTAAACTCGAACGCTAATGCTAAATGCAATGGAAACGCCGTTCCGTGTTTTTCGATAAATATTTAATGCGATAACAAAATGCGGAATATACTATTAGATTAGATTATTAAAAAAAAAAAAACTGGTAGTACATTTTTGTGGAGTCTTTAGTAAGCATTACTTTCGATATTTGTGTGAACAATTCTAAATCGATTAATAAACGCTTACGCATACGCCTGCAGTAGTGTAAACACAAAATATTAGAGTTACATGCGCGTTATCATTAATCAACACTAAAAAGCATAACTCGATTGCGCTTATCGATTCAATGCATTCAAAATTCGTAAATCGATTGCTTTGATAATTATTTTCTACAAATTTAAAAATTAAAGTAAAAACAAAATAAAATGAAAATTAAATCGATTTGAAATTTCGACAAACAAATCGAATAGAGTACCTATTTTTGTTTAGGACAAAATATAGTCCGAAAAGATGGTCTATCGCGTTGTTAGTTGTGTAAGTAGTGGCAATTGTTTGTAGTATTTGTGAGAGTAGCTGCTCCATAGTAGTGCGACATTTACAGCGTTCATGGTCGTTGCTTTTGTTGTTGCCTGCCTGCCTGCCTGCTAGCCTGCCAGCCCACCAGCCAGGCTTTGTTACTGCAGCATTTTGCGGCGTGTTTGTCCAGTGACAGCAACAGCGACAAAGTTGATTTATCAGTTTTTGGAGGCCATTAATCATCCCAGCGACAAGTTGGACAGCCAACGGACCAGCTGGGGTCAACACCCCCCGAGGCCAATTAAAAAAAATATATTAGGCGAAAATGCATAACCAAAAAAAAAAAAAAAAAAAAAAAGTAGGCGTCCAATAGAGTGCATTCCGCGATATAAGTAGAAACTATGCATGTACGTAGGACAGACAGACAAAATGACAATATAACGTATAGAAATAATAGAAGCGTACAACTAATAACGACAAACTGCTTTATAGGTTAACTATGTCGCAATATCGCATCGCGTTTTACTCTCTTTGCTTAGTAAACTTCTGATCAGCTCAGCACACCTCTTTATCCTATCGCTATAACACTCCTACACACACAATATTCATATATCCGCTTGTCTATCTATGG
This sequence comes from Leucophenga varia, assembly GCA_018903435.1. Lineage (NCBI taxonomy): Eukaryota > Metazoa > Arthropoda > Insecta > Diptera > Drosophilidae > Leucophenga > Leucophenga varia. The sequence goes on along the minus strand of JAEIFJ010002505.1, from coordinate 17,280 downwards.
TATATATCTGACTAGTTAGCTAGCTTTTGGGCTTAAGCAGCTAACTAACATACATACTCGTACATGTCATACTATATATGTAGTATCGAGCGAACAGTATTCCAGCTTTTGAAACATCATCTTTCAAATTGGTAATTTAAGTTTTGCTACTCACTCTCTCACTCTTTCTCTCTCTCTCTCTCTCTCTTCCTACACTACCTCAACCCTAGCTACCTGTTAACATTTACACAATTCCGATATCGTTGTAGCGTTTAAATGCTTATCTACAGTTGGGCATGCTAGACTATTGGAAAAGATTTGATTAAAAAGTTTCAGCATTTCAATTTTCTTCTTTTTAGTTTTCAGATAAAGCAGTTTACTTGGAACTCAGGAACCTTGTTTTACACTTGTTTTGTTAACAAATCGAAAAAAATGCTTTCTAGATATTTTATTCAATGGCGACGTCATATTTTCTAGAGGTTTTCCAGACACTTCTGCGTGAGCGATTTATTCGACTTGTTCCCGTAATCGCAAAATTTTGAGATTTACGTTTTTGCAAAGTTCTTTCGATTTTAAATTGTTTGTGCTCCGACAATCGCAAAAGTTATGTTTCATTTCCAAAATGTTTCTTCACATTGTATATGACAAAAACTGTTATCGGTTACAAATTAAATGTTTATCGGTCTAACCAAATAGAAGATTGTGGTTGCTTTGAACGCTTTTGGTTTAGGGTTGAGTAGAAAATAATTAATTAAATTTTTAACTCGGAATTAATTATATTAAAAAATACAAAGATGAAATCTATTAACTTCAGATAATAAAATAAAATAGGGTGTCCCAGAATTAACGCAGGATTTGCAGTAAAATGCTGGCAACTCTGAAAATTAACAATTTGACAGCTGAAAAGTTTAGGTCAAGTAGAAATGAAGCGTTACACGATAGAATTTTGTTAGGGTTGCCAACACTTTATTACAAAGCTTGCGTTAATTCTGGGACTTGTGTTAATATTGGGACACTTTTTATTTTGAAATAGTCGACAGTAGCTTTTTATGTAATGCTACTACGTTGTACGAGTCTTTCGGCTCTTTTCGTTACGTATCTGTTATGTTTTGTGCAATTGCAGCTCTTTTCGGTGGCATACAATAAAGCACTAAAAAATACCAGTTTCTTCTTTTTGATTGCAGCATAACCAGCGCTAAAAGCTTTAAGAGTAGTATAAAACATACAAAAATATCAAAAAAATTTCTATGGAAAAGTCGCTTATTGATTTCATGACTGAACCGAATGAGCCTTATCTGTTATTTTAGTGTTCCATAAGTGTACCTTCATTATTGCCTTTCATATGAAACCGACTTGCGACTCATAGCGGACATAGAAACATTTTTATTATTTTATAGATTATGCGATTTGCGTTTGCCGGATCTCCGAATTTTGCGATTTAAAATTAAATCGCAAAATATTTATAATTACGATTTCGAGAACATGCCTCACAAAATCTTTTTTTTTTTTTTTTTTTTTTGATTAGTTTCAAATATTTTTTTTTTTTTTAGAGAGATAGGACATTGCGACAAATATTTAAATAATTCTTTAAAAAAACGCAACGTTCTATCTCTTCACCATTTTTTTTTTTTTACCAAATCTCGAGCAGACAGTCCTGATTAAAATAAACTTTCGCATATTATAGTATAAAATTTTACGAAGCTCATAAATCAGACCTTATACATTATACCTTGTATGGTTATGTATGTATGTAAGTATTGATGCTTGTGTTAGTTGTCCATGTTTGTCTTTCATATAAAAATTTTATATAGCTTACACACTCTCACGTTGCCCGGTTGCCATCCTTCCTCACGCTCCCCTCGCTCCCTCTCTCTCTTCACTCTATTATTACAAAATGTCCTTGTAGCTTTTGTTATTGTTGCTTAAGTCGCTGTCAGTGTTGTATGTATTTGTGTGTGTGTGTGTGTGAGAGTTGTTGTCCTATACACCTCTTTACTACATTTAGCTTCGTTTTGCTTTCTATTCCACTTCAATTCCGGTTTCCACCTACATTATTTGAAATTTCAATTCGCAGCACATAAATCGACAAATGGCAGTATTACCGGCTCCAGCAGCGGCTTTAGGTACGGCGTCGATTACTATCCTCCAAACTATGCTGTTCCGTTTAATACCGTTCTGCGCTGCATTGTTGACATTGTCCGTCCGTCTGTCTGTCCGTCCGTCCGTCCGTCTGTCTGTCCATGCGTCTATACATCCGTTTACCCAACCAAACCCATTCGCCCACTAACTTTTCTGCCAGTGCAAGAACACATCATTTAGATTTGGTAGCATCGAAGCATTTGCTGCTGTTTTTGTCGTCTTTTAACCGAAAATTCCGTTTCGCGCAATGCAGCAAATGATAAAAGTATGCAAGAATATACGCCGAAATCGTCATCAGAAAAACTGACTGTCGTGCAGACGTATCTCATATACAGTGGCGTATATGTGTGAAGAAAAGGAACATTAGTTTGCTTTTAGCCAGATTGGGAACTAAGAAAAATTTGATACAAGTGAACTTTAGAAAGAGTTATACAGAATCGAAGTTTTTTATTTATATTCTCCACGATCGGTTTCATGCGGCATATTTAGTGCAAGCTTCTCAAGAAGCCTTCTGGCACTTTTGTACTTTTATTTTTGATTGCAGCGTCACCAAAATATGTTGGGGCTTGCAAAAAAAAAAAATTTTTATGGAAAAAGTCGTAAATCGACTTCATGAATGAATCGAAAGTGCCTAAAGCATTATTTTAGTGGTCTATATTTATACTTGCTTTGTTGTCGTTCAAATGAAACCGGTTTGGGACTCATCCGTTGTATGGTTTCAAAGTGCAAAGCGGACATAGAAACATTTTTACTAAATAAAGACTAAAAAGCTGTAGCAAGCCATGTACCCATTAAAAATTTAAAAAAACTTCGAATGAGCAAAATCGGATTCAAATATTTGGACACTTTGCACCACTCGAGTTTGCACCACTTTGCGATGCGTCTCTGTCGCTTCTATGTATGTGTATTGGCATAAATTTATATGTTTGTATATTTGTATGTTTTACTAAAGATTCATGGGCTCACATGCTGTGCCGCTTGTACTGTATAGCTTCAGCTGCAGGATTTCAACCTGAAATCCAACTGTGTGTGCCTGCCTGTCTGCCTGCCTGTTTGATATACAAACGCGCGTGCTAAGCTATCGCTTCTTAGCTGCAGTTTTCAGATAGAACTTTAACATTTCAGTTAAGTTTAGCTTGCCTCGTTGCGCCATGGCCATACTAGTTGCCATTGCCATTGCCGTTGCCGTTGTTGCTGCTACTGACCCACTCTCTCTCTCTCTCTCTTTTAGTTTTGTCATTGCCATTGCGAAGGTTCAAAATGTTAAAAGCTGCAAAGAATTGCGATAAATGCTAAACGCAAAATCGATGCGAGCAGCAGCAGCAATGGCATTTGTCGTTCTTATTTTCAAAAAAAAAAATAAAGGAGTGCATGCTGCATGTATACAAACACACACACACACAAATTGATTGTACGTAGATTTACATACGTTGCTCGTTTGCTCAGATGCACGTTCGCTGATTCGTTCATTCGTTCATTCGTTTGTTCGTTTGTGCGTTTGTGCATCTTTAAGCTTCTCTTCGTTCGCTCGCTCAATGTTATTAAGTTATTTCAATGTTATTTAAGTTATAGACACAATAACACATTCGGCCTTTTTGGAATATTTATCGCCAACTTGCCACTTGCTACATTTACCTATGTTGCATTTTTTTTTGTTGTTGTTGTTGTTGTTGTTTCTTTCTGCTTTTGAAATATATGAATTGTCAATTTGGTCTTTAAAGCGTTTTACTTAAGCATTTTGATAAATGTAAAAGATTTTATCGAGTAGAAAATTGAATTTTTCAAATTAAAATTGTTAAATAATAACAATTTGAAAAAACATATCAAATTGAATTAGTTTTAAGTTACTTAGAGGAAAGAATGTTACGAAGCATGTTCCGAATATCAACAATTTGAATAATGGAATCCACATAATAATTAATAACAAATTGTTCCCAGTGCCAATGTCTATGCTGTGCCTTTCTAAATACTGTTAAAGTAAAAAGTTGAGAACCCCTTCTTTGCCTAAGTTCAGACTTATGTCTTAATAACTGTTATTATTTTTGTATTCAGATCTATAAATTTCAGCTGCCCGTTTTTGCCCATCGTTGCGTTATATGCATTTTACTAAAAGCGGCCTCGTTGATTTTTTACCGTTATTTCGTGAATAATTTTTAAAGTCTTATTGTTTTTGTTTTTTTTTTGTTTTGTTTTTATGATCCTTAATGTATTTCTCTTATAATCACTTTCCTTATTTCTTTTTACGTTTGTTTTTTATGCATAAAAGCAAACTTACTCGGCAATATGCCTCATTTGTGGTGAAAAATACACTGAGATGAATGATATTGAACATTTTTTTGCCAAAAAAAAAAAGTGAAAAGGATCACATTTAATTTGAATTATCTCCTACCTGTATTAATTTTTTGTATATAGTTTCTTCATGTTTTATACAGACTTGAGATCAAACAATGGCAAATAAGGTCTTTAAAATATAAACAACAATTTCAAATGATAGACAAATAGTCGATAAACCCACAGACGGAGGTAGTGGATCCTTCAATGATGGAAACACGGCAATACATTTTATATATATTTTTTTTTTTTTTTGAAATATTTACTTTCGATTTCACTTTTTTTAACCAAAATTTTTGCAAATTGTTGTTAATTTGTCATTTTAATTTTTTTTAATAGATAACAGAAAAATTTAGGAGGAAATGCAAAAATCTATGAAATAAAAAAATGTATTGCATATTTTTTTTTTATTAACTTATGTGAAGGTGGCTTTCTTTTTTCTTTAAAAGTTCTGAATATTGAGCAAAAAAAATTAATAGGTTTTTCTATTTACTAAACAATACAGAAACTGATATAAATACTGGATTGTGTTTGGAATTATTTTTGTAAAAAGAAACAAAATTACGAAAAGAACAAAAAATAATAAAGAAAACCGCAAAATCAAAAATTAAATAATAGTAAATTAAGATATAACTAATTGTTAAGTTAAGCACTAATTTGTTAAAACTGTTTACGAATTAAAAGCTCATATGAAAAATTGGTTTTAGTTTGAGTGGTATTAGACGAGAAGTTAGCACTTTCAGAGCTCCAATTTGGATACAGAAAGAAAAGAAAAAAATATAGGCAACTAGCGGATACTAGGCTTGGGTACCAAAGATATTTTTCATATAAAAACTAAAGCAGTTGTTTTGAAAAAAAAAAAAACATGTATGTTAGAAGTTATTTATTTATCAAACTGCTCACATCTGTTTATATTCAAATAGAAATTATTATTTCTTAATTAGCTACAAAAGAGAAAAGCTTTAAAAAAAATGAATTTATTTTATAAATCACAACGCATACAGTTTTACAAAATATCTATTAAAATAAATCTGTTGATAAATATTAATTCAATATTTGTACAACAGCTTGCACTATGTAAATGTATCTCATTCAAAAAAAAAAAAGAAAAAGTATCTCAATGCTTAATAAATGTAATTGAGCTATTGATTATGTAATTACGCAAATACATACATGCACATACAAATATGTATACTACAAAGGGAAAAAACACGTTATATACTTAAACACACACACACACACACACATATATAGTACTGTACGTATGGTATATAGAGACATTATCATCATAACATCATTTGCAATGGCTTTTGCTTGTAGCTATATCTGATTCTGATTCAAAACGGCAACGACGCGTCCCAAATGTTATTAGACAGACAGACAGACAGGACGGACAGACACCATAATGTACTGACTGCTAAAGCAGCAGTTTGCAATACAACAGAGCAGCACATAACATTTACCAAATTAAAAACAGAAGAAAAAAAACAGAAACAGGGAACAACGAGAACGACGAAGAAGAAGCGAAAGCTCTAATTTGTTTTTAATTCTTTTTATACAGTTTTTGATTTTCTTTATGATTCCGTTTGAAGTGTGTGTGATCGTATGTGTGTGTGTGTATATTGAGCACATTCCCCTGTGGAAAGCATAAAAAAAAAATATATATAATCGATAAAATCGGAGGAGTTTCCATAAAAAAATTTTAATCTTTCAAAAAAAAAAAAAACTTTAAGTTCGATGAATGTTATTTCTTCCACTTTTTATTCCCATTACACATCAGCTCGACGAGACGAATTGATCTAGACATGCCCGTCACTGCTTATAGCGATCCAATCCGGAAAGCTAACTCGTGACTTACAAATTATGACTTATAAATTATTGCAAATTATATCCATATCTCATATCTCTCATATGTTGTTATTGTTTATTTAATTTGAATAAGTTTGATGAGCCATAGGTAGCACGTTAAACCCTCAAGAGTAGCTGTTTCCAATAATCTTTGTTTCATCTTCGTCTATGGATTTACATATAGTATCTATAGTATCTATGCTGCTAGTTTTTGAAGCATCGTTTATCTTTTGTATGTTTGAAAATCATTTCGTGCGGAACTTATTTTGCGTAAATGCTCTTTAATTAGTTTGAAGTAGTAACTTAGTTTGCGCTTGATCTCATTTGAGAAGTCATCAGTGAACGCCGAACTGGATTATGTCTGAAGCGAAAGTCGAATTGGTTGTACGCTCTTTCATTACTTTAAGCGGTTTGCTGCAACACTTTGAAACTAATTTGGAATATTCAATGGCTATTGGCTTTGTGACTGTATTCGTGTTGGAACGTTTTAAACTGAGTCGTCTTTGTTATCATTCTAGATTCTCGAATAGGCGCAGCTGTGTACCAATTTTTCTTTTTTATTGAACACTCAAGTCGTTTGGTAATCAAAAGTATGCTTACATTTTACATGGACGTGTAGAAGCACATGAAGTTATAGTGTCAAATCAAAAAAAAAAAATAATAAATGCCAACATTGCTCAACCCTTTAACAGTAGCCTATTATAGTGCTAAATGCAGGGTATCCCAGAGGCAACGCAAGTCCCAAAAGTGACAACTGACATTTTTAAGTTAATAAAAAAGTAGATAGACATTTTTTTTGGGTTGTCAGCACTTTGCTGCCAATCCTGCGTTATTTCTAGGATACCTTATACATCAATCTCTTTCATCTGACTAAACGAGTGACTTACAGAGTAACTGAGTTACGGACAACTAGACTACTGAACAAACGGCTACAGTTAAAAAGCTAAAGATTCAATATATGCAATAGGTGCACACTAAACGGTAATTTGGAAAATTTTGAACCAGAGCCTATTTGTTGCCCTAAAACCAAAATGTGAACTTGGCCATATCTTTGATATGAAGAGACTAGATTGGTAAAAAATATTTTTGACTTGTTTAAGGGTTTTCCGAAATTTAAATCTGTGGCCCAGTGGAGGGCCTAAAATGGATTTGTTTTACCTATATGTTTTTTTTTTTTTTTTTTTTATACCCATACACATAGTGTAAATGGTTATATTCAGTTTGTCAGAAAGTTTGTAATGCATTGAATTAGAATTCGTAGACCCCATAAAGTATATATACTCTTGAATGGTAGCCATATCCGTATGTCTGTCCATCTGTTTATTTCTGTCCATCTGATTTAGTCGGAGACTACTGAAGATATTTAGCAGAAATTTGAAACTTAAGATTTTCTCGAGAACGACCAGGTCAAGTTTAAAAATTAAAGTGTCATGTTCATTTTTAGGTAAAGCCCCCATTCAAAATGAACGCCACATTTTTATTATGAAAATGTGATATTATTTATGCATATATTCACTCCAAATTGGTAAGAAAAAAAAAGCTTACGTCTAATGTCATCCAAAGTAAAATAAATGTTTCTTGCCCATTTTCCCTAAAGACCCATAATTTATAATCTTTTATTTATGTTTAAGGTTTCCGTCTCATGTTGGTTTTTTTTTTTTATTATATTATTTTATTTTTATTTTGAATAATAAAGTATATTTGACACTGATAACATAATATATATGTTAGTCTAATGGATAATGTATGAGTTTGTGTGTCCGGTTTTTTGGGGTTTGTTGGCTTAGTAGCGGAGCCAATTCCCCCTATCTGGGGTAAGTCGGCTTAGTAGCGTAGCCAATTGCCCCATCGTAAAACAAAACAGTAAAAAAATATAAACTAAGTCCAAGCGTTCGTTTTTGCGACTCATCGGCTCGATTAAGTCAAACTTGAGTATATCTGTTTTTCGAGTTGATCGATGCAGGGCTCTAATGCATATATACGTGAGCAAAGCTACAGTTTATAAGCTAGTCTAATATATTTTCTTGTTCCAAAAAATAAGTTAAACAATTAAACTTAAACTTACTCAATATTGTTGCATGAACACCATTTCAGTCATCTTTTTGTTTAAATTTTTAAAATACTGCTTGTAAAAATTCCTACGAATAGAAAAAAGAATAATATTGTGCAAAAAAATTGAGAAAACAAATTCCTGCTTCAAAAAAATACCAGATATCTCAAAACAAAAATTAAATCTTAATCAAGTCCAAAATTTTTCAAGTGGTCTGTTCCCAAAATTCCTTTAACAAGAAAATGAACAACTTTTTTGCTTTTCATTATGCTCGTTGCAAGATCCTTTAGCCATTCTTTATGAACTTCAAAATTGTTCAAGTTGAGTACCATACCTCATTAATTAAATTTTCATCCAAAAACTTTACAAAAACGAGTACATCTTTGTAGTAGGTTATGCTCGACTGCAAGATTCCTGTTGCACAAGTCCATATTGGACCTTAAGATCATTGGGACTATCCTAGGCATAATTTATACTAAATTTTAACTTCCTAGAATAAAAAACAATGAAGCTTTTATGCAAAAACCCAAAATTTTGGGGTACACTTAGTATGAGGGGTACCCTTTAAAATGGGTCTAGAGAAAACCCGTTTGCAGGTGCACAATTGACGTTACTCAGAAGAGTATAAGTTTCAAATATGGTGGCCCTATATCTTATACAGCAGACAGCAGGACAGACGGACGGATGAATGGACAGACAGACGGACAAAAGGAACATAGCTAGTTCAACTCCCCTTCTAATGCTGATCAAGAATATATATACTTCATATGGTATGTCTTGCCTCCTTCTGTACTCCTTATATTACATACATTCGCACAAACTTAATATACCCTTTTATCCTTTGGATACAGGGTATAATAACTTTTCAAATATTTTTCGCAGCCGAGCAAGACCGTGTATCGTATTTCAGTTAGTACTGTTTAAAAATAATTGAATAAATTAAGAAAAGTAGGTTTTATTTTGGTTTATTTTTTTTTACTCCCAATTTTATTCCAGCAATGTTATTATTTAGGAAAAGTTTAAGCATTTTATTGTTATTACATTGCGTCTGGCACAAACATCGGCTTCATCATTGTCGTTCTCAGCGTAATCGACAGCGTTATTGCGCGTAATAAATACAATTTTGCTCTTAATTAAGCGTATCCATATCCAAAAAAAAATGTATCTGCTAGAAAAGCACAAAATGCCATAACTGATTGCAGTTTTGTCGGCGGCGGCATTTAGTAAAAGCAAAAGCAGCGTCAAAAATTTTTTTCGCTAATAAAAACAAAACTTGACTAAATAAGTGCAAAATTTTTGCTATGCAAATTTGCTCAAAAAAACAAAAAAAAAAAAAGTTTAAATAGAGCAGCAGCAGTCAGTGGCAGCAAGCAAAGTTTTAGCAATAATCCGCAAATGAATTGACAGCTAAATTACCTTTTGATTTGCTATGGAAATTGCAATTAAGTATTCACAATAGTTGCTGTTGTTGTTGTTGTTGTTACTAAATAGTAAGTACTTTTTATGGTTCTGCAGCAGTTATTAAAGGATTAAATGGTGTGTGTCTCTGTGTGTGTATGTATGCGTAAAAATAAAACCTAAACAAATCAAACTGTATTGAGCCGAAAATAAACCAACGAAATCAAATTTTGAACCGCATCAAAAAGTCAAATATATGTGTTCGCGCTTGCATTAAATACAAAAAATCAAATGTAGCAGCAACAGCGGCACATGCCCGAGGCAAATAACACCGATAAAGGAAATGAAAATAGTGAATAGAATGAATGGGAGCAGAAGATACATACCATATATATAGTAGGTGAGATGGGTCATATTTGTGTATTGAATCATATTGAAAACATGACATCAATGTTTATGAGGTCCAAGTGCGAATTTGCCTTTGGGGCGCTGTTTATCATTATTTTCACAAAATAATCACAAAAGCCAACAAATTTAATCGGTAAAAGTTTTACTGGTATTACTGGCGCGTTAATTGTTCGAAAATACATGCATGTTGTTGTTGTTGTTCTTGTTGTATAGTGGGCGTTGTTTTTGATGGGCGTAACTGTATGTGTAATGCGCAACATAGTAAATATTAATAAACAGCGTATATGATACGCATTAGATACTGAAATTAATACAACAGATACATTTGTATCTATAGATACATAGATACATTATAATTGTTTTATATATACTTGTGTGTATGTGTGTATGTGTGTGTGTGTTTGTGTATTTGCGCGCCGCCCATTTATTATCAGCCACTGACGCTTTTCTAATGCAGTTGAGCTTTGCGTTTGCCATTATGGCATACATTTTGGTCTTTCATTTTTGTATTGCATACTTTTAGATACTTTTTTTTTTGTAGTCTTTGTTAGCATAATCCCCGTGAGTCTGATCTGTATGCGTATCTTTTTTTTGTTTTTTTTTCCATATAGGCTCTGCTACGTTAATATTTACTGACATTGCGCGAGTAATTTATTTACCGAAAACGCACAACGCACAACGAACGAACACAAAAGCCTATTAAAATTTTAATGAATTATATTTAAGCATTTGTTAACATTATGCGAGTAAATTATGGCGCCATGCAGCAGATACAATGCAATTGCGTGTGTGTCTGTGTATCTGAATAAACTAAAAAATGTATGGAAAGAGATAGCTATAGTTAGATAGATAGTTATTGTTATGAGTTATATTATTGTCTGCTAGATGCATTTAAATACATACAACATGCAACTTTTGGCATTATTTGTATAGAGTAAAAGTATGTATGCATCTATATGTATCTATAATATATGTACACAGACAGATAGTATGAATTCTCATAAATTTATAAACCTGTTTTGTTGTTGTTGTTGTTGTTTGTTTTTGTTTGTTTTTGTTATTGTACGCGTGTACAATATTATTCGTTTTAACTTATTTACTCATGCAAATTGCATTAAAGTTTATAGATACGAAAAATATGCAGTAAATTTAATCAAAATTTAATAAGAAACTCGTTGCTTTAAAAGTTTTCTTGTTTTTTTTTTTAAGAAGCAATGAAGTCTTTCAGTAAATTCCCATTAGAAATGTGCAGCATGTTTTATTCCGGTCGCATCCATCCTCAACATTCAAAAATAATCTTAGAATTTTTTTCAGTATTTATGATCTCCAAAGTTGCTTTACATTAAAGATAAATTAAATTGCTTGCCAAGCATAAAGAGAAAATTGTGCTTATATTAAGCATAATGTTCTCATTTTTTAAAATTCGAAAATGGGGCGGTAATTTTGTATGGGGACTTTAGCTAAAAATGGGCGCGGCACCTTGCATTTAATATTGGATGACATTAGATGTGTTTTTACCAATTTGGAGTGAATAAATGCATAAATAATAACTATTTTCATACATACAATCGAAAAAAACGATAAGTTTGTATGGGGCTATACCTAAAAATGGGCGTGGCACTTTCATATTCAAACTTGACCTGGTCATTGCCGAGAAAAACTTAAGTTTTAAATTACAGCTAAATATCTCTACTAGTCTCCGAGTAAATCGTGTTGCAATAAACAGACAGACGGACAGATGGACAGACAGACGGACATGGCTATATCGATCCGACGCGTCGACTTATCAATAATATATTTTATGGGGTCTCCGATGCACAATGGTTGGGCTTATATCAGCTTTACTTTGCCAAACAGAAATTTTGCAGGGCAAAGCTGACCTTGAAAAATGTAAGATGTCGTCAGATTATTTACGTTAATACACACATCTGCAAATTTCTGCAGCTAAACTTAACACATTTATTACCTTAAAAGCCAGACAATTACAATTACATACAACTCAGTTGTGGAACTTTGTGGGATCACAATTAAAAATCCAACTGAACATAAAAGACGTTCACGTCTGTCTATCTATTGCAATGCGTTTTACTCGAAAAGTTGTAAAGATATTGACCTGAAATTTTTTTTTTCCGGCTTTTTTCATACTGCTGCTCTCTATTAGACAATGACTCGTCGATCGGAAGACGTGTTAATCGGATGGAGCAATCTCTCGTTTCAGCGTTTTCATGTAGGTATTGAACGATTTTACAACATGTGGCCGAGTGTGTCATGCTGCAAAATCATTTTGTCGTACCTTTATTTGTTTTCTGCGGCTCAAACGCCTTAGTTGAGTCCGATAGAGTTCCCCCGTTAACGATTCATTCGATTTGAGAAGCTCGTAGTAGACCACACCGCGCTGGTCCCAAATCAGAGCTTCATGCGATGAATTTTTGCGAAGGATTTTTTGGCTGCCCAAGCAAATTCAACTTTCGCTCTGTGGTATCATAATGGGCCCACTTTTCATCGCCAGTAACTTTCTTTTTCTGCCGTTCCAACAGTTGATTACCAGTAAAAATCGTCTACCAAAGTCACTCGGCTTCAATTCGTACGGCAACTAATTCCCGAGCCTTTAAAACGCCTTGATATGCTAGCTAGATCAACTCTCAGTGAATCTGAAACTTCTTGTTGCGTTTGACATGGGACTCTATCTAGTAATGCCTGCAATTTTTCGTCTTCAAACTTTTTAGAAAATTTTTCATATTATAAGAAATTAATATCGTTGAGGGCCCTTTTTACATGCTTACCCGGCTATGCCCTTCAAAAAAATTAAATCTTTTCCATCTCACTGAAAGCTTGTTCTTTTTTTTTTTTTTTTGGCACAAAGGACGCTACTTTCCACGCACAGCAGTAGCATTGAGATACTTTTTATTTTATATGAAATATCACAGAAGTTGACTTTTAAGCTCTTTGATTCGATTGAAAGTGATGTTTCTTTAAGACAGACAGACAGACAAAACCGGATATTTGAATGTTTTGCATTAATTTGATTTACTTCAAAATTTATATTAAAATGTTTTTCAAAGTTAATAAATAAAAAAAATTGAAGGGACAAAAAAATTCAAGAAAATGACAGCCAGTCGCAAAATTTGTAATGTAAACGATTTTCAAGTACAAATTTTATATTTTTTAATTAAAACGAAAAGAAACGAAAAAAAAAAAAAAATGATTATTAAAAAATAACAAAATGAAATGAAAATGAAGAAATAATTAAAATTCGAAAAATAATTTGAAATTTTTTTTTTCCGGCTGTAGGAAAAAAGGAAAAAAAAATAGAGGAACAGAACTTTTTTTTTTTTTTTTTGAAACCGAGAATTCAATACTCAACACACGAAATTTTAAAGTTTAGAGTAGCAAAAAATTAGATGGCACTGGCTGCTCTGGTTGCCTCGAAGCGAAGTTGTAAAAGCGTTTGAGCGTCAACGTTCCCCCACTGAGCTGGGTGCCGCGCCGTGCTTTGTTACGGCGTAAAATGTCGAACGTGCCGAATTATGACGTCGCACTAAGCTGTCGCAACGCGCAAATGTCACAATTCCATTTATTTTATTTATTCTTTTCTTTGTCTTTGTTATTGTAAAGTATCTCATCATTGCTTTGGCGTACCTTTTTATTATTATTATTTTTTTTTTCAATATTGGATAATGAAAAAGTTTTTTTTTGTGATAAATATTTTTTTATACATTGAAAATTTTTAAGCAGCTGCGGTCAGCTTTGAGCAGTTCGAAGGTAATTCTCTTTTATCAGAACACACACATCTTTGGTACCCCCGCGTAAAGCTTTGACAGTTCGGATAGAAATTTGTAATGAATGCGCCAAGCGATTACACTCTTTCACTGTTTTCTTCAGATACAGAGTGTAAACAGGCCATACGTTCGGCTTGGATTGTCCCAGAATTTAACGCAAGTCTCAGAACTAACGCAAAATTTGCAACCCCAAAAACTGTTCTATCGTAACACAAAAAATTTTAAGCTCAATTTCTACTTGACCTAAACTTTTTAGCTGCCAAATTGTTATTTTCAGGGTTGCCAGCACTTGACTGCAGATCTTGTGTTAATTCTGGAACACCCATTACATATTATGACTCGTAGAGCGTGGGCATTACTACTGTAGCTGACTCAAGCGTTTGCAAAATAATCACATTCGGTGAGTTTTTCACAGTGATTTAAAATCGCGATTGATAAAGTAGTGGGATTAGCGACTTTCTTGTTCCACAGTGAACATGTTCAGTTATCGGTGATTAGGTGTATTACTCGAATTGTTTTTCGCGAATTGCGATTTTATCACTGTTTGCAGTCACTGTGATTTTTTTCAAGTCACAGTCGCTAATCACACTACGATTCAATAACCACTCTATTTGCCAACACCAGAAGAGACCAAAATATGAAAGCAGATTCTGCAAAAATCACACAGGCTAGCTTAGGAATTTCCTTTCGAACTTTGCATCAATCGAAGTACTAGAGAAATGCTCTCTTTTATTTAAATTATAAATTATAAGACTGTACTATTTAATTTGCTTTTTGATAAAAAAACTAGTTTAACAACGCTGTTCATCTCTTTCCCCTTTTATTTAATGTCTCTCTTTCTCTAGTCTAGCTTTGTTTTTTTTTGTTTTTTTTTTTTTGTTCGCATGTACATAAATATGAAAACTTTTTTAATTGAGTTTTTGTTATCGTAACACGTTGACAGGACAGGACAGGACAGTCAGTCCAGTCAGTCCAGTCAGTCTAGTTCCTAACGCGGCAGGGGAATGTCTGAATTCTTCTTCTGTAATGGAATAAGGTTTCTGCAACATCAAGTAATGCGGCATGCTTTAGGGCAAACAACACAATCAGACCACCAACCTCCCCCTCCCCATCGCCATACCACAAAATTGCTCATACGCACTGATGATCACCCACACTGGACAATACGATACGCTGACATTTTTGTGTCATTTTCAAGTCAAATTTGTCAACGCAGCGCTGGGAAAAAACAAACGAAACGAAACGGACAAAAAAAATAAAACAAGGAAAAACATTGAAAATAGAAAAAGAAAAAAAAAAACTAAATAAATAAAAAATGGCACGAGTATAAAATTGACAAGCGCAAAATACTACAACAGTTATTTTTTTCGCTGCTCTTCCTCCATTTTTTTTTGTTTTTGTTCTACAAGTACTTGAGAGAGGGTCACCATATAAATTTTTATATATTGTTCATACTAAAAGTTCGTCTATTTAGTGTTAGCCTCGTTTAATGATGGCCCCCAAGGCGTCAGTCTGATTGGCTACATGTTGTCTGGAGCCAAAAGGCAAACAGTATGCCGCGAAAAATAAAAAAATGAAAAAAAAAAACAAATTGAAAGGAAAAGAAAGGAAACCAATACAAATATAGTATAAGGAAATAAAGCGAGCTGGCAACACTCTAACAAAAAAAAAAAAGCCATGAAGGACAAGCGGAGCCAAGAAAAATTTAATTAAAGTAGTAAAAACTGAAATTGAATCATTTTGTGTTGTCTTTGTCAACGTTGAACGTTCGTTTTGCCTTTGCTTTAGTCACTTTTCTTCTTAGTTAAAGCAGCGTTTTCAAGTTACATCTTCTTCTTCTTCGTCGTCTTCTTCTTCTTGTGTTATTTGTTTATTATATTGCAGTATTCTTTTTTTTTATAGCAAACTTTTAGGCACACTCAACATTGTGTATTTCATTCAAATATTGTTGTTGTTGTTATAACTTCATTTGTTTTCTTTTACATCTTTTATTTTCTTCATTTTATTTGTTTTGTGTGTGTGTGCGTGTGTTTATTTTTGTTTTTTTTTAACGCCTCGCTTTATGCAATTTTTGCGTCTTTATTTTGTAATTTTTTCGTCATTTGATGTCCTTTCAACAGACAAAAATATACAGACAGACGGACAAACAGAAAGACAAACAAATTGTCAAAGCTTTACACTTTACTTCTTCGCTCTCTTCTTCCTCATCTTCATCATCTTCATCATCATCTATTCTCTTTTCGCATTCACAATTTTTATTTTCTTATTGTGTAAATAAGTTTCATCGTTGCTGCAAAAACAAATTAACTATCATCGTTGTCCTTTGCTCCTTTAGCGTGAAATATATCGACAAGTCTTAAACGAAGATAAACTACTTTTTATTTTTTTTCTTTTTTTATTTCTAGTTTTTTTTTTTGTGCCTTTAGTGCACCTTTTGAAAAAAAAGTGCGAACATTTTGTTAAGCACTTTGTTATTTTGTATAACGAAAAAAGGAATTTACTTGTAAATTGCAAAAACTTAAAAGTTATTTTACTGTTTTATGAGTATGAAGCGTATTGACAGCAAATTCCATAGCAAAATGAAAAGTAATTACAGTACTTTTTGTAATAATTTTTTTTTTTTTTTATTGTACGCCTGTAAATTTGTTTTAAATGAAATCTGAAGAATTCAAAAGCCTGAAACTTAGATTCTTCAGAAACCTTGTTAGAAATCAAATACCAAAGATAATATACAATGAAGAGCAACAACAAATGCCAAATAAAAGCGAGCGTTTATCTGCATCGATCTGTACGAAACGAAGGCTCGTTAACGACTAAGCACGATTGTAGAAAACGAGCGTAAACAAGGAAAACGGTGTAAACGAAGCTTAAATTCTGTCTTTGAATAGTTTGTGTGATCATCTTTTGAGATGAGATGGGAGCGGTGGGAGTTCAAAGGGTTCATTATAAGATCGAGTAGATTCACGAAGCGAGACCGACAAACGATACGACAAAACAGATACTCAATCTCTTGATGTTCCCTCAAGTCTAAGCTCCATATAGTACTGAGCTATTGTACTGATTTTCATACAAAAATCAAATAAAAGGCTAAATTTTTTAGGGAGCTATACCCAAAATTTTGTTGGTTCTACCCATATTGGGATATTTTTTATTGGGATTATCATATTCTTGGTTTATACTAAATTTGAAGTTTCTAATGATAGAAACAAAAAAGTTTTCAAGCAACATCCGAAAATTTTTTGTTAGATTTGTAGTGGGGCTACCCCTAAAATGGGACCTGAGAAAACTTGCAAGTGAAGACTTGACGGCTTAATAGAGTCTAAGTTTTAAATATGATATCCTTTATCA